>BLSH010219636.1:648337-689172 GCA_018402905.1 Glandirana rugosa | reverse complement strand
GAAATCTCTAATTTCTGCTATCTGTCCTCAGAGCAACAGCACAGACAGCAGTAGTAAAGTAATCTATCTCAGGATGCAGGATCAGGTCTTAAAATGGCTAAAATCTGTCCCTCACGCCGTCAGCTACCTTTCCCTATACTAACCCAAGGAGCATGTGACTGCAGCACTGTGACTCCAGCTTATAAAGAGGCTGGGTCACATGATGCACTGGCCAATCACAGCCATGCCATTAGTAGGCATGGCTGTGATGGCTTCTAAGGGCAAACCAGTGAAACGCTTGTTGATTGGCTGCCCTGCAGCTTCTCAACACGTGGAATAAAATAGCAGAACCCCGGACCGAACCCGAACGATTTTTGAAATGTCCGGGTCCGGGTCCGTGCCACGGACACCCGAAAGTTCGGTACGGACCCGAACGTTACAGTCCGGGTTCGCTCAACACTACTCTCTACCACTAACCTCCAGTTAGCT
This sequence comes from Glandirana rugosa, assembly GCA_018402905.1. Taxonomy (NCBI): domain Eukaryota; kingdom Metazoa; phylum Chordata; class Amphibia; order Anura; family Ranidae; genus Glandirana; species Glandirana rugosa. The sequence goes on along the minus strand of BLSH010219636.1, from coordinate 688,704 downwards.
TGTCCATCTAAAAAGCTAGCACCCAAGTTATTGGATCCTTCCAAGTGAAGAGGAAGATTAACGAGGTATCATATGAACTTTCTTTACCCGACTCTTTCCGTATTCACCCTGTATTTCATGTCTCATTATTAAACCCACAATACCAGGTTGCTTTCCTGACAGAGGGCCCAGACAACCAGAACCTGTTGTGATCAATGGTAAAGAGGAGTTTAAGGTGGAGGCTATCCTGGATTGCAGGAAGAGACGGAACCAGGTTTAATTCCTAAATAATTGGAAAGGGTACAGTCCAGAGGACAACCCCTGGGAGCTTGAGCGTAATGTCCATGCAAAAAGGTTATTCTGGGCCTTTTTCCTTGCTCAACCAGAATGATGGTTCCAGCTAGGCATCCGGAGGCTGCCCATTGGGAGGGGGCAATGTCAGGGACACATTACAGAGCCATGGTCCCGCCGGCGTGTGCACATGCGTGCGCGGGTCCCTACTGGGATTCTCCCATCTGGGCACTGGTACGTGCGTGCCAATGGCCCTTTAAAAGAACAGCAGCTGCACTTTGTATGATCTACAGCTATACCCTGTGATTCCTGTGAGATGTTGCATCTGAAGACCCGACTTACCCTGACCATCCAGCTTTCTCCAATCCTGAACTCGGCTTGCCTGACCCTGCTTAAAGACTATTATTACCTCCTATCCTGTTGCCGACCTTGCCTGTTCCGTTGCCTGTTCTTTCACTACTCTCTGCCTGCCGTCTGATGTACCTTGTTCCACCCTGCTCCAGCCCGCTGCTGAACCTCTACCCTTTGCCTGGAACTGCTGACCTGCATCTACTTCACCTCTACCAGCTGTCATCCAGTTCAGCTTATCCGGTGAACCAGCATCTGGTATCCTGCCAGCCACTGCGGCTTCCACAGGCACTCCTACCCGCTGTTCTCATACAGCCACTGTCCCCATTCCAGAGTTTTATGAGAGGTCTCCTCCTACGGAAGTCAGGCTCTCTGATAAGGTACGTGACAAATATTCACTGAACTATACTGCATTAAACATGCAGTAATGTACTGAAATATACTGTGTTAAATGTGCAGTAACTCACTGAAATATACTGCATTAAACATTCACTAATGCACTGAAATATACACAGTGTTAAATGTGCAGTAACGCACACTAGAATATACTTTGTTAAACGTGCACTAACGCACAAAATATACAGCATTAAACCTGCAGTAACGCACTGAAATATACTGCATTAAACATGCACTAACGCAATACAATATACTGCGATAAACGTGCAATAACACACTGAAATATACTGCGTTAAACATGCAGTAATGTACTGAAATATACTGTGTTAAATGTGCAGTAACTCACTGAAATATACTGCATTAAACATTCACTAATGCACTGAAATATACACAGTGTTAAATGTGCAGTAACGCACACTAGAATATACTTTGTTAAACGTGCACTAACGCACAAAATATACAGCATTAAACCTGCAGTAACGCACTGAAATATACTGCATTAAACATGCACTAACGCAATACAATATACTGCGATAAACGTGCAATAACACACTGAAATATACTGCGTTAAACATGCAGTAATGTACTGAAATATACTGTGTTAAATGTGCAGTAACTCACTGAAATATACTGCATTAAACATTCACTAATGCACTGAAATATACACAGTGTTAAATGTGCAGTAACGCACACTAGAATATACTTTGTTAAACGTGCACTAACGCACAAAATATACAGCATTAAACCTGCAGTAACGCACTGAAATATACTGCATTAAACATGCACTAACGCAATACAATATACTGCGATAAACGTGCAATAACACACTGAAATATACTGCGTTAAATGTGCAGTAGCGCACTGAAATATACTGCATTAAACGTGCAGTAAGGCACTGAAATTTAGAGCTTTAAACGTGCACCTATGCACTGAAATATACAGTGTTAAACGTGCAGTAACATGCTGAAATATACTTTGTTAAACGTGCACTAACACACTGAAAAATACAGCGTTAAATGTGCAGTAATGCACTGAAATATGCTGCGTTAAACAAGCAGTAATTCACTGAAATATACTGCATTAAACGTGTAATAACTCACTGAAATATACAGCTTTAAACGTGCACCTAGGCACTGAAGTATACAGCATTAAACATGTAGTGTTCAGGCTAAGATGGGGAAACCCAACCAATGGTCCCCACAAACCCCCATGATTGCTGCATTTCCAGGTGATCCCAGACCCAATAGTCTGGGCTCGATTTGAAATCAAAACTTTGGGTGATATAGTATCAGATGGGAAACTACTCAGTTTTGATGAGCTTAAACGTACACGTGTGCTAATTAACCACATGTTTTTCAGATACCTACAGTTGCACCATGCATACCAAGCCCAATTTTCCCAACCTATACTGTTGGAGGCATCCTCTGTTGAAACAATGCTGGGGGCTCCGGAAGAGGCTAGACCTCTCTCCCCCCTATATGCTATGTTAATTGGACTTGACACTTCCAAGGTTTCCCAGCTGTTCTTGGCATGGCAGCAGGATATTCTGACGCTGGCCGATGATGACTGCGAGGTAGGCATTCAGCAAAACTTTACCCTTATGGTCTCCGCGAGGGACGAATTTACCCAACTAAAATTTCTACATAGGGTCTATTACACACCCAAGCACTTGGCAAAAATATACCCTGATCAGAGATCTGCGTCTCACAGATGTAACTCAGTAGACAGGTCGTTCTTCCATGTTGTATGGGCATGTCCACATCTACGGACATTCTGGGAAGTGGTGGTGACAGTTATAAATTCCATAGGTCATCTTAGGGTTCATTGCGATCCTATACCTCTGTTTGGGATCTGTGATACACTGGAGGCCCCCCAATCCAAGAAACTATTTGTATTTTATACAGCCTTCTATGCAAGGAAAGCCACTCTATTGCAATGAAATAAGCCTCTCCCACCAATGGTCCACCAGTGGCAAGCACTGGTGGACTCGGAACTACCTCTATATAAGTTGACATATATGGGTTGTAACTGCCCCAAAAAGTTCGATAAAATATGGGCAGCCTGGGTCCATGAGCGGAGACTAAAGCCTCGTACACACGGGACGACGATCGTACTTACGATCGTCTCAAATCGCATGTTGGATAATGTAACTTGCATATTGACTGCACTACATGATCGTACGACCGCAGAAAGAACGTTCAGGTGCATGTAATTAGCATCCGGCCGTTCCTGACTTCGGAGCATGCGTATTTTGCACAATACAACTTGTTGTACCAACTGCTCTGTACACACGATACATTGGTCGTATGACTGCTTGTTGGTACGACCAATTTTTCTAGTCTGCTCATACAACTCCCCTTGTACAACCGTCGTATGTCGGCTGTTCTAATCGGGCATACGAACGATTGATTTCGCATACGTTCATACGACCTGTTGTATACGATCGTCCCCCCGTGTGTATGAGGCTTAACTCTGAAGTAGGGTTTGGAGCAGGGTACAGAATGAAGTTCATTGAGAAGATATAACAGTGCCTATGTATGACTACTAGATGTTGGGTGTATATGTGGTATACCTACATATCCTTCTCTTCCATCCCCTCTTTTATACCCCCCCCCCCCCCCCATCACCATTGGCCTTTCTTGATACCCCATGATTAAGACTTCTGATTAAGCACTTCTGAAATTGTACCCGAAAAAGGCAAAAGTTGCTGCGTTTACAAACTATTAGAATTGATTTATGGTGATTGTACTATTTTTCTTTTTTTACTAGTAATGGCGGCAATCTGCAATTTTAACAGGACTGGGATATTGCAGCGGACAGATTGGACACTTTTGACACTTTTTTTGGGACCAATGACATTTATACAGTGATCAGAGCTAAAAATAGCCACTGATTAATGTATAAATGTCACTGGCAGGGAAGGGGTTTACCTGCAAGGGGAGATCTAGGGGTTAACTGTGTTCCCTCACTGTGTTCTAATGGTATGGGCGCTGGGCTGGCAGGGGCATGACGGATCTTACTGATCCCGATCACAGGAATCAGTAGATCTCTGTCATGCTGCCTGACAGAACGGGGAACTGCCGTGTTTACATTGGCGGTTCCCCGTTCTTCCTCTCGAGAAGCCGATTGAGGTTTGCTGGCGGAGATTGAAGAAAAAAGGAGATTTATTTCTAAAAGGAGATATGGCTTGGTCATGGTTCCCCCAATGCAATTCTTTTCTAATGCTAGCACTAGATCCTACTTGTTTCTTCCTAAATCATGGATAATAATGATATGAATTAAAGGATGGCAATATCACTGGATAGCAGAATAAATTATTTATTTATCATAGCACACAAGACGGGCTTTCATAAAATTCAACCACATGTAATGCTTGCTCTAGGACAGTAATGGTGAACCTTGGCACCCCAGATGTTTTGGAATTACATTTCTCATGATGCTCAACTACACTGCAGAGTGCATGAGCATCGTGGGAAATGCAGTTACAAAACATCTGGGGTGCCAAGGTTCGCCATCACTGCTCTAGGACATATCTGCCATCATAAATAAGGAAGTTAACATGGAACTTTAGTCAGATAGATCAATCCATGCTGGACCCTTCGGCAGGTATAGCTATGTAAAACATTAAAAATAAGCGTTTAAATAATACTGTTTAAAATCCAGTAATACACTGTCTCATCCTTTTCTTCAAATGCTCAGTTGCTTTCTATTTTTAGGCACTGTGCTGTGAACAAGGCTTTAAAAGCCAAAACGCGTCAGCCTTCGCTGCTACTTTATATGGATGAGATGAAATAAACCAGCAATTATATCCTACTGCAGTTGTGCCATCTCTTTTTTTGGACTATAACTGTGCCAAAAATGTTGAGGCCGATCTGCTGACAGCCTGAAGATTTACTGCTCAAGGCTCTGAGCTTGGAGGCTAAAGAACATTATTTTTTATCAAATTGTTATGGGTAAAGTTCCCCTTTAACCAAGATTTTATTAGTGTGTAATTGTATGTATGCATTTTTTTTTTCTAGGCGTGCATAGGAAGTTTTACAGGTCTAAGTATAATTGTTCTCTATTTATAGTTGCATCTTCTTATGTAAAGTGATATCAGAATGTTAGTACAGGAATCCAGGAAAGTTGCATGTGGGAAAAATATGTTTGGTGCAGAATATTTGCCATGTTTTATTTTGGTGCAAAAAATGTTTAATTTTAGATTGGCTGTAACATCAGCATGATACTGTAGCTTATAATTGCTATCAGTGTGATAGTACCATTGATAATGTTTGTTTCAGGGTTAGCTAAAGCCTAAGTTTAGCAAAAAAATAAATAAAATAAATCAGCACAAGGGACATTACTTACCAATAATAGAGGAATAGAGGAACGCAACTCTGAATGCTGTGCCTAAACAAGACAGGCCAGGGGGCAAAAAGTAAGTTAAAGTATTGCCTGTAGTCTGCCTATGGTTGATTCCTATCCCATTACTATGTACCATACCTAATTTCTGGGTGAAATTGCCTTTTAAGGGCTCATTCACACTTGGTTGACCACTTTTTTGAGGACTTTGACAGCTAGTGAGGAGGCATTGTGTGCCCTTCTTGCCACCTGTTGTAACTACTAAAAGCCAACAACACCACACCACAGCATGGCCCCATTAAATTGAGCACAACAGCAGCTATGCAAATACAAAGTATCACGGTCGCAGCATGCGTATGCTCCTGTATGTTTGTCTTCATAGCTTAGGGGAAGCAGTTGGGGGCAGTTAAACGCAGCAAGACCACATGTTTTTACTGCCTCATCTGCAAATATAAACTAAGCCTAGGGGCTCATAGAGTTATGGACTACATGGACTACAGTTGAAACTGCATTAAAAGAGCTGCACTTTTTTGCATATTAAAAGCAATTTTAGTCTAGCCACTGCTAACAACAAATGTACATAGAAATTACTCTTCGTCAGGATAGCACAAACAAATAAATTCCACTATTACAATTTTTATTCCAAAAATAATTTGCATCAAAATTTACCTTCAATACAGTGGCACACAACTCCAACGCAGATCCTACCCAGAAGTTTGCGGTCTTCTTCCACATGGTAAAATTTTGTGCAGCGGTTCTCTATAAATTAAAATCCTTAACTTGTGTCAGCATTTAATAGATGATACATAAGTCAAGTAACACTTTTCTGTTGGCCATTAAGCCATCAACAATGCATTGTGAGATGGCAGGTGATGTGCAGGGGAAGGGCTCCCAGGTTTGAGGTCTGCTGGATTGCAATTGCAAGATCCACTTACAAGAATATACTGTATATGTGCATGTACCTTGTGGTGCATCTGCTCTTTTGGAGGACTAACATTAGCTGGGTATAGTATTTATGAAACAGGTTTATTAAAATGGATCGTTGTGGACTTTTTGATGGTGCTCTGATGACTGGTGTGGTAGTAATGAAGGAGCAAAAGGAGAGTCTCAGAAATCAAAGATCCTTAGAATCAATGAAGCAGAAACATGGAGCTAAAGAGAGAACACAAGAGAAGGGCGCACCGACATAGTGCAATACCATTAAACTGTTTATTAAAAACAATAGAATAAAATATACTCACAAACGGAGCAGTGTAAAAGGCATCATGACAAGAAGTAGAAATGTTTCCTCCAAGGAACTGATCGATCTCCACCTCAGCAGAGGGACCGGATGGCGTCCGTATGACCAGGCTGATGCATTTCCAGGGCGAACCCTCTTCCTCAGAAACATGGAAATCATTGCACTAAAGGTCCTCAGGCACAGGTCCCTCTCCAGCAAGGAGAATTTTGAGAAGCCCAACAGTACTTAAAATCTCCTGAGACTAGCAGTCAGCGGCAGCAGTGCTGTAGTTTCACACTGCAGTTAAACAGCTATTAGGCCCTATTCATATCTGTGTGTCATGCTAAAGAGTAGTCCAAAGCACAAAAAATAAAAATCAAGCACAGGGCTACATGACAAGGGGGGCAGGGGAACAAACTAGGATAGAGTTGACCTAGCAGGAGCATGTGACTCACATGGATTGGCCAGTTTGAGAGAGGAGGAGGGCTGCAGGGGGGTATACAGGGTGGGGACTGGTATAGGCAGCAATTAGTCAGAGGCAACAGACCTGAAGTTTCCCACCCTTGCGCCCAGTGCTGGTTTGTTTATACTGTTTTGGCGGTTGGGGTCTTCGGAGGCGGTCAAATTGCTCAGTTATAATTCATTGTAGGGGACCCATCTAAGGTATGGAGTCCTCTTTGGTATCCCAGTTAATGGAGGGTTAAGTGTTAATTGTAAGTATCTGTGAAAAGTGGGTTTTCTCCAAGCCAATCGCGGATGGGGAATTTTGCTAGTCACGCAGATACAAACCGGATATTGGTTTGTGGTGCCTCCCAAGAACATCAACATTTAAATTGGGGCTACTTGATTATGAGAATTATTGTTTCTGTTTTAAAGGAATGTTAAATTGTTTATTGTTAATAAATGGGCACTGCGGCCAAATTTTTCTCCATATGGGTGTCATTTTCATTATTTGGTAGATGGTGGGATGTGATGGGTAAATATGGTATGGTTTATAAGAAGCAGTGAACAACTGGGTTACCTTGGTCATGCGCATTTCTTTTGTACATGAATCTTCTATACTGACAATAGAATCACAATAGCATACTATAGCACACTAACTGTCTATCTAGTAGCGCTGAACAGAGGCCTTTTCTATCTCACTACACGGCGATATGACAGTAAAAATGTGGGCTGTGGAAAGAATACTTTTATAGTGTAGGGCAGGATTAAGAGCAATGGGCCATGATTGGATAGAGTCATCATGAAAGTGTCCAATCATGGCTCTGACAGTGCCATGTGCCCTGATTGGGCAAAGCTTGCATTTCTTCAGCCAATCAGGGCTTTCAATGCACTGTGCAACAATGCGGTGCATTGTGGTTGTTCGTATAATTCGGTTGTTCAGCAAACAGCCAATGTCCAGCCCGAACTCATGCTCCGGCCGAACCGTTCGCCCATCCCTAATAAACATTGCCTGCTTGCTCCCGGGTTTGGGACGAGCATGCATGCGCCCCCTGCTGACCTGCACTGTAGTTGGACACAGCACAATTTTGTTATCATGTCCTGGCCAATGATTTATGGCTGAGACCTGCTGATCGACTGTGTCTAATCACAGAGTCCTGTGTGTACAAACATTGCCTGCCACACTACTAAAGTCCCACTATAAGTTTAAAGCCATTAGCAGTATTGTCATAGCTGTGTAAATTCCAGTATACTGTTTATACAATAGTTTGTAGCTATAACTTTGACACAAACCAAGTAATATACACTTTTTATTATTACTATTATTATATTTTTTATTGGATATGTTTTATAACAGAAAGTAGAAAAAATATTGTGTTTTTTTTGGTCCTTTTTTGTTTATATAATAACAAATAAAAAAGAGTGGTGATCAAATACCACCAAAAGAAAGCTCTATTTGTGAGAAAAACGATATAAATTTAATTTGGGTACAGCGTTGCATGACAGAGCAATAGCCAGTTAAAGTCCCAAAGTGGTGAATAGCATGGTCATGAAGGAGGTAAAACATTCCGGAGTGGTTAATAAACAGCTAGATGCATTCCTAAATGCATAAAAAATATCTAGATACTAACATTTATAGGTAATAACACCAGAGATTGTTGATCCAGGAAATATCTAATTGCTTTCTGGGGGATCAGGAAGGATTTCTTTCCCCTGCTGCAGCAAATTGGACCATGCTTCAGGGTGTTTTTTCTCTTCACCTTCCTCTAGATCAGGGATATGCAATTAGCAGACCTCCAGCTGTTGCAGAACTACAAGTCCCATCATGCCTCTGCCTCTGGGTGTTTTTCTTGTGTCCTTCAGAGTTTTGCTATGCCTCATGGGATTTGTAGTTCTGCAACATCTGGAGGTCCGCTAATTGCATATCCTTGCTCTATCAGGGATGTCAAACTAGCGACCCTCCAGCTGTTGCAAAACTACAAGTCCCATCATGCCTCTGCCTGTGCTTGTAATTGTCAGCCTTGCAATGCCTCATGGGATTTGTAGTTCCGCAACAGCTAGTGTGTCTAGATCATCTGTAAGTATAAGATTGTTTATATGGAGACTTTAACATTATCTGAATACATAGTTTTAATTATATTGGTCATTCCCATTATTGCAACCTAGATGGCGCTGTTCCTACACTATACTATTTGTGGGCTGTTGCTTACCCAATCTGAGATAGACCACACTCACAATCCAACAGGTATTATGTTTTCTTGTATATTGAAGTACAATTACCAAAAATGGTTACAATTAGCAGTGCAGAAATGGGCATTCAGATAACCCACTGTGAGTGTCCATATAGTTGAATGAGAACAGTTAATAAAGCACAATGTTGCAGCGATAGTACATTCAGTAAGGTACAGTATTGCAACAGCAGAATATTTGGCAATGGCACAGTTTAGCAGTGATATGTCACTTAGTAATGGTTCAGTGTTAAAGCGGAGTTCGCCTCCCCCAAACATTAAAAAAGTTACCATCTACACATACTGTAGCTGCTAACTTTTAATATTAAAATACTTACCTGTCCAGGGAGCTCGCAATGACGGCACCCAAACTGATGTTTCCATCGGCTGCTGGGTGCTGCCATTGTCGTAAGGGAGCCCTACTGCGCCTGCGAAAAGTGTGCTGCACTTTCTGAATGTCCCGGCGGTGGGGGCCGAACTTCTGATGAACTCTGCCGCGGCAGCGTCAGCCAGAAGTGGGTGAGGGTACCTGTCATAAACAGGTACCCGCTCCCCCCGAAAGGTGCCAAATGTGGTACCGAAGGGGTGGGGGGGAATCAGGTAAGTGGAAGTTCCACTTTTGGGTGGAACTCCACTTTAAATTAACCTGTTGAGATCCGCGCTATAGACGAAAGACGGCTACAGCGCGGATCTCATTCTCCAGGAGGACGTCTATTGACGTCCTCCCCTTTGCACGCCCCCGGCACGCATTCACAGGCGGCTCGATGTCCGCTCTTGACCCGCGATCACCTGCGGAGCTGCAGAACGGGGAACCGCCAATGTAAACGCGGCGGTTCTCCATTCTGTGAGAGGGGGACATACCAGATCTACTGATCCCTGTCACTGGGATCAGTTAGATCTGTTATGTCCCTGCCAACCCATCCCCCCCACAGTTAGAACGCACCCAGGGAACACTGTTAACCCCTTCACTACCCCCTGCAGGTTAACCCCTTCACTTCCAATGACATTTACACAGTAATCAGTGGACATTTAAATTTCTGATCGCTGTATAAATGTCATTGGTCCCAAAAAAGTGTAAAAAATGTCCAACGTCTGCCCCAATATCAAAGTCCCGATAAAAATAGCAGATCACCGCCATTACCAGCAAAAAAAAAAAAAATAATAATAAAAACGCCATAAATCAATTCCCATAGTTTGTAGATGCAATAACTTTTGCGCAAACCAATCACTATACGCCGATTGCGATTTTTTTACCAAAAATATGTAGAAGAATATAAATCGGCCAAAACCGATGAATAGTTTTTTTTATATATTTTATTTTTGGATATTTATTAGAGCAAAAAGTAAAAAATATTGTTCTTTTTTCAAAATCGTCGCTCTTTGTTTGTTTATAGCGCAAAAAATAAAAAACGCAGAGGTGGTCAAATACCACCAAAAGAAAGCTCTATTTGTGGGGAAAAAAGGACATCAATTTTGTTTGGGAACAACGTCGCACAACCGCGCAATTGTCATTCAAAATGCAACATTGCTGAAAGCCGAAAATTGGTCTGGGCAGGAGGGGGGTTTAAGTGCCCAGTAAGGAAGAGGTTAAGGCAGTATTCCAGGCATACACTGATTTACCAGAGGATGGCTTCTGCTGGAGGGGATTTCAAATAGTAACTTAAAGTGGTTGTAAAATAAACCCTTACATATACCCAGTGAAGTGACTGGCCTCAGATGATACACATAGATGGAAAAAACCCTCCTACATCAGTTTTACCTGTTTATCTGCAGTATTTTGTGTTCTAAAAGAATAGCCTGAACATTGCCTATACTTCTGATTAAGGGTGTGTCATCAACTGACTTTGATCACATGGCTTGGATTTGCTTTTACTCCACATTTTTGCTGGATTGCTACCTGTACACATTTGGATGATGTTACATCCAGATTTTGCATCATGTGGCCTCTCCTTGCACTTTGACCTGCATATTGTTGCTCTTTTAATTCAGAAGAACATATATGTGTGTTCCTCCAATATTGCTACATCAAGAGGATTGTCATTATACAGCGTAATCATACAAAGGCGGTGAAGGTGGAGGTATAAGCGCTGATCCATTTGGGTTAATATGGCTAAATATATACAGTATATGCAGCATAAGTGAGATTGGACTCTGTTGTTCATTTTTTCATGTCTAAGTGTGGCTCTTTCACTGAATATCACTGAATATCTTGAAATTTGCCTCTATAGGTGCATATTATCTGCGCATATCGCAACATGCATAACATGCCAGAGGTCACTTCCAATTGACTTTGTTCTGCGACATCCAAAAGGCCAGATGTACCAGTTGAAGGAACTTTACCATATGTAGGCCTGGTTGATTTGTTTACTGCTGTGGCCCAATCTCCCACTGCCATATATGCAATATCTAGCTCTGTTGGAGCTCCAGAGTTCATTAGGCCAATTTCCTCCAGGCATGTCTGTGTTTGATTAATTCCAGCCGGATCACAGTATCTTATTCTATTGTTTCAGTACAATTTTATATTGGTATTCTTTGTGATCTTCTTTAGTGTCATAGTTTATCTATTGGTAGCGCTCCTATAGTGATAGGTGCATTTTTGTAGTGAGTTTTTGTTAGGAGAGGTAAAAGCTAGTCAGGCCTGACAGTGACTATATATATATATAGTCACATTTTTTAAATGTTTACATGTTTTTATTACTCCTGGGTGAGGACTGTAGCCATAGACTCTATCCATTTTAGCCTGTGTTTTGGTCACGCCCACCTTCTGATGCACAGAGCTTGCCTTCCTAGGATCATTAGCCTTGCCCTTTTTTAAGCCCTCTTCCAAGATGGTGGAACTATGGCCTGAAGAAGGAGCATGCGCTCCGAGAACATGTCGCCGATCCCCGCCTTCCACATGCCTCCACACGCTACATCCGGGAAGTGACATCATCCTTCGTCATCGGCTGGGTGACAGGAAGTCCGCTGGAAGCAAGCGCCAGGAACCACCAGTGTTTACCGTTCACAGACCTTGCAGATGCCCGTTCCATCTCCATCCTCACTCCCAGTCCCATGGCTGAGGCTCCCCTTTTAGGGATGACTACATCCACCTTTGATGTGCCTTACACAAGTCACTGTTTGTGAGTAGACTTGTTGTCTTCAATAAATGTGCATACAGCTACACTTAGAGTGCCTGTGTTTCTCTCTCTGTTCATTTGCAGAGCCGTTTCTACCTCTCCACAGAGCTGCCTAGTGGACTGTAACCTCACTTATATGGACTGTGGCTGACCAAAGCCCATTGCTGGGTCATAATTTATGGTCTAGGTCTTTGTCACCTCTGTTTATTATTATTTTTATTACTTGCTTCACATCCACATTGTTAGTGTGATTTTTAACCCTTCTTCATGTTATAACATTGTCCACCCCCCTTTCCTCCCCCCGCACCTGGTCAGTGCCCTCCTTGCCTCCCCCCCCCCAAATCCCACCCTCATTGCCCTTGTCCCACCTTCCCTTCTGTGATCTCAGTTCCCCTTTTGCACCAATTTTTTCCCCTTTCTGACAGTGAGTGCAGGCCTGATTGTTTTGATCCGAGCAGGGGGAGGAGAGTTCGAGTGGAAGAGTGGAGAATGTAGCAGAGGTGCTGTGGTGGCCTCACCTGGGAGGGAGCCCCCTGTCTGGGGGGGGGTATCCTTGAGGCCTGGAGGCTTGGGTGCAGCCAGGAGAGGAGTTGTCATCCTGGAGTAGCACAAGGGGCAGGAGAGCAGCATAGAGGCTACATTAAAGACTCTTTAAAGGATCCACTGGTGTTGGTGAGTGGCAGCCCCTGGGAGTTGAATGAGAAGGCTGAGGCAGGCTGGGAGAAGACTGTGGATAGTCTTGTAGGGGTCAGAGAAGCCAGGGAAGGAGGGCATCTGGACAGTAAGGCAGGTTGGAGGGGCCTGGAAGATGGCTGGGCAGGGAGTTGTAGTTCATCCAGTGCCAAGCTAGCACCAACGCACTTAGCTACACAATTGAGGGTCCATGGCTTCACAACTGGGAGCCTGTGAACCTTGCCCACAACGGGTAGTCCTGAGGTCCTGTTAACAGTAAGACCAGGCCTCACCATGTGCTAGCTGTGGTGGAAGAGGAAGTGTCATGGAGGTCTGATAAATTGCCTTTCAAGCCGGTATAAGCAAGTAGTCTGCAGGAGAGAGGAAGGAGAAGTGTAACAGTCAGCAAGTGTATGTGCTGGAGGATTGAAGGAGAAGAGTAACAGTCAGCAAGTGTATGTGCTGGAGGAAGAAGGAATATATATATGGTAGTATATATAGAAGGTCTCGTGATTGATCCTTGGGCATCCCACAGTCATCCCTATCCCCATTCATGTTTAACCCCTAAAAAAAAACAACAAAAACAAAGTACCCGCCTGTTCAGTGACTCCGGGTGTGTGCAAATCGTGTGATTAAGGGCAGTAAGCAGGTGGACCACAACTACCAGCCAGCCCCAAGGGGGCACATGGCTACATTTGGGGGCTTGTCCGGGATTCACCTGCAAGGCTGCCAGTTGTTGCCTCTAGCAACCCGCAAGAGAACTGAGCCAGGAACTGTAATTGTTTTTTTGCCAACATGGACTGAACTTGGGGAAAAGACTTGTGTGTTTACTTGCTAAACAGTAAAATCTCACAAGTGCGCCGTTGCCCATAGCGACCGGCAGGAGTGGTCGCCAATTACTGCTCTCACCTGCCCAGTCGCTGCAACCGGCGCTGGGGCAGATACTTGCATCATTCTGCAATTCAGTGACTTTGTTACCATGTGCCCTTACCTGTGGAAACCACTCTGGGTGATCGCGCCCATGGATTACAAATATGCCCAGCGCTCTGCAAAAGCTGGGCATCCTAAACTTTTTTCTCCAACTCCTGCTTACAGTAAAGTGTGCCTTGGAGTGTTCTTGTTGTTAAAGGGAGAGACTGTGTTAAAAGTGAATTTTCCAGGAAAACAGTGGCTACTATTAATTACTGTTGCTACCGGCAACCACCAGCAAAGTCAGCAAGTCAGGACGGGTTCTGCTAGTGTCAGCATGCCTGCAGGGTTGCATCCTTCACATAAAGGGTTAAGGCCACGTGACATGCTGCAGGCCTGTTAATCAGGACTTTTGGCGCCAGCCTGGTGATGTGGGGGCGGTGCCACGCCCTGGAGCAGCTTCAGTGCTTGCAACCTGTAGCAGACACCACACGACAGGGGAAGATGGAGGAAGGTGGTCATTATGGTTGTCAGAAAAGCCAGTGGGGACCCTGGTAGAAACCGGGGTCCAAGTGGAGCGTCCCGGGGGACTCGCCCTCGGAGTGATCGGAGGGACTGAGCAGTTGTGCCTGATCTGTCCGGACCCCAACAGCAGAGGTCACTGCCTCTGCCCGATGTGGCCATTGTGACGAACGGTTGACCCACCATGTATCGGTGCTGCAGGAGCCACACTACTACACTGTGGACCTGCAATCAGGACTGTGTCATCTGCAGCCGCAGAAGTCCCAGAAGGCTGGAGCGGGCCTGGAGGCATTACTCAAAGGCAGGGTAGAGTTCCCCTGCGAAGACAGAAGACAAAAGGGAAGGGGGGCGTGGCTTGGCATCGCTCGAAGATGGCTGCATAACTCAAGCTCTTCTGTGAGTCGGAGCATAACTTCAGCCTTTAGGGGGAAAACCGAGTGTCCATAACACTACGGTAATGGGGAAGAATGACAGCAGCTCCTCGAGCTCCCGGAGCCAGAAGGACCCACTCTCCCAGTCTGTAGGGAACATTCCTGCGATGTTCCGCATGGCTGCTGGAGAAGGCCACGCAGCCTCCGACATGGATTTGTCCGGTCCCACCGGCAACCAGGCGAACGCCTCAAAGGATCTCGCTCTCGCACCCAACGCATCAGCTCGGGCTCTAAGCCTAGCAGATCTCCACACAGTGGCAGCTGATATCAAAGCCACACTGTCAGCAGCCATCACTGACTAAATATCAGAGAAACAGACACGATCGTCAACGCATGCGTACGAACGCTCGCCTGGGACGATCACATCCACGCATGCGCACGAACGTTCGTCCGGCAAGGCGCAATCCGCGTCTTCATCGCAACCAATGAGGTTGGTTGCTGCCCTATAAAAGGCGGCCTCTGTGTCACACAAATCGCTGGATTGTCTCAGCTCACCAGTGTTCCTGAAACCTGTGTCCTGTGTTCTGCCTGAAACTTCTGTTGTGACCCGGCTTGTTCCTTGACCTTGCTCCTGAACGTCTCCATTGTCTTTGACCTCTGGCTTGACTTCTCTTCTGCCTGAATCCTGTGGTTGACCCCTGGCTTGTTAACCGGACTCTGCCTTATCTTGCCTCTTGTATCTGAATTAAAGACTGTCCTCCTGTGTTTGACCCCGGCTTGGCTCCCGGACTTCCTCGCTGCTGCTGCCTGTGCTGACCCAGCTACACTGGTCACCTGTCTCCACCTCCTGAGTTGCTGCATCCTTACCAAGTCTTTTCAGACTGTCCTTCCTAGAGACTTTACCTGTTGGAAGTCTGTCATCACTGGGTTCCAGTCCCTACGGTCCTTCGGTGTACATCTACTCAAGTCTGTTCGCAGCTCTGGTGACCCGTGCTTCTTTGCGCATCATACCTCCTGTTCCCAACTTCAGGGGTATACTGCGTTCAGCCGCAAGGGGAGCCTCTCTCAGCATTTCGGCCTCGGATCAGGTACGTGACACTTAAAGTCGGATGTCAGCACCATTGCAGCCTGCATAGGATCTGTAGAGCAGACGACCGCGCGCCATGCAGAAGCCATCAAATAGGTACAGAGATCTTCAGATATAAACCTGTCCCACATTATAGAAATCCACAGACATCTGGAGGATTTAGATAATCGTGGCTGACGCCACAATATCAGACTCAGGGGGATCCCCGAAACTATCGAGCAACAACACATAGGTCTAATGACCTATTAGATAGACCCTGACTCTCCCATAGAAATGGAGAGAATACATAGGGCCCTGAGGCCTAGGGGACATGAGACAGACCTCCCCAGAGACATAATTTGTTGTCTTGTTAACTTCCCACTAAAAGAAGCCATACTCAAGAAGGCAAAGAAACGCAACCGGGTTCTGTTTAATGGGACTGAAAATAAACTGTTTCAGGACCTATCCAACATGACACTCCAACACAGACGTGCTCTGCACCCCTCTCCTGGATCAATTACGCACCAGAGCAATGCCTTATAAATGGAAGTTTCCTTTTTGCCTATCCGCCACCTGGAGGGGGCACACTGCCAATCTACACACACCAGATGACTTACAAGCTTTCTGCGAAGCCCTATATATCCCTTCAACTGAGGTACCTGACTGGTACAGCTCATTCTCCATCTAAGAAGCCTGGATCGAGGTTTCCAACAATTGCACCCCAAGAGCACAAAGGCACCGTGACCGCAGACGGAGAAATGACTCCCCTCTGCCTTCACCCAACCCAAACCGCAGAGACGACGCACCGAGAAGCCCGGGTTTCATCTCCACCACGCAGAAGGGACTGCATGGATACTTAAGCACACCTTCTAAACCAACTCCTCTTATATCTAATCTACTTTTCCTCCTTTAGCTGAATGTAGCCAATGACTGAATTGTATTTAAGACTCTGACTCCGTCTTTTCAGATGATCTGCCTACCCAGGAATCCTGACATTGCTCCTACAGCATCAAAATGTTCACCGTCTCACAGGATCTTTCACCTTCCAACCACTTATCTAGCAAATGAAGCTCCCCTTCTAACCCAGCAAGTATTGCCTCCATGATTTATCTTTTTTCAGTAATGTATGTAAGTTAACTCCTGACATGCTTCTTTTTGCAGGTTTAACGAGGCATAAGGGTTCATTGACTGGGGGGGGGGTTCTTTTTGCTCTCTACTACATATGCACATAGACTATCTGGATTTCCCATCTATGAACAACACCAGGATTTTTCACTACCTGATACCAGTTCCCAGTTTTCCCTTTCCCAAACAGGATTCCTACACAAACTTGCTTCATAACCCCCGTGAAAAGATGGTAAATCACTACTCAATACAGCTTTACTCGGTAACTGGGCAATTTTCTTAGCCCCCATCTTAGCTAAGTGGGGTCAAGCTATACATAACAACTGTTAGGTTGCTTGACTATCACGGCCGGTTCTGTTGTTGTTAGTTCAATTTTGTTTCAATACTGTATCCCAATACCCTGGTTGTTACTAGTTATTGCTTTATGCTCAAGTTGGAGATCTGCAAGCTCATCCAAACACACTCCCAAGACCCATTCAGCCCCCCCTTTATCGCTTCAAAAGCTGTTGGGCAATCCACCCTACAACTCGCCACACAAGTCAAGGTAACAAATTCCTGATACCTCCCTGAACAACCAGATATTGTGCACCCTGCTGTCTAATACCTTGACAGTACTCTAAATATCATTGGGGTAATCCAAAATATCCTTAGTAGATGGGCGAGCTGGTGGGTTTCCAGGATAGTTGTAAAAGACTGGGTCGGTCTTTGGTTGGAGAGTAGCTCCACAGTATCTTTAAGTCTTCATTAGTCACTACCAGAATACAGTACGTAGCTCTTACCAACGCTGGTGTATGTTCCTTTTTGCTTTTTTGGTGAGTTGGTTTTAAACAAACCCTTACCCATTGTGCACTCTCTCTCCTCCCTTCTCAAGGTCTAGACACCTTACTAACCTCTGACTCTAACCCCCCCTATTCATATGTCCCCAAAACCCTCTTATACATACATAGAAAAACTCCCACCGATTCCCCCTTTCCTACAATTATATACCCTCAACCGAGTATGTTCTAAATGTCCTCTTCCTTTTCCTCTCCTGTGATTACTGACAGGTTCAGTACAGGATAAGAAAAATAATCTCCCTCGCCTCTTCACATCTCTCAATCCTGATTACTAGTGCCCATTCCTTCTAACAAGATCTTTCATTCCCTTAGATCACCTTTATTACACTCCCCTATACTCAATCTCCGCAATATCCTAGCCCCACTATCGCAGGAATCCTCCCTCATCAACGGTCTCAGTCCACGTTCCCACACAGAGTGTGTATTTCCTCCACCTCTGACCCTTGAACTAAGCATCAGGAAGCATAGCAGGTCTATTCATTTCTCCAAATCTCATTTCCCTCTCCTATCTTACCCCTCTCTGCTCTATTCCCTTCTCCTTCTACACGTTTCACCTTAATTTTCTCCTCGACAGGTCTCCTTACTAGCCCCTGCTCCTACAGAGATCTATTAAGCTCCCCAACCAACCAACTTGCCCAAATGATCCATTCTACATCTGGCGTCACTACTCTCTCATTAAAACTCATCTCCATCAACTCAAAACTGTTGAACATACCAGAAAAAGTTCCCAATTTCTACAAGAATGTCATAAGCTACGCGCTCATATTGCATTTTTCCAAGAGACACATTTGCAAACTGGGAAAATTCCAAAGTTCTCGAAAAGAGAATATCCGACCGTATTTCTTGCTTCTAACCAGGACTCCAAAACCAAAGGGGTCTCGATCCTCATATCAAAGCATCTCCCCTTCCACATGTCCGACAGTCTCTCGGACCCAGCAGGAAGATTTCTCTTTCTCAAAGGGAAACTCTATAACCGCCCCTTCACATTCGCCAACGTCTATGGCCCTAACACCAAACAAGTGTCCTTCTTCCACAAGATCGGAGACCTCCTCTCTTCCTTTTCTGAAGGAATACATATCCTCGGAGGAGATTTTAATGTCCCTCTGCAAGTGGGTCTGGACACCTCCTCAGGTACCACCACTACCCCCTACAGGGCCCTGAAACAAATTAGATTACAATTCCAAAACCTTATGATACATGACACCTGGAGAATGCTCAATCCCCAAGACAAAGATTATACTTTCTATTCCAATATACACCACATGTACTCTAGAATAGACTATTTCTTTCTATCACAACAAGACTTACCCCTTCTTAAAAAAGCCACGATCGAACCCATGACCCTTTCCAACCACCACCCCATTTCCATTTCTTTAACTTTCCCAGAAACTAAAACAAAGACTGAAATTTGGACACTCCATACAACACTGTTCAAAGACCCGATTATAACAAAGAAATTTCAGGAGACTCTTCAGGAATACTTCCTCTTAAACAATAATGAAGCCTCGGCCCCCCTTTTTGTGTGGGAAGCACACAAGTGTGTAATGTGGGGTGTATTCCTGGAGACCTCAACTAGGTAGAAAAAAGAATGACAAGCGAAAATTAAAGCGTTAGTATCCCACATACACTCCCTAGAAATCACTCACAAACAAAGTCTAGCGGCTATTACCCTCCAGGAATTAACCAAAGCTAGAACCCTCTTGAAGGAGGAATTGGATATCACTAATGAAATACAATACATCATCAGGCACAAAATCTACTACGGACAAGGGAACAAAAACGGCAGACTCCTAGCCAGAGCTATTCAGGAAAAAAAGAGCAGTGCCACTATTCACCACATCAGGGACAAACACAACAAGACCCGCTCCTCCAATGACGAGATCGCTGCCCAATTCGAAATGTACTACCAGGATCTCTACAATATTTCTCCTAATCAACCACGTTCGTACAAAAGTACATCTCCTTCTGAATCAAAAAATTCCTCTCCCAATACAGAGGGCCCAAAATTTCCCCTGAAGCTTTCCATAAACTAAATGCACCCCTCTCAGATGAGGAATTTGATAAGGCCCTGAAGGATATGAAAGTCGGGAAAACCCCTGGTCCTAAAGGCCTCTCATTGCAATACTACAAAGTTTTCAAAGATATTTTGAAACCGTAGTTCACAACAGCATTTACATCTCTTGCTCAAGACAAACCACTCCCCCCCCCCAACTTCTTGAAGCCCACATATTGGTGAAACCCAAGGAGGGAAAAGATCCTGAATCAGTGACCAACTACCGCCCTATATCCCTCATAAACGTTGATGTAAAAATCAATGCAAAAATCTTGGCCAATCGTCTTCTCCCTCTCCTGCCCACCCTGATCTCTCTCGATTAGGTGGGTTTCATACCGGGCAGGGAAGGGAGAGATAACACAACCAAAGCCCTTAACATTAATCATTGGCTCACAAAAAATGGCATACCTGGCTTTTTCCTCTTGTTAGATGCCGAGAAGGCATTCGACAGAGTGGCCTGGGACTACATGGCTAATGTTCTAACATCACTAGGACTTCCTGAGATTATGATCTCCTATATTGGGGCATTCTACTCCTCACCAACTGCCAGAGTCCGCGTTAATGACCACCTGTCGAGCGCCTTCACCTTATATAACGGCACCAGGCAGGGATGTCCCCTTTCCCCCCCTTCTTTTTGTTCTTACCCTGGAGCCCCTGCTAAACCAGATTCGCCTTAATCAAGATATCAAAGGCATTTCAATCAAAGATCGCTCCTTTAAAGTTGCAGCATTTGCAGATGATTTATTATTATTTCTATCTGAACTTCACACATCTATTCCCAGCCTTCTTAATGTCCTAGAAGAGTTCCAGTGCATTTCTAATTTGAAGATAAATCACTCAAAATCAAACGCCCTTAATATTACCCTATCTCCAGAGATTATTAGACAATGTCAAGCGAATTTTCCATTCAACTGGGCAAAAGATTCAATCACATACCTCGGAATCAAAATACAGAAATCACTTTCCAAACTGTACCAGGCCAATTATGAACCCACCTTAATAGCGGCTAAAGACGAACTAAAAAGATGGAATGTCCTCAACATTTCATGGTTTAGCAGGGCCTCTCTTGTCAAAATGACAATTTTGCCACACTTTTTGTACCTATTTCAAACAATTCTGATTGCGCTACCTTCAAACTTTTTCAAATCTTTCTGCCAGGTATGCACCTCTTTCATCAGAAGACATAAAAAGCCCAGAATAAAATATGACCGACTTATTCTTCCTAAATCCAAGGGTGAAATCTTCGTCGTTACTACTGGACAGTCCACCTTACGCGTATAGTGGACTGGAATATCCATTACGACCTAAAAGATTGGGTTCCTCTTGAGCAACTCTCCTCCTCCCAAAATCTGAGAACTCTTCCCTGGCTTAAGCCAAAACATATTTCCCAGCAAGTAAAAACTCATCCCCTAATAGGGTCCACTTTAGCAATATTTCACTCCTCTGCCAACAAGATGAACCTGAAGCAATGGCTAGGCCCGCTTACCACCTTACGGGCTAACCCTGATTTTCTCCCTGGAAATTCTGACACTTTTTTGTCCTCGGTCTGGCCATATAGAGACCCTCTTGTGAAGCATTTCCTTCACAGAGGTAAAATCTTAACCCTGGAAGAATTAAATGCTAAACTAACCCCGCACCTTATTCCACGGTGGAAATATCTTCATATTAAACACTTTCTCTCCAAATTGGACTTTCCTGATCAGTGGTCAAGAGAGCGCTCAACTCTAGAACACCTATGCTCCCAAAACTCCCCCCAAAGACATGTGACAAGTGATATCTATCCTTTATTCTTCTCTTTTTGGGGATACGACAGCATTTTCCAGCAGTGTCTACTCGGCATGGCAACGCGATCTAGAACTTGACTTATCAGAGCAGAATTGGGAAACAATCTGTTTCCACACCCACAGGGGCTCCTTAAATGTTGCCACACAAGAATGTGGATATAAAATACTGTCTAGGTGGTATAGGACCCCCCAACTCCTCAACAAATTTTCGACCCAATTTCCTAATAGATGTTGGCGATGTGATGCGGAAGGAGGATTGATGCTCCATATCTGGTGGTCATGTCCTTTAATCCAGCCATTTTGGAAACTAGTCCACGACACCATTACCTTGATCACCTCTGACCCTCTGGATTTCTCCCCCGCTACTTATCTCCTTTACTATACATCTATCCCGAAAAAAATATATCATAGATCATTAGCAATGATTATGATAAATGCAGCTAGACAATGCATTCCCTGTCACTGGCGCACAGCAAAAGTTCAGACGAGGGAGGAGTGGTGCCATAGGATCAATAACATAGAAAAAAAATCGAAGAATTGATCAGGATAGCTTCCGAAAGAAGCCAACAATTTTCAAAAACTTGGTTCGGTTGGCTGCAATATAAGTCAACATCAGAATTCCCAGTGAAATTAAGATCACCTCTTGTTATACATTCTTTTCCCCCTATCGAGGACCTTTTATTTATTTTTTTTTTTCTACATTGGGTTCCATATGTTTGGAAGCTAGGGACCCACCCCACTCCCCCCACAAACTAAAAACTTCCTATCAGAAAGACGATCGGGTTTCAGTGGGTCTTCATATTCCTCACCTTCCTGGAGGCAGCGGACCTGCTGAACACTAACATTTTCTGCTTTTCCTTCTTCCTCTCTTCCCTCACCCTTCCCCTCTTTTCTCCCTTTTCTTTTTTTTCCCTTGGTCTTTTCCACTTCCCTCCCTTGTTCAACCAGTTACAATGTATTATTTGATATACTTAAACAGCTCTCATATGGATACTCTAGCTTGTCCCTAGGTAATCTCCTTACAGGTTACCCTGTGTTTTATATGTTTTCATAAATTGTACCGATACTCATATGATAGCTAATATTCCCTTTGTACTATTAATGTGTACCAGGATTTTCTTTCCACAACATTCTCCTTTCTATGTAAAAGTTTACTGGAAATATGTTCATATTGCTGGTTGTATAAAACTATTATTCTCTTTAATAAAATATTATGTAAAAAAAAGAAAAAAAGGGAAGAAACAGCAGAGGCCCATGACCTGGCCAGGGACCTGGGACCGGTGAGTACTGCCATGCTGGGACCAGCTTAAGTCCCTGATGTGCCGGTCAGCTCACAACCCCTCGCCATACCCGTCCGGAAGGAGCCGCTGTGAGAGAGAGAAGTCTCCTCAGGTGAGCTGGACAGGAAAGGTGAGGAGCGGGCCTCAACTTGGGTTCCCCTAGACTGCAGTGTGAGTTTGGGTAACTAGAAAAGCTTGGTGAGTGGACATCCCCTGGGTCAAGTAGCTTGGATGAGTCAGAATGGGAGATCGTAAGGGATAAGTGCTCCAGGAGCCCATGCTGGAGGGAGAGAGCCAACGGCCAGTTTGTCCTCCAAACCCCCTGCAGGAGCCCAAATATAGCAGCTGTTTTATTGCAGGCCATCCACAACCCAGACCAAAGCACCAACTTATTGCCAAGTGGTGGTGAGATCACCTGATATTGACATTCTCCCAGGGAGAGGAAATGCAAGGGAGCTACTGAGGGTCTCCAGATTCCAGCAGTAGGTGCAGCAGAGGGTAGCCTTGGAGTGGGGCCTGGACTTCATTAATGTCTCACCCCAAACAATGGACGTTGTGGAGGACTCCCGGTGAGAGCGGGAGGACAACCTTGTTTGGGACTATCTGCAGGTCCCAAAGCCATGTAGAGGGCCAGAGAGTGAGTTGTGGGCCCAGTTCCTGGAGATCAAGCAGAAATAGTGAGGTTCCTGGAGATCAAGCAGAAATGATGACTTGGGAGATCGATATACAGAGACAGAGTGCTGATTGTGAAAGTGGGTCGGCTGGCCCTTAGCCACTTTGTCTACACGGAGACAGCAGGAGGGGGCCGAAGAAAGTTGCTGGACCCTCGGTACTATGTGTGAGGAAGTTTAAAGTGCCACATAGACTGCCACCAAAGACAGATGGATAGCGCAGAGTGGTTCCTTCTGTTTTCTGACAATTGCAGGACAATCCAGCCTGCCACCCTGTGCCCCAGGGAAGAGACTGACCCATTAGCAGGACACTCAGGTGAGGTTTGCCCTATTTACCATATTTTCTTTGAGGTCCTGTTTGCCCGGGGAAGGGCCCTTCCCATCAGGAACTTTAACCACCTCAGTACTGGGCATTTTCACCCCCTTCCTGCTCAGGCCATTTTTTAGCTTTCAGCGCTGTCGCACTTGGAATCACAATTGCGCAGCCATGCAACACTGTACCAAAATACATTTTTCAAATATTTCTTAACACAAATAGAGATTTCTTTTGGTGGTATTTAATCACTGCTGGGATTTTTATTTTTTACTAATTTTCTTATTTTCTGTCAGTAAATTTTGTAAATAAGTAATTTTTCTCCTTCACTGATGTGATGTGCAGCCAGGAGAGGAGTAGTCATCCTGGAGTAGTGCAAGGGGCAGGAGAGCAGCAGAGAGGCTACATTAAAGACACTTTAAAGGATCCACTGGTGTCGTGGTGAGTGGCGGCCCCTGGGAGTCGGATGAGAAGGCTGAGGCAGGCTGGGAGAAGACAGTGGACAGTCTGTAGAGGTCAGAGAAGCCAAGCCGGGGAAAGAGGGCCACTGGACAGTAAGGCAGGCCAGAGGGGCCTGGAAGATGGATGGGCTGGGAGTTCTAGTTCTAGCCCAGCTAGCACCAACATACTTAGCTACACAATTGAGGGTCCATGGCTTCACAACTGGGAGCCTGTGACCCTTGCCCACAACGGGTGGTCCGGAGGTCCTGCTAACAGTATGAGCAGGCCTCACCATGTACTAGCTGTGGTGGAAGAGGAAGTGTCATGGAGGTCTGATAAATTGCCTTTCAGGCCCGTATCAGCAAGATGTGTGCAGTTGAGAGGAAGGAGAAGTGTAATGGTCAGCAAGTGTATGTGTTGGAGGATTGAAGGAGAAAAGTAACGGTCAGCAAGTGTATGTGCTGGAGGAAGAAGGACTGTATATACGTTCGTGTATATAGAAGGTTCCGTGATTGATCCTTTGGTATCCCACAGTCATCCCTATCCCCATCCAAGTTTAATCTCTAAATAAAACAACAAAAACAAAGTACCGGCCTGTTCAGTGACTCTGGGTGTGTGGAAATTGTGTGATTGAGGGCAGCGGGCAGGTGGACCACAACTACCAGCCACGCCCAAGGGGACACATGGCTACACATCTTTAGACACAAATTTTAGATTTCAAAGTGCAATTTGATCTCTAACTATCTTTTGAAAAAAAGTGGCCTATCCAATAAGGTTTAAAAGGTGTTCCTATTTTCACTCTGCAAACTAGAAATATGTGGAATAGCAAAAAAAAAAAAAGCCTTAAAAAAAATCGGCATAATTTTTTTCCTATTGTGATTTGTTATTATTATACAGGAATTATATAGCGCCAACAGTTTACAACATAAGGGCAGACAGTATAATTACAATACAATTTAATAAGGAGGAATCAGAGGGCCCTGCTAGTTAGAGCTTACAATCTAGGAGGGAGGGTCAAGAGATACAAAAGGTAATAACTGCGATCGATGAGCTGATGGTAAAAAAAAAAAGATCAAAGTACAGTTGTTAAGTGGTAGCAGGGTAGGCCTCATTAAAGAGAAGGGTTTTAAGGGATCGTCTAAAAGTGGACAGAGTAGGAGATAGTCAGACAGATTGGGGCAGGGAGTTCCAAAGGATAGTAGAGGCTCTGGTGAAGTCCTGGAGGCAAGCATGGGAGGAGGTGACAAGGGAGCTAGAGAGCAGGAGGTCTTGGGAGGAATGAAGAAAACGATTAGGTTGGTATTTTGAGACTAGTGATGTTGTGGATGGCTTTTTAAGTTGTTGTTAGTATTTTGAATTTAACTCGTTGGATGAGCAGAAGCTAATGGAGGGATTGGCAAAGAGGAGTAGCAGACACTGAACGATTAGTAAGAGTTTGGCAGCAGACTTCATGATGGACTGAAGGGGGGATTGCCTTTGTAAAGGTAATCTGGAGAGGAGGGAGTTGCAGTAGTCAAGGTGAGAGATGACAGGGAGTGAATTATGAGCTTTGTGGTGTCATTGGTTAGGAAGGAGAGTATTTTGGAGATGTTGCGGAGGTTAAGACAGCGAGCTTTGGATTGTGTTTGAATGTGGGGCTGAAAGGAGAGTTCAGAGTCCAGGATTAGACCTAGCACCTTGCCATGCGGGGACAGGTTGATAGTTGTGCCATCGATCTTCACAGAGTAAATCAGTGGGGGAATAAATATTATGAACTCGGTTTTGGATAGATTGAGTTTGAGGAGGTGGCATGACATCCAGACTGATATGTCTGTTAGTAAATTAGTGATGCGGGAGGAGACTGATCCAGTCTGCTGGATCACCCTCTGACATAGAATCTTGGCAAATAAGAAGTACATACTGTCCTCCTAATCTGTTTATTTTTTCTGGCTTGTGGTTCTGAAAAAGCACACTCTAATTTATATTTTAGGATGATCGAACTTGCCTAGTCTGTCCAACTTGCATTGCAGCCTAGTGAGAACACTTACATGGTGTGGTGCATTTCTGTACAATATTTCTGGCTCTTGACTGTGAGATAATAAACCAACATATTATTATTTTATAATCTAAATAAATTATGTCTCATCTCTTCCTCTGGCATAGCAGACAAATACAATTTTTGCTTTAATGCAATGAGCCTCTACAATTGACTCATATCTCCCTCTTAGATGCGGGCCTCAATAAAACTTCTTGCATGCTGTCCAGCTACTGTGTGATTTTTTTTTTCTTTTGTCTCATGAAACATGACATTGTGATTTTTTTCTTCTTGTCCAGCATAACAACTGCCTCAGCTCTGCATTGTGGGTTTGTGGCTTGGAGATGTTCTAATGTACTTTTAGTTGACATTTTGTTCAACTTTGTACACAATACAGTGTGCGCAAACTGTCGGCGCTATATAAATCCTGTATAATAATAATAATAATAATAATTTGTGTTCCCAAGCCATTTCTCTCTGTTAGGCTCCATGCACACTACCATTTTTTTCTGCTTCTAGAATCGAATTAGTGTTATCCTACGTGCCCAAGCACACTACTTTAGGCTATTAGCATTTATTGAGCTTCAGCGTCTAGGAGCAGAATAAAAATGTTTTTGTAGAGTTTTCTGGAGCATTTTTCCAGCAGAAACGCTGCTAATCGCTCCTAAAAGCTACTAATAGCATTTTTTTGTTAGTTTTTTTCCCTTTTACTGCAAAAAATGGCAATAAAATGCTAATGCTCCTAAACACTCCTAAACACTCTTAAGCACTCCTAAAACACTGCTAAAACACTACTACAAAAATCTATTACCAGCATTTTTTATCCAGTAATCTTTCCAGAGTTTTTTTAGCTTAAAAATGCTAGTTTGCATGGAGCCCCATGCACACTAGTGTTTTTTTGAGCTCCTAGGAGCTGTTATTAGCATTTCTTGAGCTAACTGTTGTTGTCCTATGTGTCCATTCACACTACTTTAGGCTGTTAGCATTTTTTGAGCTCCAGCAAAAAAAAAAATATATTTTTTATGTTTCTAGGAGAGTTTTTTCCAGCAGAAAAAACTCTGAATGCTCCTAACTGCTTCTAGAAGATCCAAAATAATATTTACTGCTTCTATTAAAATTATACTAACAGATTTTTTTTAGCTTTTTGTTTTTTTTCTTCATGTACTGCAAAAATGCTAATGCTCCTAACTGCTCCTAAAAGCTTCTAAATCCTACTCAAATGCTACTAGAAGCTGGCACAAAAATGCTATTATCAGCATTTTTCATCCAATGTTTTTCTGGCATTTATTTTAGCTTATAGTGTGCACGGAGCCGCAGCAGCCACACCTTTGGCTCAAGAAACAGTTTAGGGGGTTGCCTTTTTAACAGTTTATTGCAGATCAACTTGGATGGGGATTAGGGAGCTGTGGGATACTCCAGGACGCTTAGCAAAGATTTGAGGACAGTGGGCAGCAGTGGTACACCATTTGTAATGTCCTGAGCCAGGCATGCCTTAAAGTGATTGTAAATGATCACCTTGTTTAAAATTGAAATAAAAGGTAAAACATTTGTGTATACATAAAAAAACATTATAAATACCCATTTCCCTTTTTTTTTACATTCCCTCTGTTCTCAGCTGTATACAGTTGGGAGAAGCAACAGTACACTGATCCTTCCAGTGAAAGGCTGTGTGGGGAAAGGGGGATGTCCAGACAAGTCTGATCATTGGGGGAGAGCAGACTGAGTTCCCAGCACAGTTAGAGAACTGACCATGCCATGCTCTCATGCTTAGTGTGGGCACTTTTTAATAGGAAAGCAGAGGAGCTGGCAGGAACACAAGGGATTTCACACAAAGGAAGCCATACAAAGAGAACAGGATATTTTTTCATACAAGTACATGGTACAGCAGACACATCAGAAATATGAAATGCTGGAGTAATAAACACTATAAACACTTTAAAATGAGTGGGGCAGGGGTTAAAAAAACAGCACAGCCACTGAGATCCTCTTTTCCTAAGTCTCTACTCAAAGTATTTCCCTCAGACTCAAGCAGGCAGACTTTTCTGTAGAAAAGGTCCTCAGGGGCACCCCTCTATGGTATCCATGAGACTCGTAGGAGGATAGGCCCCCAGCTAAGCATTTACAAATAAAAAGGAGAGGAGAGCACTTCTACCTAAGTGTAGTGTTTATTAAAATATATTCATGAAATTAAAAACAACAAATATGGACTAACATTTACAAGATATTAAAGTGCGTATTGATAAGTCTCCAGCAGGTGGCAACATTCCAGGTGGTCAATGGTGAGCAAGTCCCTCCAGGTGGATGTGATGTAAGGTGCTTGGAACCAGAAAGTTACCCAGAGGAACACCAGCAAGAGCCAGCAGAAGCAGCAGACTGTCTGTGTACATTACATATATAACAACCACTGTGGACAGCAAGGAAGTGTTGTAGGCCCACAACATGGCGGTGATGATGTCATGCAACCTAAACCAACACCAATACACAGACTGGGAGAGGGGGGTGCACAGAAGGGATTGAAGACATGTCTAGGGGCCCCTCTCTAATCCACAATCCCTTCTCTCTCATCCCCCCTCTCTCACCCCCAACCCCACTCTCTCTCACCCCCTCTCTCTCATCTCCAATCTCTTCTCTCTCATTTCCAATCCCCTCACAATTGCTGCTTGATCTGCTGCACTAAACTGATTTGGAGTTTAGCTGCTATTTATTGCATGTCTCAAAGCAGGTGGAGGCGGTGAGCAAAATTGCATGGGGGGGGGGGTCACCAAGAGAAAATGGTTGCCCAGGGTCCAATCAATATTAAAGACAGCTCTACCCACAGTCAGTCACCCTTTTACCTATCCAAGTTAAATTGCTTAAATAAAACAACCAAAAACAAGAGCCGGCCTGTTCAGTGACTTTGGATGTGTGAGATATGGTGGGATTGAGGGCAGCTATAAGGTGAATCACAACTACCAGGCACTCCCAAGGGAGCACATGGCTACACTAAATTTGCCTAACTTAATCCTAGCAGCCTATATAGGAGAGTGCTACAATGTACAGTATGTACAGGTGGGGGGGGGGCAGCATGTCAGTGCTCAGACCATACGCCACACACTGCATCAAATTGGTCTGCATGGCTGTCATCGCAGAAGAAAGCCTTTTCTAAAGATGATGCACAAGAAAGCCTGCAAACAGTTTGCTGAAGACAAGCAGACTAAGGACATGGATTACTGGAACCATGTCCTGTGGTCTGATGAGACCAAGATAAACTTTTTGGTTCAGATGCATGTAAAGCGTGCGTGGCGGCAGCCAGATAAGGAGTACAAAGACAAGTGTGTCTTGCCTACAGTCAAGAATGGTGGTGGGAGTGTCATGTTCTGGGGCTGCATGAGTGCTGCCGGCACTGGGGAGCTACAGTTCATTGAGGGAACCATGAATGCCAACATGTACTGTGACATACTGAAGCGGAGCACTGATAGGAGGCACTGATGGGCACTGATAGGCAATACAGATGGGCACTGATGGGCAGAACTGATGGGCACCGTTGGGGCTGCATTGATCATCAGGAGATGATGTTTAGTGCCCTAATCATCAGTGTAAAAGTCCCCTGTCACAATTGTTGGTTACTGGCTCTCCTGTCCTCAAATTGTGACAGTGCATGAGAAAAGGAATGCCAATAACCGGTGTTCTATCGAGATGTGCCCGTTATCAAAAAGTGCCCGCAATAGGTCTGCGCATGCGTGGCACTCCAGCTGATATGTTGATCAGCTGTGGTAACGTAAACACAGCGCATACTCAGATAGTTACACAGGAGACGGTATTTGATGGCCACTATCCTAAGCTATACAAACCACGGAGTGAGGCCTTACTTCTCACATTCTGTCTCGCTGTTGCAGGGCATGTTTTCCCTGTGCTGAATGTGGGTTTTGTGTGTCTTACAACCCGCCCTTGGACACAGCCAAAACCAGACTTTCAGCACATCAAACCCGTCCAGCAACACAGACAAAACCCGCACTTCAGCACACAGAAAAGCCGCCCAACAACAGCGATTCAGAATGGGAGAAGTACGGTCCCTCTCCGCTGTTTCTATAGCTTAGAATAGTGCCCGTCGAACAGTGTCTCCTGTGTAACTATGTGCACATGCGCTGTGTTTATGTCACCACAGCTGATTGACATATCAGCTGGAGTGCCGCGCATGCGCAGACCCATCACAGGTACTTTTCGACAATGGGCACAACTCGATACAACACCGGCACGTGTGTTTACATGTGATCAGCTGTGATTGGACACAGCTGATCACATGGTAAAGGGCCGCTGTGATTAGCCCTTTATCCTGATCACAGAGCGCGCAGTGGGTGTAGGGGGGCATGGTTCTGTAAGGACATCCATGGATGCCCTCCCAGAACTTGACAACCACGTTGTAACTGCCTTTTAGCTATAGCCAGGGCTGCTGATAGAAATCGTGGGGCCCCGTACAGACTTTTTGACAGGCCCCCCCCCCCAAGAAAGTATTAAAGTTATATTTCACTAAAAATACAATAAAACTATTAGCAGACACAAATACAATATAACCCACAGAATTCCTGCTAAATCTAAAAGATAAAACTGAGTTAATAAATAAAAGTGAAGATGAGATGAAAAAAATATACAGGCTCCGGGATCAGAGAGACAGGGAGAGAAAAAAAGTTAAGCTCCATGCACACTGGGCTTAAAAAACTCCAGTTCACTTGGCAGAAAAAAATGTTCATATAGAACTTTTTTTGTACAAAGTTAAGACGAGTTTAGGAGAACCAGAAGGTTTTTTTCTCTCTTAACCACTTCAGCCCCGGAAGAATTTTGCACTTTAGGACCAGAGCACTTTTTGCGATTCGGCACTGTGTCGCTTTAACTGACAATTGCGCGGTCGTGCGACGTTGTACCAAAACAAAATTTACGTTCTTTTTTTCCCACAAATAGAGCTTTCTTTTGATGGTATTTGATCGCCTCTGCGTCATTTCTTATCGCCGCTATAAACAAAAGAAGAGCGACCATTTTGCAAAAAAACCCAAATTTCTTACTTTTTGCTAAAATTCAAATCCAAAAAAAAATATAAAAAAAACATTTTTTTTCACTGTTTTTGGCCGATTTATATAATTCCTCATATTTGCGATAAAAAAAATCGCAATTGGTGTTTATTGATTGGTTTGCGCAAAAGTGGCCGCGTTTACGGATGATGAGAATTCATTTCTGGGGTTTTTTTTTTTTTTTTACTAGTAATGGCGGCGATCTGCGATTTTTAGCGGTAATGCGATATTGGGGCGGACATGTCAGAACATTTTGACACTTTTTTGGGACCAATGACAGTTATTCAGCGATCAGAAATTTAAATGTCCACTGATTACTGTATAAATGTCATTGGCAGTGAAGGGGTTATCCTGCAGGGGGAGAGCTAGGGGTTAAGTGTGTTCCCTGGGTGTGTTCTTACTGTGGGGGGGTTGGGCTAACATGGGCATGAGAGATCTAACTGATCCCAGTGACAGGGATCAGTAGATCTCTCATGCCCCACTGACAGGGCGGGGAACCACCGTGTTTACATCGGCGGTTCCCCGTTCTTTTCCCTGTAGCCACTCATCGCGGCTCGCCGGCGGACATCGGGTCTGCCCGAGCCGCAGGCACACTCCCCAGGAGTGCGGCGGGTGCGCGCGCGCCCCCTGGTGGCCAAATGCGAATCGCCGCTTATTTACGGTTAAACGTTGAGCTTAAAATATGCCTGTAATAGCCCTAATGTGTATGGACACATAGGATAACATTGAGCTGCTTCTACAGGCAAAACACTAAACTCCTGTAGAAGCAGCCATTTTTTTTAAGCCAGTGTGTAGGGAGTTAGAGACAACAGTTGGAGTAATAGATAACAAACTCCAGTGCTGAGAGGAGGGGGGCCCACACATGGAAAAGCTTGTAGCAAGGGAGAGGGAAGGAGAGCAACATTCATCTGCTGGAGGAAAAGAAACACAATTGTCATCTGTCTAATCTCCCCTGTGTGGGCCCCCCTATGTGCTCAGGGCCCCCCACACCGGGGCTTGCTGTACCCCCCTATCATCGGCCCTGGCTATAGCGCAGTTGGGAGGCGGTTGAATCGTTTGTCTTGTCCCTGTAAACTGATACATCTGGAAGAGACCTTGTTCTTCTGAAAAACAACAGACTTACTGGACTAAAATAGAAGAAAGGAAGCCTAAAAATGAAAATGAATGCAGCTATCACATCTAATATAATAAATGTTCACTTTTTGGTTTAACACTGCTTTAACTGATCTGTTTTGTATCTTTTTTGCAGTAGTTTCTAGTATATAATTTGAGGATAAATCCCAATAGTTCATTAAATAACCCCTATCCTCAGTCTGGGCTGTAAACTTTCATTCTAAAACAAACAAAATAGATGAACGGCCTTGTTTTGTGAGTTCTGCGGAATTCTTATCTCAGCTTCTTTGACTAACAACTAAACATTGAGCAACACTGAGAAGCAGAGGTTAACATTAATCACGCTGGCAGTAAGAGATGCTAAATAGATTGCAGTTCAGCCCATTCCAGTAAACAGCAACCACCGCAGCAAAACCGAAACTTACTGGATTCTGTGGTTATGTCTTCACAGAGGACTACCAGTTATGGGGCAATGGTGGCATTAGGCAGGTGTTTATGTTACAGGACAGATTGTACAACCCCAAATTTAGAGTTCATTGGATTGGCTTCAAGGTATTATAACCTTTAACCACTTCAACTCTGGAAGGTTTAGTCCCCTTCATGACCAGGCCATTTTTTACGATACAGCACTGCCTTACTTTAACCACTTGCTTACCGGGCGCTTAAACCCCCTTCCTGCCCAGGCCAATTTTCAGCTTTCAGCGCTGTCTCTCTTTGAATGACAATTGCACGGTCATGTAATAGAGCTTTCTTTTGGTGGTATTTAATCACCACTGTGTTTTTTATTTTTTGCTAAAGAAAGACATAAAATTTTGAAAAAAAAGTTTCATAGTTTTTTTTTTTTTGCAAACAGCTAATTTTTGTCCTTCATTGATGTGACACTGATGAGGCTACACTAATGGGCTCTGATAGGTGGCACTGATGGGCACTGATGAGGTGGCACTGATGGACGGCACTGAAGGGCATTCATAGGTGGCACTGAAGGGCACTGATAAGCATCACTGATAGGTGGCATTGATGGGTGGCAAAGATAGGCACTGATAGGCACTGGTAAGTGACACTGATAGGTAGCACTGATAGGTGGCACTGATGATGAGGCACTGTTGGGTTATGATTGGCAGTACTGATGGGCACTGATAGGTGGCATTGGTGGTCATTGATAGATGGCACTAATGGGCACTGATGAAGTGGCACTTGTGGGCACTCATAGGTGGCACTGATGGGCACTCATAGGTGTCACTGAGAGGTGGCACTGATAGAAGGCACTGAAGGGCACTCATAGGTGGCACTGAAGGGCATTGATAGGTGGCACTGATAGGCAGCACTGATAGGTGACATTGATGGGTGGCACAGATGGGCACTGATAGGCACTGGTAAGTGACACTAACAGGCAGCACTGATAGGTGGCACTGATGATTAGGCACTGATGGGTACTGATTTGCAGTACTGAGGGGCACTGATAGGTGGCACTGGTGGGCATTGATAGGTGGCACTGATGGGTACTGATGAGGCAGCACTGGTGGGCACTGATAGCTGGCACTTATGCCCACTCATATGTGGCACTGAATGGTGGCACTGAAGGGCACTCATAGGTGAATATGTTTCAATGATAGGCAGCATTGATAAGTGGCATTGATGGGTGAAACAGATAGGCACTGATAGGCACTGGTAAGTGACACTGATAGGCAGCACTGATAGGTGGCATTGATGGGTAATGATTGGCAGTACTGTTGGGCACTGATAGGTGGCACTGGTGGGCATTGATAGGTGGCACTGGTGGGCACTGGTATGTGGCACTGGTGGGCACTGATAGGCAGCACTATTATGCACTGGTAGGTGGCACTGGTGGGCACTGGCAGGTGGCACTGTCGGGCACTGCTTAGCAGCAGTGGGTGCTTGTGTGTGGAGCCGATGTCCCTCTGACAGAAGCCGATCGTGATCTTCTGTGTACATCATGAGATCAGCTGTCATTGGCTGACAGCTGATCACGTGGTAAGCCATGTCTTATTGATTCGCTGCTTACAGAGCTCGCTGCAGCTCATGCACGGGAGGACGTACATGGATGCCCTCCCGGCAACTTAGGCCCGTGCTGTAGCCGTCTTTCGGCAACAGCGCAGACGTGTGGAGGTTAACTGATAATTGTGCGGTCGTACGAAGCTGTACCCAAATAAAATCAATGTCCTTTTTCCCCCACAAATAGAGCTTTCCTTTGGTGGTATTTGATAACATTCTGCAGTTTCTATTTTTGCGCTATAAACAAAAAAAGACTTATTTGAAAAAAAAAAAGACACAATTTTGAAAAAAAGCAATATTTTTTACTATTTGCTTTAAAACATGTCAAAAATCGAATTTCTTCTTCAATTTAGGTTAATATGTATTCTGCTACATATTTTTGGTAAGAAAAATCCCAATAAGCGTATATTTATTGGCTTGCTCAAAAGTTATTGCGTCTACAAACGATGGGATATATTTATTATGTAGCCATGGTCTCCCTTGGGAGTGGCTGGAAGTTGTGGTTCATCTGATAACACTGCCCTCAATCACATCCATACTGCATCCAGAGTCATTAAACAGGCTGGTGCTTTGTTTTGTTGTTTTATTGGGGGAAATAACTTGGATAGGGATTGGGGTTTTGTGGGATGCCCCGATGATTACTTGAACATGGGACCAAATTATATCCAGCACTCAACTTGCGCCCCGAGGTGACATAGTTGTGCGACTATAGCAAATGAATATTTGCTATTTTCGCACTGATCCTCCTCCCGGCCAATCAGGAAGCGGGTCTGAGACCCATCACCCAATTGGCTGAAAGGACAGGCAATCCTATTGGAGGCCTAGGAGGAGGAGGCATACAGTGGAAGCCTCCGAGATGCAGAGGAGGAGAAGATGCCCACCCATCGCCCGTAGGAGCGCTGTCTGCCTGAAACCATCGATAGGGTAAGTGCCAACCGAACGTGAGACCCCCAGGAGGAGGGGGGTAGGGTTAGGAGTGCCACCACCCAACTGGGGGAGGTGTTCGCCCCCCCAAGAAAAAAAAACACCCGCAGCCACTGGTTTTAGCAATTCCTCTCTAAGAAGACTGGCTTTCTGGTTTTAAAACCCCAGAAGGGGGAAGCAGAGATGGAGGGAGAAATGTTCTATATGTCCTATTCATCCTGCTAAATCCATAGAAACATAGAAAAGTGACGGCAGAAAACGACTGAGTAGTCCATCGAGTCTGCCCCTTTTTATTTATTTATTTTTTTCACATTAACCTTGTTGTCTGACTATAGATTTATGTTTATCCCAAGCATGTTTGAAGCCATTTACTGTTGACTGTCTCACAACCTCTGTTGGTAGTTTATTCCAATCATGAACCACCCTTTCAGTAAAATAATACTTTCTAAGATTAGTTTTGAACTTCCCTCCAGTTAGTTTGAGGTCATGTCCCCGTGTTCTTGGGCCAGAAGAGATTATCATGCAAGTTTTCCTTTCTATGATTTAACAATTTAACTGCAGCTGCCCGTAGCTTTTTGAGTGTGTTACTGAATCCTTGGGACAGACAGTCTATCTCTGTCCTATGGTTATTATCTCGCATGCATAGTGCCAGATACCCAGGTCTGTGCTACTGTATGCATGTAATGGTCCCCTTGCTGTATATTAGTAGTTGAAACTGTTTATTGCAATATTATTATTATTATAAAGGATTTAGTGTATATAGCGCAGACAGTTTATGCAGCGCTTTGTAACATAAGGGAAGACAGTGCAATCACAATACAGTTTATATGGATGTCCGCCTGCACCCACTGATTGGCGAGGAGAAACACAGAACAGAGCTCTGCCTATGTAAACAAGACAGAGCTCTATCCTGTTAGCGGGGATGTGCTGGTTTTTGTTTCCCTGAGAAGCACACCCTTTAGTAAAAACAGCGCATAGTAAACACAAGAACACTGGTTAGGCACACATTTAACCGTTTGATCGCCCTAGACATTTAACCCCTTCCCAGCCAGTGTCATTAGTGACAGTGCATATTTTTATCACTGATCACTATATTAGAGTCACTGGTTCCCACAAAGTGTCAGTTAGTGTCAGATTGTCCACCGCAATATCACAGTCCCACTATGAGTCCATGATCGCTGCCATTACTACTATAAACAATAAATAAAAGTTCCAGTACATATACCAGACTCTATAACTTTTGTGCAATATATGCTTATTGGAATTTTTCCCACAAAATATGTAGCAGAATACATATTGGGCTAAATCTATGAAGAAATTTTATTTTTATTTTATTTTTTTTAATTGGATATATTTTGTAGCAGAAAGTAAAAATGTATATATTTTTTTCAAAATTTCTGGTAGCCCAGTGGTGATCAAATGCCACCAAAAGAAAGCTCAATTTGTGGTATGTGGTTTATGTACAGTGTTGCATGGCCGCGCAATTCTCAGTTAAAGTAAAAAATCAAAACATGGCCTGGTCAGAAAGGGAGGGTAGGGTAAATCTTCCAGAGGGCAAGTGTTAAATTAGAACTGTAGGCATTTTTTTTTTCATTTTGGTTTTGGATAGAGTAAGGGAGGGTTATAACTCCTGTCAGTTTTTTTTTTGTAATTTTTATTTTTAATTGCCATCGGTTTCCCACTGGGGAGATTTACCTTCACCTCCTGTCCCATAGCCAAACAGGAAGTGAGAGGAAATCCCTGCAAATTAATGGCGGCCCGTCCATAAGGGGCACATGGGCACCGCCCCCCTATCCATGGGTCCGGCCCCATAATCTGCATGCAGGGCACTGGATGAATGGATTCCAATGGGAGGGGGTGTTTTTTTTTTAAGCACATGATTAGAGCCAGAGACACTGCACCCGAAGCCCACCCAGTTGTGTGACAAAAGAGAATTAATATACAGCAATACAAATCTAATAGGTGCTTTTAATTCATCTACACTCTATCCAAAACTAAAAAAAAGTTTTGACTTTGATTATACTTTAAAGTGATTGTAAAGTCTCATTTTTTTTCGTTAACAATAACAAACATGTTATACTTACCTCCTCTGTGCAGCAGTTTTGCACAGAGCAACCCAGATCCTCCTCTTCTTGGGTCCCTCTTTGGCACTCCTGGCCCTGGCTCCTGCTGCACCTGAGCCGATTCACAGCTCTCTGTGTCCATTCAGACATGGAGCCACAGCCCAGCCCCGCCCCCTTTCTCTCCTCATTGGCTCACTGACTTTGATTGACAACAGCGGGATCCAATGGTGCCGCACTGCTGTCTAAGCCAATGAGAAGAGTCAAAGACAGCGGAGTCTCTCGTGCAAGATTGCTGGATTGAGATGGGCTCAGGTAAGTACTGGAGGGCTGAGGGGGGCTGCTGCGCACAAAAGGCTTTTTATCTTAATGCATAGACTGCATTAAGATGAAAAACATTCTGATTTTACAACCACTTTAAGCTGACCATAAACAGTGCAATTTTCTTCTCTGCAACCACAGGTTTGTGTTGATGGGGGAATCCTTCTCGCAAAGCTATTATGTTCTCCTGGTGAGGGCAGCCATCCCTGCTGGGAAAACACAGTGATTATTGGTAGAAGCTATAGCCGTAACTATCACATGAGAAATTAGACAGGTAACTTGCGTACAATCAGCCTGCCCATACATGGTTAGAATCTTGACTGATTCCTGCTGAACCAGTTGTGATTCAAACTGTCTATGGCAGGCTTTACAGGTATTCTCCCTTCTCCAGCATGTGTGTCATGTACCTGGTCGGAGGCCGAGATGCTGAGAGGGCTTCCCTTACGACTGAGTTCAGGGTACCCCTGAAGGTGGTGACAGGGAATTCAGGGGTTGCGATGAGATGTGATGAGTGATGAGTCTGCTCGATAGCGGCTGGATGTGCAGGATGCACTGCTGGGCAGGGGTCCCTCAGATGTACCAGATGAGACTTGGCTTAAGGGAGAGCCAGGAGCAGGGTCAGGAGCTAGGCCAGTAGTCATACACAGAGTATCAGCCAGGGATAAGGCAGCAAGCAAGGTCAGGAGTAAGCCGGGGTCATACACTGATAATCAGGCAGCAGAGGAGTTTAGAAGAGCAAGCCAGAGGTCATAAATGGGTACAGCAGACAGGAGCAGAGTCAGTGGAACAAGCTGAGGGTCAAAGCCAGGAATGGAGACAAGACAGGTCAAAGGCAAGCCGGGTGGGTAACAGGAAATCCAATAGAATCAAGAACAGGAACATATGGGGAGCTGAAAATCATCCAGCAACTAGTGGCTGATGCTGCTGGCTTTAAATAGGCCACTGGGCACCAGAATCTGTCATGCACTGCATGTGCCTTGGTGCCATGTGTGCATGCATATTAGCATTGGTGAATTTCTATGTGCCAATTGCGAATTTCTATCAGGGCCGGCTTTACCACTAGGCAAAGTAGGCGGCCGCCTAGGGTGCACTGCAGCCCAGGGCACCCAGCCCCTATCCATATACTACCCCAGCCTGTCCATATACTACCCTAGCCCATCCATATACTACCCTAGCCTGTCCATATACTACCCTAACCTGTCCATATACCTGCGGACCATGGCTGGCATGAGGAAGCAAGCCAGTGCTGTCATTATTTGTCACAGGTGCTGGCCTGTGGACCATGGGTAAATAAATAGGTAGAGAGACGCTGCAAAAATCTCCACCTCCGCCACCTCCATCATATACATGGACAGGGCAAAGTGGGTGGAGTCATGGGTAGAGCCAAAGGGGGCGGCAAAATTAGGTTTCGAAAGGGGGTGTCAAAAATCCTTGCACCAGCCCTGATTTTTATGTGCCAATCTACGATTATGTTGGGCATTAGCAGATGTGCCAGTTCTTCTGCGGGCTGTTCTCTGACTCTGTGACTGGAAAGAAGTAAAAGAAAAAGCAGAAGACTGATGTGCTCATTTCTCTGTCTTCTGAGTTCATTTCTCCTCCCCTGTGCCGCCATTTTCTAAAATCCTGCGCATGTACAGATGTACCTCAGCTCTTCGCCATGCCCCAACACATCTGTGCATGCCCAGGGGATTCCTAAACATACTGTACAGAACACTGATTTATGGCATCTGAGACCATGTAACACCAGTGATCAGGAAGGAATTTATTTATTTAACTGAAAACTCAGTGCTATGATATTCTAAATGTTATTTACAGCTACCTGCACTGTAACTACAGTAGCACTCCACCGTAGGTAATGTGATATTATAATATAAAAACAGTGCAGCGCTTAATACTATGACCTGTTCATTAAAGGGTCATGGTATCATACATTCCAGAGTGCTCTATGTGTCCCAAAGTGTAACCCACTTGTGCGCAAATGTTCAATTCCTGTAGACAATATCTCCTATCACAATTATTCAATACGTGTGATAAAACCTTAATTAAACAATCAATTATAATAAATGTGAACAACAACGAAATAAATGCTTTTATAAGGGTTTTCTAGAATTGATTTAGCTTGATTGCATCATTCAGAGTTTATAGTACATTGTTATTATTATTATTATACAGGATTTATATAGCGCCAACAGTTTGTGCAGCGCTTTACAATATAAAGAGGGTTAGAGGGGCCCTGCTCCTGCGAGCTTACAATCTAAGGGAGGGGCTAGTGAAACAAAAGGTAGTGGCACTAGCCACTGTATTTCAGCACAAGTGGGTTTATACATATATTGTTTATATAAGGATTTGTTTAGTTGTTGTTCACATTTATTATAATTGATATCATAAATAAGGTTTTATCACATGAATTGCCTAATTGTGATAGGAGATATTAGCTACGGAGATTGAACAGTTGCACACTAAGTACACTATTTTGGA
>BLSH010219636.1:623334-639304 GCA_018402905.1 Glandirana rugosa | reverse complement strand
GATTACAAGGATCAGTAGATCTCTGTCATGCTGCCTGTCAGAATGGGAAACTGCCATGTTTGAATCGGCGGTTCCCCATTCCTCCTCTCTCATAGTCGATTGCGGGTCGACAGCGGCCACTCAGGGAGCGCGCAGCTCGCCTGCGCCGATTGCCATTTATAAACGGCAATCTGCGATTTCGTGCCACAGTAAAAACATGTTACGATGCAAGGGGTTAAACCCTAACACTCATCCTCTTTGTAACCTTTAACATTAAAGCCTCGTACACACGGTTCGACGATCGCATACAACAGGCTCGTATGCGCGATTTGAACAGTCGAACATACGACGGTCGTACAAGGGAGTTGTATGAGCAGACTAGAAAACTTGGTCGTACCAACAAGCGCTCATACGACCATTGTATCGTGTGTACAGAGAAGTTGGTACAACAAAGTTGTATTGTGCAAAACACGCATGCTCAGAAGTCAGGAATGGCTGGATGCTAATTACATGCACCTGAACGTTCTTTCCCCGGCCGTACGATCGTGTAGTGCAGTCAGTATGCTGCATACAACAGCCAACATACGATTTGACGCGATCGTAGGTGCGATCGTCGAACCGTGTGTACGGGGCTTCACTCGCCCTGTAACCCCCAACACTAATCCACCCTGAAATCCCTAACACTAACCCTCCTTGTAACCCCTAACATGAGTCCACCCTGTAACCCCTAATACTAACCCCTAACACTAATCCCCTTGTAACCCCAAAGCTAGCTTTCTCTGTAACCCTATCCTAATATAATGTCCCGTATAATGTTAGCGCTGACCCTACCTATAACAGTAACACTAATACTCTCTGTAATGCTAACTTTAACCCCTTCTTTAACCCTAGCATACCCATCCTGTAACACTAACACACATGTTTCTTGTAACACTAGCATTTGCCATCCATGTAATCCTAACATACCCCTGTAAACCTCCTTGTTAAGCTAACACTAACCTTCTCTGTAATCCCAACTGTAACATATTCATCCCTATAATACTAAGACTAGCCCTATCTATTACATGAACACTAACCATCCTTATAACCACAACCCTTCATAGCCCTCCATGTAACTCCTAACCTTACAACAAACCATCCCTGTAACCCCAACCCTAACGGTAACCCTTCCTGTACACCCAGCACAGCACTAACACTAACTCTCCTTGTTTCTCAAACCTCACATTACTCCATCCTGTAATCCAAACCCCAACCACAACATTCATCCTACTTGTAATACTAGCCCTCCCTGAAACTCTAAAAGTAACCCTTCCTGTAACTCTAAGCACTGGGGTCAATGGGCCTTTGTTTGTATCAGAATTGTTTCTTTCCCTATACAAGACCATGGGTATGTAAGTGCAGCTTGAAGTAAGTCAAATGCAGGTCAGAAACAGGAGAACTGCAGGTCAAATGCAGTTGTCAATGGATTCTGAATGATCTCAGAAAAGTCTCACACCAATGTCAAAAGAATGCCTAGGAATAGAGGGGAAGTGGGGGCAGCTGCCATGGACACAGTGTCTTTATGTGTTGGGGGGGGCACTCTGAAGCACCAGCTGGAAAGTATATTCAACCAAACTGAGAGCCCATTATTCCATCTTTTACTAACCTGCCCTGATTTCTGGGGGCTTCCCTACCTGACAGGAGGAAACCTAGCGAAGGAGTGGTGGTGAGGTCCATTGTCTGCACCATTGGTGTGCTCCTGGGGGTGCAGAGGTGTCATACCGGTTTGTGGGGATGTACAGCATGATGCGAAACTCAGAGTCCAGTTGCAGAAAATAGAACTGTATCGAAATTGTAGCCCAGCAGGAAGACAACCCAACCGCGCGCACTCACAGGATGTACAGCAATACGTCGTAGTACTAGTAGGTCTCAGGTGTGCCCACAGCATCTATCTTGAGGGTCGGAATGTGGCCTGGCTTATCCATACCCAAGAGGGGAGGCTTCCAGGAAGGATGGCATGTCCCTGCACTTTCCCTACTAACCTGGAACCTTTCCCTGATGCTAAGCACTGTCCCTGGCAGATAGGTGACTTCTTCCTGCTCTAGCCACACGTGAAAAATGCACGCCGAACCCGAGAACCAGGGTCTTAAGTAGACTTTGCCTGACCCAAGAGAGCCACCAAAGTCACATGGGATGGCAGCATCCAATTGGATGCTGCCTCTCTGTGACTAAGGAGGCCATGGAGGAACTAGATTCCCCTTGACATCCTTCTCCACCTGCATTGCTGCTGGGGATGAGCGCCACCTGCATTGGAGAAAATAGACTGCACTTGCCTACAAGCTGGCTACCTGACTTTTTTTTTGTTGCACCTTGTAATTTTCAGGCAGGCAGAAGCATTACTGTAGTGCTAGTATCATGGATCCCAGCTGTAGAAGACGATCAGTGTTGCCCACATAAGGAGGAAGGGGGGTGCAGTTTGGCATTTTCACCATGGGCACTGAATGATCTTCTCCCAACACTGGTCATTTTCAGGCAAAAGCTCTAACCCTAAGCCTCTTTATAACATAGAAAGGTGTGGTTCTGTAGTCCTCAGAAGAATAGTGATGAGTTTAAAATGAAAAAAAAAAAGTATGAAAAAATAAAATGAATGCAGCTAAGGAAGCAGTAAGCTGCAATACTAACATCTTTTTAAATAAGCTTTACACTCATCTTTAAAGTGGACCTTTCAGTAAATTTATTGACATGACATAATAAAATATGTAGTAGCAGCAGTATCTTTTTTAAAACATAGCTCCGCCTTTAATTATTAAAATGTAGTCCTTGAGCCGGTCCAGTGACTTTGCCTAGGCTTAGGTGAGGTCATCAGTCTGCTGCAGGCAGAAAGAAGCATTTCCTCAGTCACCTCTCCTGCAGAAATCAGAATGTACATTGTAAGCAGCAATTCACAAGGTGAAAGACTGCAGCAGGTTTTGATTTGCGTCAGATATTTCTGAGCCAGAACCTCAGTCCAAGAAGTAGATGCCCCCCCCCGGGTGAGTACAGATAGGTATTACACTTACACATTACTTAGTAGGAATGTACTTAAAGTATAAGTTTAGTCAAAAAATAAAGTCCTGCTAGATCACTTCAGGCTGGCTCCTTTTCCAAGTATAAAACATTAAAAAGAAATGCCTTTACTGTTTAAAATCCAGTAATACACTATCTCACCCTGCTCTGCCCATGCTCAGTTGCTCTCTTTTTTGGCACTATACCTAAAATCACAGTAACCAGAGGTCGATTTGATTACAGCCTAAAGATTTACTGCTGCTCATGGGGTTCTGGGCTTCAGCAAAATGGCAGCCTCCAGCAAGAAGAAACAGGAGCAATGCTGGAGACGATTTACAGCACACACTCATTTTAGTGGCATAATTATTAATGTGGAATGTAGGTTCCTTGCTAAAGAATATTATTTTTTATTAAGCTGTTATGGGTAAAGTCCTGTTTAACATAAAAGAAAAAAATTCTGGTGCTGGGACAATTCTAAGCATGCACTAGATCGGTCAGCTTCATCGATCAGAGTATTCAGAAGCTGAGAGGAAGATTTGTCAGTAAGAAGTCATTGCATGAAGGAAGGATCAGG
Source organism: Glandirana rugosa (assembly GCA_018402905.1). Taxonomy (NCBI): domain Eukaryota; kingdom Metazoa; phylum Chordata; class Amphibia; order Anura; family Ranidae; genus Glandirana; species Glandirana rugosa. The sequence continues at coordinate 635,727 of BLSH010219636.1, read as the reverse complement.
TAATGGGGGTGTGGATGGGGGTGCAGATCTAAGTTGTGCCCCCGGGCTCAATGGAATTACTGTTAGGTCCCAGTTCCTACTGGGCTGCTGCTGACTTCATGTAAAAAGAAAATACAAGGATACAAAAAGTTGAAAGAAGGGTAAAAAGTAATTATAATACATTAAGGTTTCACAATGTATTGTCAAAGAAATCTGTACTAAAAAATCTTATGTCATCTTCCTCTTTTTATGTTCTCCAGAATTGTTGTTTTATCTTTTGTGGATGTATATATTTCTCCTTTTAAAATATATTGCAAAGATAATCTTTTTCTTTTTTTAACAATGTAGTTAATAATATCTTGCTTAATTTGCCCACAAATATTTCAGTGTTTTGTAAATGCTGTGGAGCCCAATTCATATACTTTATATATGGTATATACCTGTATATACAGCGTATATGCACTCACTTTATTAGGTACACCTGATTAATTGCCCGGTAGCACAAATTGCTAATCACATGGCAGCAACTCAATGCATTTAGGGATTTAGATGTGGTGAAGACGACTTGCTGAATGCACAACACGTGAAACATTGAAGTAGATGGGCTACAGCAGTAGAAAACCACACCAGGTGCTCTCCTGTCAGCTTCCATTGTAGCTCTGGCTGTATGTTTAGGGTTGCTATCCTGCTGGAAGGTGAACCTCTGCCCCAGTCTCAAGTCTTTTGCAGACACTAACAGGTTTTCTTCTAAGATTGTCTGTATTTGGCTCCATCCATCTTCCCATCAACTCTGACCAACTTCCCTGTCCCTGCTGAAGAAAAGCATGCCCACAACATGATGAGTTTTGCACCTTCTTCCACATGTTTGCTGTGTCCCCCACATGGCTTCTCGCAAACTGCAAACGGGACTTCTTATGGCTTTCTTTCAACAATGGCTTTCTTCTTGCCACTCTTCCATAAAGGTCAGATTTGTGGAGTGCACGACTAATAGTTGTCCTATGGACAGATTCTCCCACCTGAGCTGTGGATCTCTGCAGCTCCTCCAGAGTTACCATGGGCCTCTTGCAGGGCCGGTGCTACCACTAGGCGGACTAGGCAGCTGCCTAGGAAGCACTGCCGCCTAGGGCACAGCCATGGCCTGTCACCTCCTCATCCCCGGTGGATGTCACCTCTGGAGCCGCCATCCCTGCATGGCCGGTTTGCAAGAGTGTACCGGAGGATCCGAGGAGGAGAAGAAATGTCCGCTACGGGGGATGGTGCAGGGGCGCGGGGTGGGAACTATGATCTGCACACTGCGGTACCCTGACTGATCCCTCCTCTGGCTCCCACAGCTGCAGAGATATCTGGCAGGTCACAGGTTCTGATTGATGCTGAGGAGCTGGCCTGCCTCCTTCATTGCCACTGGTTGGGACTTGTGAGGGGGCGTGGCCAGCAAGGGGGTGATCCCACTTGTCACTCAGGGGGCGAGGGGCGGTGCGGCCGACCTCAGGGATGATCCCACGGCCCTTCTGGGGCAGAGAGCGACATGGATGATGGAGGTAAAAAAATGTCTGGAAATGACATTTTTTTTTTTTTTTTTAATGCAGCCACTGGACTGTGAGAAAGTGGGTTGAAAACTGCTCTGCCTAATTTATCACAGTCAGGACAGTGATACAGGAAAAAACAGATACCATCTTGATCTTTGTCAGCTAACAGCACTGTTTTACTTCTATCTAAAAGTCTACAGATAGAAGTCCTCTGCTGTCACCCAGCACGCTGCTGTCATCCAGTTCTCTGCTGTCACCCAGTACCCTGCTGTCACCCAGTCCTCTGCTGTCACCCAGCACGCTGCTGTCATCCAGTTCTCTGCTGTCACCCAGTACCCTGCTGTCACCCAGAACTCTGCTGTCACCCAGTACGCTGCTGTCACTCAGTCCTCTGTTGTCACCTAGTCCTCTGCTGTCACCCAGTACTCTGCCCTGCTGTCACCCAGTCCTCTGCTGTCACTCAGTTCTCTGCTGTCACCCAGTACGCTGCTGCCACCCAGTCCTCTGCTGTCACCCAGTACTCTGCCCTGCTGTCACCCAGTCCTCTGCTGTCACCCAGTACGCTGCTGCCACCCAGTCCTCTGCTGTCACCCTGTCCTCTGCCCTGCTGTTACCCAGTCATCTGCTGTCACCCAGTACGCTGCTGTCACCCATTATGCTGCAGTCATTCAGTCCTCTGCTGTCACCCAGTACTCTGCCCTGTTATCACCCAGTCCTCTGCTGTCACCCAGTCATCTGCTACCACCCAGTGCTCTGCTGTCACCCAGTACTCTGCCCTGCTGTTACCCAGTCATCTGCTGTCACCCAGTACGCTGCTGTTACCCAGTCCTCTGCTGTCACCCAGTACTCTGTCCTGCTATCACCCAGTCCGCTGCTGTCAGCCAGTACTCTGCCCTGTTGTCACCCAGTCCTCTGCTGTCACCCAGTACTCTGCCCTACTATCAACCAGTCCTCTGCTGTCACTGCTGCCCTGCTTTCACCCAGTCCCCTGCTGTTACCCAGTACTCTGTCCTGCTGTCACCAAGTTCTATGCTGTCGCCCTGTCCTCTGCTGTCGCGCAGTTCTCTGCCCTGCTGTCACCCAATCCTCTAATTAAGGTAATTAAGGTAATGGCCTACCTACAGTGGCTTTCTGGACGCACAGAAAAAAAAGTGTCCCTAAAATATATATTTTTTAAATGTTGGCAACTATGCTCACCGTGTCCAGCAGTTCAATGAAGGGACAACAAACATCACAGGGGGGTATAGACTATTTTGCGGACTTTCTATACTGTATAGGAGGCATAGAAATTATATTTTAGAGGTGGAGAAGTTTTGTTTTGGGGGGGCGCAAGTAGCGCTCTGGATAGGGAGGTGGCTGTTCCTATCGGTTGGTTTAAAATAAACCTTTGTAGTGTAGCGCCCTCCTAGTTTGGGTGTTAGTGAGTGTATATAGTTTTTGGCTTTCTCTGCTTAACAGGAGAGCAGATAGGTAAATTTAGATGCTGTCTGCTTATCAGAGAGCCTTGATTTGAGTAAGGTCTGCTCAGTGTGCTCTGGTGCTGATTCATGTGGTCTGGAAACTTTTACATTGTCCAGTAGTATGGGTTCCTATTGGACAGTGGGAGGAAAACCCAGCCAGTGACAGCAGGTGTGTATGGATGTAGTTCTGACCAATTAGCAGGGGAGGTGCCCCGCTGCATTCTGGGTGAATGCATTCATATACAAAGGGAGCACATGGGCTCAAGGTCAGGAGTTCCTGCCCACCCAGACCTCAGGGGTGGAGGTGTGTGTTCAGCTCCTGGCTGCTAGGCCTGAGGCCTATCCAGGAGGCTGTAGAATGCTGGGCCTGGTCGAGGCCTAGTTGAAGTTGCTGAAGCTACAGCCCAGAGTTTTTCTGCAAGCTGATAGAGGGGGACGTCCTTGGATCCTGTCTGGTATCACAGTGGCAAAGTGTCGCTTGGAAGTTGGGAGAGAGAGATGCTGGCTGTCCTGGGACATGGTGTGAGTACAGACCCTAAAAGGGATCCCTGAGACTGAGTTGCTAGAATCCCCCTCCTGCTCCACATAGTCAGTTAACTGGGTGTGTGAGCTAGAAAGGAGACATTGGTGATTGTCTTGAAGAAACAAAGTCCGGCCTATCCTCTTCTGCTTAAAAAAGGGACTTGTTTCACTGAAATCAGTCTGCCATTAAGTGCTGCTGGTAGTCTGCTACATAGAGCTAGAAAGGAGACAATGGTGAGTGTCTTGAAGAAACAAAGTTCGACTTATCCTCTTCTGCTTAAAAAGGAACTTGTTTCACTGGGATCAGTTTGTTACTTGTGTCACTGGGATCAGCTTGCTACTTGCTTTACTGGGATCAGTTTGCTACCTGCGTCGCTGAGATCAGTCTGCTATGTAGTGCCACTGACAGTCTGCTGTATAGATATAGGGAGAAGTTGTCCTAGTTAGTTAGTCAACTTAGTTAGTTAATTAGTTAACTTGGAGTATCCCATCCATTCCCTTCTCCTATCCAAGTTCTACAATAAAGCATCAAAACTCATCCCCTAGACTGGTCATTGGAGTAATGAGCAGGATTGTGTGTATGCACCTGACAGTTTGGAAATTTGTGGTGACTGGCTGCAGGATAATCAGAGGGAGGCCCGGGTCAAATAAATCAGCAGCTCCTTCGGGGGTACCGCTACACGTGGGGGCTCGTCAGTCCGGGATATATCCCATGAATTATCACAGCAGTGGATGTCACTAGCAATGGGCGGATTAAGTGTTTGAGATGTTGCTATGTCTTGCCGTGTGGATTGTGGGACCACAATCAAAGAGGAAGTGTGTCATGTTAATGTTTGCTCTATAGTAATTAGTGCAACCATACTGACAGAGCGTGAAGAAGGAAAAGTTTATTCAGGAGTCAAAATAGCGGCCGCTGAGGGCCATGTTAGCACGTGTACTATGGAAGTGAATGTCTGCTGCTCTGTGTGTCTGCTGTGCTCTATGCTGTCTGCTTCACAGTAGCACCTGTTGATGCCGGACTGTGGTCTGGTGACAGCAGTGAAACAGTTAATTTGCAGCGCGGGAGAGGGCGTGCTGGGGAGAACCGCCCTAGGGGTGGAGTTGCCGCCAAGCAGTCAGTTAACCTGGTGTGGGCGGAGTCCGTGTCCATGGTCAGCCAATCCGGAGTGAAAAGAAGAGCATCTGGGGGGAGACAGATGTGCGCTGAGGACGCCGCTGGGGCTGGGACCAGTGGTTTACACCCATACCACTGTTTGTCAAACCAGAGAAACCTGCATACCCACTGTGCAAAACACTCAGCAAACCAGGACAGGGTAGCAAATGCAGCAGCTACCGCTATCAGCAGCCATCCCGTGTCCCACCTTTCGGTTTCAAAGGCTACAGAGGGGACCCATCCAAGTCAAAGGTTAGAGTACACTAGTCCTTCATGAGAAGAAAGACCGGGAATTATCGATGTGGGATCACCAAGCTTTATATACTGTTTTGGGTCCATAGAGGAGGGAATAGCAGTCTGGGGGTCAGAAGTGGACACAGAATGGGACTGTGAGGCTATAGAAAAAGAAGAGTCTTTATGTTCTGATCAACAGGATGGAAATCGTGAAAAAGAATCTATCCTTGTCCAGTGTGCCAAGAACTTGGGGTTTTGTGAAGCCTATGCCAATAGGGCCCCTGATCTGTCCCCTCCTCGCAACTACGCTCGGGCTCGAGCACAAAATGAGGCCTATACACTCCTTATTAAAAAGGAAGTAACCGTCTATGCCCCAGCTGGAAAAGGTGATAGAGTTTGCCAAAATTCTCCTGGTTGCAGAGAATTGTGCAGCACAGAGTTGCTTTAGAATACGGGTATGACTACCCCTATGCTCCCCGGGAGATTATGGAGGAAATAGAGGCCAGACGCGATACATGGTGTGATGAAGCAGTATGGGACTTTATGTTCATCCCAAAGCCCTACCACAGTAAGACAAAACCCTCACCGTGGAAGGAATTTCTTGCTGTCAAAGAGAATTGGAGTCTTGGGAGATCCATTCACATTGACAAAGTGGTAGTTAAACGGCCCAAGAAGAAAGACATTGAGTGGTCTTGTAACATTTGGGGTCCTGATGGAAAGATGGTTCAAATTCCTCACCCAGACTTTTACTATTGAACCATGTTCAAGTGTTTCTGTTTATCCCCAGGAGAAGTTTTCAAACCACAAGGCCATCCTGCAGTTGCCCTCTGCAAGTACAATTGCTCCAGAGTTTAGTAAATGAGGTTAGGCTTCGCTTTACAAAGAATACCCAATCACATGCAAGGAAAACATGCTTCCACATGATTGCATGATAGAAGTCAGCAGAGCGTTTGCTCATTTACTAAGCTCTGGAGAAACTGCTCTTGCAGAGTGGAACTGCACTTTGCAAAGTGCACAGTCATTTTCCCTTTAGTAAATCAACCCCATATCGTCCATCCACTACTTCACCACGCATCATGCCACATCCTCCCCCTCTGCTCAAGCCCTTGCGGCTGAGCATCTGTCCCAACCATACAGTGGACCTGTGAAAGGGCATGCACATTATTTTGGAGCTTACCAGCTCAATGCTCCACTATGAACTTGAAGGGCTGGAGAGCTAGAAACTATCTTGCCACCCAACTGTTTTTCTCCCTGTTGTCAAACATCCACTTTAAAGGGGCATGGCCCATGACTAGCTTGAATGGTCTTCCCAAAAGGTAGTATTTAAGGGCCTCTAAGGCCCACCCGATAGCCAAGCACTCCTTCTTGACAATGGCATAATTTCTCTCATGCCTGTTTAGCTTTCTAAACCTAGTCCACCTCAGAGGCGTCTGTCTGTAAGACAAACTCCTTTGTGAAGTCCGGGGTTTACGAGGACCGGTTGTACACAAAGGGCTTGCTTCAACCTCTGAAATGCTTTTTCTGCCTCCAGATTCCACTTAACCATAACCGACCCTTTACCCCTCGTCAGATCTGTCAGAGGGGTGGCAATGGTGGCAAAGTCGGGTATGAAACGTCAATAGTAGCCTGTAATCCCCAGGAATGCACGAACCTGCTTCTTATTAAGAGGGTGGGGCCACTTTTGAATCACTTCAGTTTTGTTGGTCTAAGGCTTAATTAGTCCCGACCAATAATGTAGCCAAGGTACTTGGCCTCCTCCAACCCTATGGCACATTTTTTTGGGTTGGCCGTGAGTCCTGCTTTCCGAAGGGGATCCACTACTGCTTGCACCCTGTTAGAAGAAGACTGCTGAGGACTTGTTTGCATTTGGTTGTTGTTTCCTCACACTCCCGGAGGAGGCGGGCCCGGGCAGCTCTATTTAAACAGTGTGCTTCCTGTAGCAAGTGCTGTCCATTCTACAGCGTTCCCTGCACCTGTGACCCCCCGGTGACTACTTCTGAGTGACTTCCTGTTCCTGTGATCCCTGCTACCCCTCTGGACTTGTTGATATCTGCCTGCATCTGACCCCGGCTTGTTTACGACCACCCGCTTGCTTGCTCCCTCTGTACTTCTGTTGCCAGCACGTTACCGACCCTGCCTGTACCCGACCATCCGTTTGCCTGATCCCGCTGTACCGCACCGCCTGCCAGTTGCCAACCCGGACTGAACCACTACTCTCCCGTCTTGCACGAGCTTCCGTGGACTTCTGCTTACCACCTGAAGATTGTCCAACCCTTGTGCCCCCCTGTGCTCCAGAGCTTCCTGTCTACACTACCAGGGGTTCTCGAACCAGGGCCGCAAGAGAGGTTGCCCCCGCATAAGCCAGACTCTACCACCAGGTACGTGACAGAAACGGACAGCCATGCCAGAGTCTGCGCCGGGGCCCTCTCCTACAGAGGAGCTATGTGTGCACCTCGCTGGACTAACCCAAGCAGTGAAAAACCTGCAGGAGGGGTATACACGCTTGGAAAATCAAGTACAGGACTTGGCCACTCCTAATACTGCCAGCAGGGGTCGCACACCTCTCCGCACCATAGTGACACTGCCCACTGAGCCTGAGGTGCCTATGCCTGAGCGGTTTGCAGGGGACTGCACGAAGTTTAGGGCTTTCCGCAGTTCCTGCAATCTGTACTTAAGCTGCACTCCATGCCCTCCAGCAGGGCTGCTGTCCCGCCGAGGACTATGCGTCAGAGTTCAGGCGCTGGAGCGCCAACACAGCCTGGGATGATGCAGCCCTCCGCCACAGGTTCTAGCTGGGGCTCTCCGAGCCGCTGAAGGGTGAGCTGGCACACGTCAGGGTACCCCATACCCTCGAAGCGCTAATTATGCTGGCCATTCGAATTGACCAACGCCTGTGGGAGCGCAGAGCAGAGAGGGCAACTGGACCTCATCGCCCCACCTGGACGCCTTCTCAAGCGCCTACCCATTCAGGTCCAAGCCCAACTGCTGCTTCCTCCTCCTCCTCTCCACTAGACTGACCTGGGTCTATGCAGACTGGGGCCCTCCGCCCATACCTGTCCTCAGAGGAACGCAATAAGGAGATTTATGATAGGAAAAGACGAGGAGAGCTTGATCTCCAGCCCGGCAATCGGGTCTGGCTGGCAACCACCAACCTAAGACTTTCCTGTCCATCTAAAAAGTTGGGACCGAAGTTCATAGGGCCTTTCCCAATACGGAAGAGAATCACTAAGGTGGCCTATGAACTTGACCTGCCACCCGCACTTAAAATTCACCTGGTGTTTCACGTGCACCTCCTCAAGCCAGTGGCCAGGGACCTGTTTCCAGGTTGTTGCATTTGGTTGTTGTTTCCTCGCACTCCCGGAGGAGGTGGGGCCGGGCAGTTCTATTTAAACAGTGTGCTTCGTGTAGCAAGTGCTGTCCGTTCTACAGCGTTCCCTGCACCTGTGACCCCCCGGTGACTACTTCTGAGTGACTTCCTGTTCCTGTGACCCCTGCTACCCCTCTGGACTTGTTGATATCTGCCTGCATCTGACCCTTGTTTACGACCACCCACTTGCCTGCTCCCTCTGTACTTCTGTTGCCAGCACGTTACCGACCCTGCCTGTACCCGACCATCCGTTTGCCTGATCCTGCTGTACCGCACCGCCTGCCAGTTGTCTCCCATCTTGCACGAGCTTCCGTGGACTTCTGCTTACCACCTGAAGATTGTCCAGCCCTTGTGCCCCCCTGAGCTCCAGAGCTTCCTGTCTACACTACCAGGGGTTCTCGAACACGAGGGCCGCAAGACAGATTGCCCCCGCATAAGCCAGACTCTACCACCAGGCACGTGACACACCCGGAGCAAATGAGATTCCCAGTCTGGGCTGTGGATGACGAAATCATCCAGATAGGCGGCGGCATATGGGCGATGTGGCCTTAATGTCTTATCCATCATTCTCTGGAATGATGCGGGGGCACTGTGCAGTCCAAAAGGCATGCGTTTATACTGGAACGACCCCTCAGGAGTGGAAAAGGCAGTCTTCTCCTTGACCGACTCAGTTAGGGGTATTTGCCAATAGCCTTTAGTCAGGCCTAGAGTGGTTATGTACCTGGCACCTCCAAATCTGTCCACCAGCTCGTCGACCCGAGGCATCGGGTACGCATCAAACTTGGACATGCTATTCAACTTTCTGAAATCGTTACAAAACCTGATAGTACCATCTGTCTTTGGGACCAACACTATCGAGCTTGACCAGTAACTGTGGGACTCCACTATCACGTCCAACTCTAGCATAACCTTTATTTCATTGGCAACTGCCTCACGCCTAGCTTTCGGTATCCTACAGGGCTTTACATTTATGCGATCAATTTGAAGGTGGGTTACTTTATAGACTCTTATACTTGTTACCCTGTTTTATTCTGTCTTGTTAGGTGTGTGGGGACTTCCTATCCCTTTGCTCACTGGTTTTCTTTCCTCCCCCCCCTCCCCCCTCCTGCTTCCCCCCCCCCCTTTTCCTTCTCCCCCCCCTTTCCTTCCCCCTTTTCTCCTTCTATCTTTTTCCTCTCTATTCCCTTTCCCTACCTCTGCATCTTTTTCCCTTTTTTTGTTCTCATACCCCTCTTCTCCTATCTTCTCCCCCTTCTTCTTTCTTCTTCCGTTCCCCACTATCCCACACCTTTCAAGTTTTCATCACGGGGATCTCCCTCTGTAACTATTGGGTGGCTGAATACCATAACAAAAACGCTCCGTAACAACCACATCATGTACCAATGGATAGCACCTGCAAAAATATCCATCACGCATAATAGCAGCAAACATGTGTTATCCTCGCTGCAACAGGGGATGCAGCTCTTGCAAACATGGGGAATTATTCCTAACCAGAATGAAACAACTCCTATTCAGCACAGCACGGAAAACTACCTTCCCCCCACCCGGCTTCCGCAAAGACCAGGCAAATCCCACCAGACTACCTAACAACATGGGAACTATTCCATAGGGGTCTCAGGACACCAGCCTTCCTCTCGGCTCAGTGAACTTTTTTTTCCCCCTTCCTAGTTCCTAAGCACTGTACATGCCACACCAAGGAACTGTTAACTGTACTGTCTCCACGACTGTTAGTTTCCCTGATTTTGGTTCTTTTATTTTTTTTCCTTCTATTTTTTGTTAAATTTGTATGTTTGGAAACAGCAAGATAAGACGATATCCACATTTGAATTAAGTCTCCACTAAACTCACTACAACCTATGCCAGGCTCTAGTGCCTCTCCATCTGACCGACACAGCTTCTCTGCAGTACAACCTGATCTCCTAAAACAGACTCTCCGTCTTTTTATTTTGTAACACCTACTACCTTGTTACACATGATCAAAATCCTATTAATTAATGCTAACGGTTTGAATCACCTCGCAAAACGCGCCTCGTTACGGAAACTAGCCTCACAAAATAATTGAGACATATTAAGCGTCCAGGAAACCCACTTCTGCCAAAACAACCCTCCACACTGCAGCTCCAAGGACTTCCCCATCATCTTGACTGCAAATGCCCCACACAAAAAAAATGGCATCCTCCTGGCATTTAAACACTCCATACCTTTCCAGCTAGAAACAAGCATTCAGGACCCGGAGGGTCGCTATCTCACAACAACTGGAAAAATCCATGAAGAATGGTTCACCATAGTTTCTGTATATGCACCTAATTCTCATCAAATAAGATTTTTGCGCAAACTTCATAAAAAGCCAACAAAGTACAGCAAGGTGCAGTGATCTGGTGCGGTTACTTTTTGCTACACCAGACCCACAAATTGACACCACGGCCACCTCAATCCGCGGGAAACCATCCCTTAACCCACTTCTATCCAAATAGAACCTCTACGACACCTGGAGAGGCCACCATGCTGACGAAAGAGACTTCACCTTTCTATCTTTGCGTCACAATACATACTACCGTATTGACTTCTTTCTAACCGATCAGTGGACTCTGACTACTCACCAGTAAGCATAACTATTAAGCTGAAGGACAATGCATCACCTGTCTCGCTATGGAAAATGAGCATGCATATCCTACAATCTGACCCTTTTCCCAAGTCACTAAAAGACAATCTAGACTTTTTTTTCTTACAGAATTCAGGTTCAGTCACCGACCCGCATACTCGGTGGGCAGGGCACAAGGCCTTTGTGCGAGGTCTCTTTATTCAAATGGGGACGAAAGAGAAGAGGCAGAGGAGGCAGAGAATTTCCCAACTATTGGCTGAACTTCAGACAGTAGATACCCAAAACAAACAACACCCCTCCAACGACTTTAAAGCTAGCATCGTCAAACTCAGACTAGAACTTAGGGCACTCCTTTTAAATGACTTTGACAAAGTCATCAGGAGATGCAAAATACAATCATATGCATATGGCAACAAAGCAAGCATGCTATTAGCCCACCAACTGAAACCTCAACACCCCAAAATCCAAATACCCTACCTATATCACAACTCTACCAAACAAAAATTGTACGATCCCCAAGCCATTGCCAATGCTTTCAGTGATTATTACAGCCAATTATATAATCTAAAAGAGGATACCAATACTCCTCAACCCAGTGCGGATGCTGTTCATACCTTCCTGGACTCTGTCCACCTACCTACACTGTCTGAGCTTCAGCTAAAACAAATAAATGCCCCCTTCACTATAGCAGAGATAAATAAAGCAATTGAGACCCTCCCCAACAACAAGGCCCCTGGCCCAGGCGACTTTGTAGAGGAGTACTATAAAACATTTTAAAATATCCTAACAGACCACCTAATCCCAATATTTAACAACGCTGCCTCCTCTTCCTCTCTCCCCAAAGAAATGCTAGAAGCAACAATCATCGCATTGCCAAAGCCAGGGAAGGAACCCACTGCCCCCCAAAATTTCCGCCCCATTTTCCGCCTCAACCACGACACAAAACTATTTGCCAAAATAATAGCTTTCAGATTGCTCAATCTTCTCCACAACTTAATACACCCGGATCAATCCGGATTTGTTAAAGGCCGCCAAACTTCCGACGCTACGTGAAGGAAAATAAATTTAATCCACTATGCTGAGGCAACAAGGACGCCTTCTCTGATCCTATCCCTGGACGCAGAGAAGGCGTTTGATCGGGACCACTGGGGATATATGGAACGAGCACTTAGAAAATTTGGATTTCAGGGTCACATTCTGTCATAAATTTTAGCATTGCATTCCAACCCGATGGCCAAGGTCTTCTGCTCGGACTTTAGGTTTAAAAGATTCACGAGCAAGGTATATAGGGGTCACCAGGGCTAGTTTGCGGAAGAGACGCAGGTCCCTATCCTAGTCTCTTCCGCAGGAACAACGGAGTCGTATCACCTAATTTAAATAAAAGGAAGTGCATCGCAGCCTTCAAACCGCCGGAAATTGTTTAGGCCTAACTAGGCCCACATAATTCAACACCTCTTCTAACTCGTTAGACTTTCGATAATAAAACCGTTTATCAAAACACAGCACCAACTCCGCCTTTTACCCCGCCTTTAAAACCCCCCGTCACCCAA
>BLSH010219636.1:601350-618265 GCA_018402905.1 Glandirana rugosa | reverse complement strand
AACATTTAGACCGGACTCACACAGCCATTCATATACTTCTTTTTTTGAATAGGCCTCAATACAAAAAAAAACATGTTACCAGGCTACCTCCTCCTACTCCTCTACCACCGCCACTTCCACCTACACTGCCACGGTCACGGCCTAGTCAACCTCTAGGCTCCTACTCCACATCCACCCCCCTTCCCGTTTTTTTACTTGATTTTAATTTATTTTCCCTATCCCCATTTATTTGTAGGGCACTTGCCCTAGTTTGAAGATGATTTTAGAACAGTTATATGGCTTCTACCATTAATTAATACTTTTCAGACACAGTTTGAAGATGATCCACATTCACCTCCATTTTTGCTTTTTTTATGTTTTTATTTTTTAAAAAATATTTGCAGTTATTTCCCTGTCCCCATTTTTTTGTAGGGCACTTGCCCTACCCTTACCCCCATTTTACTTCCTTTTGCAGCCCTCTGGGGCTTTCCAAGACTTTGTTACAGCCATTTTTGTGCATAAAAGTTCGGGTCCCCATTGATTTCAATGGGGTTCGTTGTCCGTGCGATCGTTCGGGTTCCGTCCGGACCCGGACCCGGACTTTGTCCCGAAGTTCGGACGGACCAGCAGAACCCGAACTTCCAGAGGTTCGCTCAACTCTACTCCTAAGCAACCCCAAACTTAGCAAGCTAAAAACCAAATTATATCCGACAGTCATGGCCTCAGCACAAGCTTTTAAGCATTGCTTATACCACTCCCACAAAGGGGAAATACCATACCATCTCCCAACACCAACTGCAACTCTGTCCTACATGATACCCAAACTCCCACAACACACCTAGGAGAGCAAAGGAATAAAATTCCTCTCTGACTTCTACCACGAAGGCACACTTAAATCCTTTACCACCCTCACCCACGAGTATGGTATCTCTCCTACAGATTATTTTAAATATGTGCAAACCACACATTGCCTAATGAGAAACCCAAATTTGATGATACACAGCCACCGCAACATAGGCACTTACTTCTTAGCAAAACTGCACAACTTTAAAGGTATTACACTCTTTTATGATCTATTAGGCATTAAAAGCATATTTTCCAAACTACCTCCATTGACCTCTTGGGAAGAAGACTTAGGCACCACTTTTACCACTTCCCAGTGGATCTCGGCCTTTAAGGCCCCATACGAAGCCACCCAAGCATCTAACCTGCGGGAACTAGACCTTAAACTAAACTTAAGGTGGTACCTCATCCCCTCCCGGATTCACAAATTTGCCCCCTCCACAGCACCAACCTGCTGGAGGAACAGTGGGATGACAGGCTCCCTCCTACATATTATGTGGAGCTGTAACAAACTCCACCAATACTGGTTAGAAGTATTTACGCTTATACAGAATGTAACTAAAATGAATGTAACCCCATCACCAGAATTAGCCATTCTAAATATAGGCAGCAACCTTTTTCCTAAACATCTAAGGCCACTGATCACCCACGTCTTATTAGCAGCAAGATTATCAATAACAAAACAATGGAAATCAGCTGACATACCCCATATTAACGAAGTGATCTCACTAACACATATCCACAGATCTTACGAAAGAACGTTCGCAGCATCAACAGGTAGACTAGCTACATCTACAAAAATATGGAACCCTTGGTTGATATGGTTTAATGACAGTGATATAACATATGCAGTCTAACAGCCACAGGTTACCTTGGATGTCAGCAATTTTGCTGACCAGTCCAAGCAGCTCTCAATATACACCTGGTTATGTGTTTATTACTTATATGACATAATCTGTTTGATCATGGAGATCTAGGGGAGGGGACGTCCCCCCTTCTCTCCTCTCTGCCCCAGCTTGTTCCCTTATGGGGTGGAGGAGGGGAGGGGGGCATCGCACCCCGCAGAGGTCCAACATCTAAGGTATGAATGCTTGTTCTTCTGGAAATGTTGTACTTATTATCCTAGCAAGTTTATGGAAGATACCTAAATGCCAATATCTTGTCAAATGCAATATCCTCTGATCTTGATTCTTCCTAATCCATGTATGTTTTCTGAAGTAAAATAAAAAAAAAACTTAAACATGAAAAAAAAAGAAACAAAACAGAAAATAAATCCTTGCCATTTGGCACTAAACTATACAGTTCCGTCTTCCTTCTTAGACGGTGTAGGGCTGACCCCCCTACCCACAAAACAAACAGGTCAAACCTTTTATTAAAGTCCATAAGCAAACCTTCCCAAGATCAGCTCTCTCAGATCTGACTTCTGAGTCCCAGGCCAGAGCAACCTCTGTTTTCTCACTTGAGACTTTAAACCACCTTATGGTGAACTTCAGTGGACCACAAAATCTGGACCGGAACCAGCCCTGCCACAGTGGCTGGGAAAAGCCGAGCTGGATTCCCCCTTTAGTCCAATCAAAATGAACGCAAGCAAGGTGACACATAGCGTCCATCCACTACTTCACCTCGCATCATGCCACAGCAGGTAGGGGATGAAAGTGCCCAGTAGGCAAGTGGTTAAATATGCTAGCAGGTTCTGGCTCCTTAACAACCAGCTATTTGCTAGTTGTTAAAGACACCGGCATGTGCTGGCTCTGTTATTTACTGGTTGTTAAGTAACCAGCGCCCTTAAAGCGGAACTAAACCCATATAACTACATTTATGCTTCCTCCCAGCATCTCCTTGGTGGTCAGTATGCTCCAGCTCCTCCTGAGCAGGAGTGATACTAGCACTGGAGGGGAGGAGGAGCCGGAAAGACTGGGAAGGATAGCTAGGAGCATCACCTCAGAGAACATGAAGGGAGGACAGGGGCAGCCAGACCAACTCCTCCATAGGAGCTAGACAATGGTGACCATCATGGGGGGGAGGATGTAGTGCGGGGGCAGTGTTTGTTTATATATCTGCTGATTGTTAAGTAAACCAGCATGTTTCAGCTCCTTAGCAGTCAGTTATTCGCTGACTGATAAGGATGCTGGCGAGTACCCGCTCCTTAACAATTAGCATCTTTGTGCCACATGACCCAAAAACACACCTAAAGACAAACCCTGGGTGCGTTTTTTGGTGTGTTTCCTATTGACTTAAATAAAAGGTACATTTTAGGTGTGCTTTTGAACAGGGCACCAAAGGTGCAGCATGCTGGACTTTTCAAACCACAGTGCAAATGTAGCCAGCGCGGGGGAATAATTTTGATGCTCTTTTATCATGCAGGAAATGTGACGTCTAGCTAGTGTTGCCAACTATGGACAGCCAGTAAAAACAGGGCATATTTTGCCGTCCGTAAAAGTCCGTAGCAGCTGATTTGTGCCAGTAAAAACGGCAGCAACTCATTCGGGTCAGAACTGCACACGCAAGTCCGCTAATCCCCGAGAACCTCCGATCCTGACCTGAGCCGCCCAAGCCGCGTGGTGGCACGCAGCGCACGATGTCATTGGATTTTTGCCCGCCAGCCTATAAAAAGGCAGGAGCAGAGCGGGCAGATGGAGGAGCCTGGTGGACGTGGGACAGAGCGGGCTGTATGGAGCATGCCACTGGCAGAGCAGCAGACGCCGGAGTCGGGACAGCCATGTGGAGGACTGTGGAGGACTGAGAGGGTGGACGACAGAGTCGGATGTGCAGGGCTGCACTTCACTGCAGACTTGAGTTGATTTCTAACTTCTTCTCAGTCAGTTCCCTCTGAGTCCTAGGTCCAGGGCAGGCTGAATCTGATGGGTGGGTGCGGATGGGTGGCTCTGGTTCAGATGAACCGGTTCAGGGGTGTGTGATGTGTGTGCAGTGCACTGTGCAGCAGGCCCAGGAAATTTCCCAATCACAGCCCACTGACTGAGCCCAGGTTCAGGCTGAGTCTGATGGTAGGTGGCTCAGGTGAACCAGGGGTGTTTGTGCACACAGAGAACAGAGCAGAGCAGGCAGGCAGGCCCAGGAAAATCATTTCCCAGCCCAGGGCCAGGCTGAATCTGATGGGTGGCTCTGGCTCAGGTGAACCGGCCGGTGTGTGTGTGCAGTGAGCACAGTCACTCTTGCGTGGCAAAAGAGCATAGGTGTGAAAGGACCCTGATAAATTAATTATATTTTTATTAAAAATATCAGTTTGATAAACATTTGCACAACTATCACAGGACCTACAAAATTTTTAGCACCATATATTTTTATTACCAGTCCTATGCTTTCTGAAAATGTATACTTTGGAGCAGTGGGGCAGCAAACAATCCAAACGCTAGCACTCACCCCCACAGTCGTTGGTCGGTCACCAGCCCCGCGCTTGCCCCATCTAGGTCACGGGCAGTGCTTCCTCCTGGTGGCGGGCCCGGCTCTTCCTTCTGGTACTTTACGGCGACTCCCCTGCATCTCCTCCTTCTCGGGGGCCAATAGGATAGCTTCTCCTCTCGGCCAATCAGGTGACGGGTCTCAGGACCCACTTCCTGATTGACCGGGAGGAGAATCAGGAAGACAATAGCTAATATTAATTTGCTACCTTCACACAACTGGGTGGGCTCAGGCGTAGTGCTCTGCGCCCCGAGGCAAACCTTATTTGAAGCCTATTAGAGCCTCTGACTCTAAGCGGGTGCTTCTAAAAAATAAAGAAAACTATTGGAATCCATGCGTCTGGTGCCCCGCATGTAGATTAGGAGGCCGGTGCATGGATTAGGGGGGCAACGCCTGCATTATGGGCCGCCACTGCTTTGGAGGCATTCTAAAAACTTTGAAAGCTTTAAGTGAAAGAAATATTGAAATAGTGGTCTGGCCACCCAAGGTTAAAGAGGTTGTGAACCTTCGAAAAATCCAAAAAAAAACAAAACAAAACCTGCAAGACGCATGCATGCGGGAACCACAGGTCACGGCACAGGCCCTGAAGAAAGCAAGTAGCAAGTTTAGGAAATATTTACAGTGCCTACAGGTAAGCCTTATTATAGGCATACCTGTAGGTACAATTAAAGAGGAAAGGTTTACTTCCTCTTTAGGAGGGAATTGCAGGGTCTGGTAGTGAAAGAGTTAAAGGGCCATTCCTCCCATATATTATATTTTACTTAGTCATTATGTTTATTGAATTTTTAACAAACACTATATTGCTATAAGTATCGGGACGCCTGCCTTTACATGCACATGAAATTTAATGGCATCCCAGTCTTAGCCCGTAGGGTTCAATAATGAGTTGGTCCACCCTTTGCAGCTATAACAGCTTCAACTCTTCTGGGAAGGCTGTCCACAAAGTTTAGGAATGTGTCTATGGGAATGTTTGACCATTCTTCTAGAAGAGCATTTGTGAGGTCAGGCACTGATGTTGGACGTGAAGGGCTGGCTTGCAGACTCCACTCTAATTCATCCCAAAGGTGTTCTGTCGGGTTGAGGTCAGGACTCAAGTTCCTCCACCTCAAACTCGCTCATCCATGTCTTTATAGACCTTGCTTTGTGCACTGGTGCGCAGTCATGTTGGAACAGGATGGGGTCATCCCCAAACTGTTCCCACAAAGTTGGGAGCATGAAATTGTCCAAAATTTCTTGTTATGCTGATGCCTTAAGAGTTCCCTTCACTGGAACTAAGAGGCCAATCCCAACCCCTGAAAAACAACCCCACACAATAATCCCCCTTCCACCAAATGATTTGGACCAGTGCACAAATCAAGGTCCATAAAGACATGGATGTGCGAGTTTAGGGTGGAGGAACTTGACTGGCCTGCACAGAGTCCTGACCTCAACCTGATAGAATGCAAATTAGAGCATGGACTGCAAGCTCCAGTCCACATCAGTGCCTGACCTCACAAATGCGTTTCTGGAAGTGTGTCTGTAGTGCAGATGTGTCAGCAGTGCAGAGGTTTGGCCATGGATTATAACGAGTTAACAAGTGAGCTCTCTGAGGAGTCTCTTTTTAATCTAGAAATAAGTTCAAACACTTTTTTTTTAAGTAGAATGGCCCTAGTAGCAGAGGTAACCTCTTCAGCTATAACAAGTTCAGGAAATGTACTGTTTGATTCAGCAAAGCACCTGACAACCCACCCAAGTTGGGCAATATGAGTCCAGGCAGAAGGAAAGTACAGGAATGACGTTATACTTTTCTGTCAATCCCCTCTCTCCCTCACACTAGCACCGCAGTCCAGCAGGCCTGCTCAATCTCAGTATCCCAATCACAGTGTTAAACCAGCCCCCAGTGTGGATCCACACATAGATACCTAGCGTCATGAACACAGTTAGGGCCCTAGAACTACTTGGTGGGGCTCTTGTTGATCTTCTATGATAAAGTGAATTTAGTATTGTAATCTAAACAAATTGTGAATAAGTACTTTCACTGTCAAACAGAGTGTGGTGGCAGTACAGTTTTGTGTGACTTAGTAAAACAGGATTACCACGATAATGTAAAGCTCTGACTTAAAGATTGTTTTGGGTGATAGTCCCCGCACTAACTCTTGTTTAGGATTTTCAGGTGTTCTTGCCCACTTTTGTGTGTTCCAGCTCCTCCTGTTATATTCTTCATAATATAAAACACAATAAAAAAATCCAGCAGAGGTGGCGGGAACCTGTCATAATGGGCACAGTAAGTCTGCAGACCTGGGGACTAAGCGCAGAGATCTCACCAGTGGGGTTAGATACTCCCTGGTCATTTAATCCTTCAGAATCTTCTACCAAACAGTAAAGTATCAGTTTTGGGAGGGCTGCTAATCCTTTAAAAAAAACAAAATACACGTGCATATTTAAAGTTGAATTTCAGGTGTGCCAATTTCTATATAGTTACATTGATCCAGCTTGGTGCCATACTAGTGGGATCCCAATGGAAGCTGGAAATCACTGTAGTAGGCACACTGCTACTACACTTTACATAAATAAGGTGACAGCCCTTTCATTTATATGCAAATCAATCAACTAATTGTGCTTAAATAAAATGTAGCAAACAAGCAAAACCCAACAAAAGTCCATCAAAGTAATGTCCAAAATCCAGATATCGTGACCCAACACCACGTGTAGTTAAGCACTTTAATTACATCTTCTTTTCTTACACCTCCAAACTTTCTTACAACTCCAAACAGGAATTTGACCCCTATATATAGGAAGGTCAAAAAGTGCTTTATCCTCCTGTAGCTCTGTATATCAGGATCCCTTTAACATCCGCTCCTGCTCTCTGTATGCATTCAGTTTGGTGCCAAACCACTCGCCAATAACAAAGAACATACCAAGATAATAAAATCATAGCACAGTATTTACTGATTATAACAATTCCTTCAAATGTATAAACATATCCTGCCAACATTTAAGAGTGCCTCTATATACCGGCACCAATGTAAAAAGCTGACAATACAAAGGACCACTTCCCTGCTCCGCTCACCAGAGCTGGTGTGTGTTCCAAAAGCCAGAAGTTTGTAGCCAGATGGGCCATCGCACAGGAACCAGAAATGACGGCAGTATGCGTCTAAACGCATTACACCAATTATGGCATCTTCAGGAAGCTCCTGAAGACACCATAATTGGTGAAACATGTTGAGGGGCATGCTGCTGAGTAGCGCGGCGAAGCTCGGCTACCTGATACAAGCCTCTATTTGTGAGTGCATCTTTTACTTTTTGTTTTAATTATCTATTTATTAAAAGGTAACTGCACCATGAGCCTGTGCGGGCTCTCTCTTTTTGACAGTGTTTTCCACGTATTCTGATGGCCCTAGTTCACACCAGTGCAGTGCGTTTCAGTGCAGTCAACAAAAGTAGTACGTCCTGCATTTTTTTTTGTATGGAATGTGGCAAAATGCATCAAAAGCACACTGTAATGCACATGTTCCAGAAAAAAGGGAAAAACGCTGGAGCGCATCAAAAATGCACCAGAATGCATCCAAAATGCATCAAACATGGGCATGCAGAAATGCATCCACAACAGCCCTCAGCGGACACTTTGTAGCTTCTCATTGAAGGCAAACGGGTTGATTTACTAAAAATAAAGAGTGCAAAATCTGATGCAGCTGTGCATGGTAGCCAATCAGCTTCTAACTTCACCTTGCTCAATTAAGCTTTGACAATAAAACCTGGAAGCCTATTGGTTTCTATGCAGAACTGCACCAGATTTTGCACTCTCCAGTTTTAGTAAATCAACCCCAGGTTGGTGAGTTAAGATGGTGATGTCATTATCTCCTCCTTGTCCAATCAGAGAACTCTTTTCATTCACTGAGAAAATACAAATGTTCTCTGAATGGGGAGCATACCAAGTGGGTGATCTCCTGTGTTCAGTAAGCAGCAGGGCAGCTGCTTGGCACGGGACCCGGAATCTAGTGGCAATCACTTTAGTAGTGGTGCCTACTTCAGTGATTTCCAGCTTTCACAGAGATTCCTCAGGTATGGGAAATACATATTTCCATTGCTGCAAGCTCCCTCGACGTAACTGTAAAAATTGTCATACCACAACTTCAGCTTTAAGCCTGATTATCTTTGCTTGCAACCTCAACAAAGGGACAATGGTAAGCTTTTGCCACTGTGGGGTTTTTGAGAAACTTTCTGTGTGTTTCTATAAAGGTTCAGGACAAAGGTGGAGTCCTAAATGTGTCCATGCCTATCAGTTAGTTCTGAAGGACACACAATCCCTGTGTACCTATTGTGTAATAAATTCAGCATTTACTGGAAATTACAGAGTTTGGAAATGCCTGGGACTCCTCCTGCTGTCTGAATCTTTGCCCTGGGCTCTGTCCACCCCTTGGCCAGTATAAAAGCAGCTGTCCAGCAGGCAGTGCACAGCTTGTGATGATGGGGTGCAGAGCTGTGTGCCTCCTCCTGCTGGCCCTTCTGGCTGGAGCCTACGCACAACCGTAAGTAGATAACAAAAGGATTACAACACCTTTAATACACTTAGTGAGCTTATTAACAAATTCAATTCAGATGCAAATATTGTCTGTAGCTGTAATAGATCAGTTTGTTGCTTGGCAGCCTTTGTCTTCTCTTACATTTGCAATCTGAAATAGAATAATTTAAACTCCAGCTGGAATTTAGACATCAATGTATGTTGATTTTCTTCTCTTTTGTGAAGGATGTTAAATAACGCTAGCAAGGTTGCAATATGAAAAACAAATAACTTAGCGCCAAGGAAATAAAATAGAAAAATGTGCAACAAAAGATAGCAGCAGCAGTGTAAATGTGAGCTCAACAGCAACACTACAACTCAGAAATATAAACAGATATATAAACTCAGTTTATACAGAATAATTCATCCAGATTGTCAAAAACGGATTACAAAAAAAATAGACTTTAGTATCACTATAAGATATTTCCCAAAGATGTAATTAAAAACAATTTTTTTTTCATATCACTCTTGAAGTTGCATTGAAAGGACCCTCGATATTTTTAAAATGTATTTTGCATAGTAACATGTCCCCCGTGGTGATGCCTAGGCCCTCATGCCGTTTAACAGCTCCATGCCCAATAGTCTTGAAAATGTTCAGAATTCATCATCAAGATCCACCCCTTCATATATTTTATTGGGTTTTGATTTTAAGTTTGGAATTGTTGGACTTCACACAGGATTCGAAGAAACCCCCATGACCCAAACCCTAACACATTCACTCATCCCTACACGTACTAATTTATTGGTTTTGTTAAAAAAGTAATCTATGCAGTAGCAAATTCATATTAGAGAAACAGTAATATGCGTCACCATTGGGTGTTTTTTTTATCAGTTAAAAAATGTTTTAAAATAATTTGTTCTGAATGACTAGAGGAGTCATTCCTTTTATACGAAAAAGATGGGAAAATGCCAAGGGACTTTATGAGTCATGCATGTAGTAGTTAAAAAGAATTCTACTTTATTCAAACATGAATATTAACCCCTGGGAACTGGATGCAAGCAAATATGAAGCCTCTCGGTGGGTGGGCCTTAGTGCCAAGCGGCCGCATATTTTCGTGCATTAGTGTAAATACAGCTGTGCCAAGAGCACAGCTACCGGTGGTTAACGGAAAGCTCCCGATCGTTACTTGTGATTGGTAGCCTCCAGATCATGTGACCGCTGTAATAGGTTATCACAGCAGTACTCCATATTCTCATTGCACACATTCCTGGAAAAGCTGTCAAAGGTTTGGGTGCTGCAGCAACAACCAGCCGGGAACTGGTTCAGAAGTCACAAGGAAAATGTTTGCCAGCACACCATGGATCAACAAGGAAGCATCCGAGAGAATTGTCTAATGCATGATCACATCACAAGCAGTGCAACATTTCAGAGTCGTGCAGGACCCCTTCGTCAGGCATGTGATGCTCAGGCATGGTCACATGCCTGGCAAAGGGGTCCTGCGTGACTCCGAAATGTTGCACTGCTCTTATGATGTGATCATGCTTTAAACAATTCGCTTGGATGCTTCCTAGTTGATCCATAGGCAATCACAGCAGTCACATGATCATAAACCCTGCCCCACCTCCCGCCATCCTAAACCCCTTAAAGGGCCGGGAGGCGCGAGCTCCAAGGGGTTAAAACACTCGAAGTCAGTATGCAAATTGTGCAAGACAAACATAACACATTTAGTTTGAATAGAAATGTGAACAATAACAAATACAATCTACCATGTTAAACACATTAAAATGGTCAAAGTCTGTAACAAATTTTGACACATTTCATAAAACAATGTTCACTTCTTCAGGAGACGTGAGAACTTGTAAAGGCAGTGTAAAGTAAGTGTTAAAAACAAAAATCAGGTAGCAGAACGATGCTGGCCCAAATACATGGAATGCAACAGGAGAGTACCACCCAGCAACGTCGGAGCTGTGAGAGGAAACGGACCGCCCGCAACAAAGACATACAGCGAACCAAAGGGAGAATGGCTTGGCTGGCATAAGAGGGTGTCAATGTAATTGTCAGATCAACAAGGATGTCCACCAGCCAGGATTGATGCAGCAAGGAGATATTAGTCATTAGTTTAACCACTTAAGGACCGCCCCAAGTACATATACTGCAGCAGGGCTGCCCTTTAATGCAAAATCACGTACCTGTATGTGATTGCGTTGATCGGCTCTCGGGCGGGCACACACGCTGCCAGAGCCACGCTCCCGCTGTGGTTGTACACCCAAGATCGTTCGCTGGAGAGACAGAATGGAAGTCTACCTATGTAAACAAGGCGAACCGTGGTTTGAGGGAGAGAGATATCTGTGATTCCTGCTAATCAAGAACACAGATGTGTCTCTTCCTCAAGTCAGTCAATCCCCCACATAGTAAGAGCACACACCCAGGGAACACAGTAAACCCTTTGATTGCCCCTGATGTTAACCCCTTCCCTGCCACTGTCATTAGTACAGTGTCAGTGTACTGATCGCTGTATTGATGTCACTGGTCTCCAAAAAGTGTCACTTAGTGTCAGATTTGTCCGCCGCAATGTCGCAGTCCCACTAACAAACGCTGATCACCGCCATTACTAGTAAAAACAATAAAAAAAAACAAAAAGTCCATAAATCTATCCCATAGCTTGTAGAAGCTGTAACTTTTGCGCAAACCAATCAATATACGCTTACTGGGGTTTTTTTTACCAAAAATATGTAGCAGAATACATATTGGCCTAAACTGATGAAGAAATTAGATTTTTACAATTTTTTTATTGGATATGTTTTATAGCAGAAAGTAAAAAATACTGTGTTTTTTATGATTATTATTAGAGTTGAGCGAACCCGAACTGTAAAGTTCGGGTTCGTACCGAACTTTGCGGTGTTCGGGACCCAAACCCGAACTTTTGAAAAAAAGTTCGGGTTCGGGTTCTAGTATTTTTTTCCCGCTTGTTGAATAGCTGCAGGGCAGCCAATCAACAAGCGTTTCACTGGTTTGCCCTTAGAAGCCATCACAGCCATGCCTACTAATGGCATGGCTGTGATTGGCCAGTGCATCATGTGACCCAGCCTCTGTATGAGCAGGAGTCACGTAGTGCTGCATGTCATATGCTTTCAGGCTAGTGTAGGGAGAGGATGTTGCTGGTGCTGTGAGGGACAGATTGCAGATCTAATAACATATCATCCTGCATTACAGAACAATCTAATTGTGGACTAGGTAGAGGTTACTACTACTGCTTTTAGGGACGGATTGCAGATCTAACAACATCTTATCCTGCATTACAGAACAATCTGACTGGACTAGTTAGAGTCTACTGCTTAGAGGGACAGATTATTGTTCTAAAATCATCTCCTAGTTCTATAGGGTCAGGTTCCTACTGTTGCTGTAAGGGACAGATTATTGTTCTAAAATCATCTCCTAGTTCTATAGGGTCAGGTTCCTGCTGTTGCTGTAAGGGACAGATTATTGTTCTAAAATCATCTCCTACTGCTATAGGGTCAGGTTCCTGCTGTTGCTGTAAGGGAGAGATTATTGTTCTAAAATCATCTCCTACTGTTATAGGGTCAGGTTCCTGCTGGTGCTGTAAGGGACAGAATATTGTTCTAAAATCATATCAAACTGCTATAGGGAGAGGTTCCTGCTGTTGCTGTAAGGGACAGATTATTGTTCTATAATCATCTCCTAGTTCTAAAGGGGGAGGTTCCTGCTGGTGCTGTAAGGGACAGATTATTGTTCTAAAATCATCGCCTACTCCTATAGGGTCAGGTTCCTGCTGTTGCCGTAAGGGACAGATTATTGTTCTAAAATCATCTCCTAGTTCTATAGGGTTAGGTTCCTGCTCTTGCTGTAAGGGACAGATTATTGTTATTTCCCTATCCCCATTTCTTTGTAGGGCACTTGTCCTGCTCTTACCCCCACTTTTCTTCCTTTTGCAGCCCTCTAGCACTTTCCAGGACTTTTTTACAGCCATTTTTGTGCCCAAAAGTTCGGGTCCTCATTGATTTCAATGGGGTTCGGGGTCCGGGGTCAAGTTCGGACCGAACTCAAACCCAAACTTTTCCATGAAAACCCGAACCCGAACATCCAGGTGTCCGCTCAACTCTAATTATTATGTTTATAGTGCAAAAATAAAAAAACGGTGATCAAATACCACCAAAAGAAAGCTCTATTTGTTGGGAAAGAAAGGACATCAATTTTATTTGGGTACAGCGTCGCACGCCTGCTCAACTGTCAGTTAAATAACGCAGTGCCTTATTGCAAAAAACGGCTTGGTCAGAAGGGGGGTAAAACCTTACGGAGCTGAAGTGGTTAATATTGCATGTGAAATTGTCTGTTTTAACCACTTCAGCCCCAGAAGGATTTCACACTTTAGGACCAGAGCACTTTTTGCGATTCGGCACTGCTTTGCTTTAACTGACAATTGCGCGGTCGTACGACGTTATACTCAAACAAAATTTGTATCCTTTTTTTCCCCACAAATAGAGCTTTCTTTTGGTGGTATTTGATCCCCTTTGCGTCATTTGTGATCACCGCTATAAACAAAAGAAGAGTGACAATTTTGCAAAAAAACCCAAATTTCTTACTTTTTGCTAAAGTACAAATCCGAAAAAATATATAAAAAAACATTTTTTTAATCGGTTTTGGCCGATTTATATCCTTCCTCATGTTTCTGGTAAAAAAAATCGCAATCAGCGTTTATTGGTTTGTGCAAAAGTTGCCACGTTTACGGATGAGGAGAATTAATTTCTGGGGTTTTTATTCATTTATTTATTTTTTTATTAGTAATGGCAGCGATCTGCGATTTTTACCGGTACTGCGATACTGGGGCGGACATGTCGGACCATTTTGACACTTTTTTGGGACCATTGGCATTTATACAGCGATCAGTGCTATAAAAATGCACTGATTACTGTGTAAATGCCATTGGCAGGGAAGGGGTTAAGCTGGAGGGGGTGCTCTAAGGGTTAAATGTGTTCCCTAGGTGTGTTCTAACTGTATGGGGGCTGGGCTGGCAGGGGGAGGGTAGTGATCATGGCTTCCATATACAGGAAGCCTGTGATCACATCCCTTCCCCCTCTGTCAGAACGGAGATCCGTGTTTACTTACACGGACCTCCATTCTTTCACTGCGGGGGAGCCATCGCGTGTAGCTGGCGGCGATCAAGTCTGCCCTACCCGATCCCTGCCCCCCCGAACACAGTGAGCGTGCAAGCGCACCTCCGGCAGTGCGCGCGCGCTCGCAGTGCGGAATCTTGCAGCCGCCGTCTTGTGACGGCGGTTTGCGATATCCAACCACTTTGTCGCCATCAGACGCCAGTCGGTGGTTAAAGCGGTTGTCTACTCTGTGAAAAAAAAAACCTGCAAGACAATAGCATAATAAGCTAGTATGCACCTCATACTAGCTCATTTTGAAATACTCACCTTGAAACGAAGATCCGACCGGGCTGCTGGGTCTCCTCTGAGGGAGCGGACATCTTCCCTCGGATCTTGCTTCCGGGGCCGGAGCTGTGAGACATCACTCCTGCGCATGCGCGGGGGAGCCCATACACGGCGCATGCGTAGTGACGCCACAGCTGCTTGGAGGCGGAATATCTCCTAAACCGTACAGGTTTAGGAGATAATCATTTTACCTACAGGTAAGCCTTATTATAGGCTTACCTGTAGGTAAAAATCCCTATAAAGGGTAGACAACCGCTTTAAAGTGTTCCATTTTTACCTTGGCTTAGGCATTTATCAATACCCACTGGGATTTTTTTTTTTTTTAAGAAAATGTGTCATGGCTGTCACAGTTGACTTCATACCAAAAATGTTAGCTGCCTGGCTGTCTTACAGATACTCGGGATTCAGTTATGTCTGAGTCACTGACCCAGAGCAAGAATGCAGCAAGTAAAAGAGCTCTTGACTTTTTAGTTTTGTTGAGTTATTAAATAACTTAAATAGGAGGCTCCTCAGGGGAGCTATGCAATTATGCAACTAGTATTTTCCAAAGGAAAGGCCTGCAGTGGTATCCCAAGTATTTCTTGCCTGAGGGTTTTCCTCTGAAATTGGACATTTGGAGGTTTACCACTTTACTGAAGAAGGCTGTATTAGTCCTATTTAATAATCAATGACAAGTCCAAACATGACGGGGCAATCCAGTATTCCTTAAAGAGGAACTGCAGTCTGCACACATAATTAGTAATGAAAACATCTTTGCCATTCTGAAGCTTCCCTCCAACCACTTTGCATATTATTTTATATATACAGTGATTCTGTACTTGCCAAATATGCTTCAGAAATCTCCCTCCAATGAATCTGGCTGCAGCCATTTTAACTGTGGGCAGCTGAAGCTGCTGCCTGTTAACCTCCAGGATTTACACAGACACACAGAGGCACAGCTCCAGCTCTGCAGCTCTCATTGACCCTCTTATGACCCCCCTCCCTTCCTGGCAAACTCTCAGGAGAGTGAGAAAGAGAGCTTTGCATGATGTCATAAGCCTAGGCTAATGACCAGACAAGAAAAAGGAAGTGGGCTGTATAAGGTATTTACTGGCAGAAAAAAAATGTTTTACTATCCAAAGTTAAAACAGCAAGGGCAGAGGATTTAATAGCTGGAAAGTTGAAAAAAATGACTGAAAGTCCGCTTTAACAACCAGTCAGGTTACCTTTCATAAATGTCAGATTAAAAAAATCAGCTGTTAAAGGGGTTGTAAAGTCATTTTTTTAATTAAAATAACAAACATGTTATACTTACCTCCTCTGTGCAAGGGTTTTGCACAGAGCGGCCCCGATCCTCCTCTTCTGGGGTCCCCCAGCGGCGCTCCTGGGCTCCTCCCTGCATTGAGTGCCCCCACCGAGAAGCACTTTCCCTGGGGGCACCCATGCAGGCGCGCTCCCGTATCTTGCTGCTGCGTCCATTGACACAGACAGCAGGACTCGGCCCCGCCCCCGGCTCTCACATCACTGGATTTGATTGACAGAAGCGGGAGTCAATGGATGACCCGAGGCACTGGCTAGAGCTGCTAGGCTCGTCCCCATTGCTGGAACGATCAGGTTCAGGTAAGTAATAGGGGGCTCTGGGGGGCTGATGCACTACAGGAGGCATCCTCCAAAGAGGACAATAATGTGGTGCACATATTGCCCCCTCACCCTCCTGTCAAGCCCTATTCTGAGCCACATTCCTGTTTGAATAATGTGTCCAGGTTTCAGGTGGACTGAAACCTGGACACATGTTTCAAAACCCAGACTGTCCGGGTGAATTCTTGACAAGTGGCAACCCTAATCTGGACTGCGTTGTTATGGTGTCAACTGGCCCTTATGCAGCATGTGAATATGTGCAAAACATTCACAGTACATACTCTTCCTGCTATGCCTGTAAAATCAAGAACTATAGCTATTGTTGACAGCCACTCACCTGTCTCATAATCCAGCGATATGCTCACCCCAGTCTGTCTCACCCGCTATCTTCTTTCCACGACAATGGCATCTTCACTATGGGTACTATGGGCTTCACAGCAGCATTGTGCATCATGAATTTTGGATGCAGTGCTCTGGGACCTGTCACGTGTTTAGGCGATTGTCTAGGCTCCTCAAAAGTGCCAATTCTTCTAGTGGAGCAGGGGACAAGCCCCTAAAGGCTAAGTTTACCTTTGTTCGCCTTTTTTTCTTTCTAAATTCCAGATCCCCTACATACCAATATAGCATTAATGCATTTCTTTTTCAAAAATATAACAGCTTTCTATTTATTCTACCCACGCTTACCTCACTCTCTTCATAGCTGCTTAACCACTTCAGCCCCGGAAGGATTTCCAGCTTTAGGACCGGAGCCCTTTTTGCGATTCGGCGCTGCGTCGCTTTAACTGAAAATTGCGCGGTCGTGCGACGTTGTTTCTTTCGAGACAAACACCCTTTTTTTTCCTGCGTTTAAAACAAACCCATGTTGCAGCGTGCTGGCGCGTTAAAAGTCAATTTCGCTGCGTCGCGGCTTAGCGTTTTTCCCGAGGCCAGGATTTCGACCTTTAGGAAGGCCCCGACTTCACCAATTCGTCGATACTTCTCTCACTCCATTCGCACCCATCTTATTTATCTTTCGACAATATAAAAACTTTTTCTTTACGTAATTACGATATAACCATACATCCCCTAGACCTTAAATCTTTCTTTTTTTCCGCTTGTTTCCATTTGAATCGGAAATCC
>BLSH010219636.1:589885-600029 GCA_018402905.1 Glandirana rugosa | reverse complement strand
GGCCATCGCAGGTGGCCGGCGGCAATCAAAGCCGCCGCACCCGCTCCCCGGCCCCCCTGGACACAGTGAGCGTGCGGGCGCGCCTCCGGCGGCGCGCGCACGCTCACTAAACTCGTTCCCGCAGCCGCCGTCGTATGACGGCGATTTGCGGGAACGAGCCACTTTGCCGCCGTCAGATGCCGATCGGCGGTCGACAAGTGGTTAAACACACTGCTCCATTACTTCTGCCTTACTTCCTGGTTAGACTTCAGGTCATGGCACAGGAAGGAGTTGACCAGCTGATCTCATTAGCACACACTCTGCATCATCTACCCTCAGCTGGTCAATTCCTTCCTGTGTCATGACCTAAAATCTGACCAGGAAGTAAGGCCAAAGTAATGGAGCAGTGTGTTCAAACAGCTATGAAGAGAGTGAGGTAAGCCTGTGTAGAATTAATGGAAAGCTGTTTTATTTTTGCAAAATAAGTACTTTAGTGCTATATTGGTACATATGGGAGCTGGAATTTAGAAAAAAAAAAGGTGAACAAAGGTGAACTTAGCCTTTAAAGCGGAACTTCACTGGGTGGAGGTCCGCTTTAATATTTAATACAGAAGGTATCAGTTGCACTAAAGGTCATTGAATTCCCAAATCAGTATAGGTTTTCCAAAGACAGAGCACAACAGAAGCCATCACCTTTCTAGCTTTCTGTCCTTAAATCCTTAGGAGAAGAAGTTGCTGCTCTGACACATTAACCTGTAAATGTCAGCTTGAGCTATTGAGTTCTTTAAACATCGGGCTATTTATAAGCAAATCAGATAAGTATAGCATGA
The DNA here is from genome assembly GCA_018402905.1 of Glandirana rugosa. Classification (NCBI taxonomy): domain Eukaryota; kingdom Metazoa; phylum Chordata; class Amphibia; order Anura; family Ranidae; genus Glandirana; species Glandirana rugosa. The sequence goes on along the minus strand of BLSH010219636.1, from coordinate 599,220 downwards.
AATACTGTATATAAAAATAATGATCATAATAAATAAAGAAATAGAAAAAAAAAATAAAAGAAAAAAATATATACAAAATCACTCTTCATTCCTTTAGGGGGCAATGGGGGAGATTTACTAAAACTGGAGCACTCAGAATCTGGTGTAGTTGTGCATGGTAGCCAATCAGCTCCTAATTTCAGTTTGTTCATTTAAGCTTTGCCAAAAAAAAACTGGAAGCTGATTGGTTTCTTTACAGAGCTGCTCCAGGGTTTGCACTCTCCAGTTTTTGTAAATCAACCCCATTGACTGTCAAATTTGGCAGCATCAAACCCAAAGACAAAAAAATAATACATTACAGATTACTAATCATTAGATGTGGTGGGTGCATTTTTTTTCTTTCTTAGGCTATTTATCCCTCTGTTTTTACCTGGTGACCTGACCAGTAACACGCCTCCTGTATTAGAATGCCCCCCACTCTGGATAAAAGAGCACAGTGGGCACCTTTGGACAGAGACATTGCGGCTTGGGGTGGGGGGTATTTGTTAGATGTTCTAGCATATTTAGATACACTAACAAATTGAGGCCAGCTAATACTCCATATTCTGTTACAGCAGAACAGTTTGTAAGAATTATTAGTGCCCCTGTTAGGTGTAAGTAGTTTGTCTCAGCTCTGTAACTGCAACATCTACAGAACAGCTTGTTCTGTTGAAAAACATCAGACATACTGACCAGATCACTAGATGAAAATAAAAGATAATGCAGAGCAGAGGAAGTCTTGCAAGAGGATACTCCAGTCCATTGCAAGAACATCTTCCCATGAGACCTGGCTGATCTGTATTTTCCAGGACCTAGCAGGAAGGAGCGTGATGTCACCCTCGCATTGGCACCATGGGCAGAAGACAGGGGAAGGTAAGTATAAATGTGAACTTTTTTGTTGATAGGTACATTTTACACCTCAGACAATGTAAGTGAACCATGCATTTTACAACAAGGTCCTCTTTACGTTATTCCATAAGTAAAGTTTTGATGTTATACCTTTATCTATGTCCTTTGACAGATGCATGCTCATTACTCCCAGTGTTCTACACTTGGAGAGTGAGGAGACCATAGTGGTGGATGGGCAGAGCCGGGCATTTGATGCTGATGTGGAAATTCAGGATTTTCCCCAGAGAAGGTTAAGTTTGGCCAAGCAAAAAATCTCCGTTAACAGCGCCAACAAATATCTTGGCACGGCAGTAGTGACGGTAAATATTTAGCACATAGGACCAATCCAGAAGAGGCATCACCTTACCAAACTTTGAACTTGAATTTTCTTTTGTGATCTTCACAGATTCCCTCTAAGGACCTACTGAAGGACCGCAGTGAAAAACAATTTGTGTACGTTACAGTAAGGTCTTCAGTGTGTAGTCTAGAGAAGGTTATCATGCTTGGACACCAGAGTGGATATGTCTTTATACAGACGGACAAGACCATCTATACTCCAGGATCTACAGGTAGCCCACAGACAGACAGACCTTTGCACTCTATACAACTGTCATTTTTATTGTCTATATATAATACATGTATGGTTGTTTAGGTATTTTTGTTTCATTCAAAAGTGGAATGAAGTTAGTGTTAGAGAACCGCTCCTCGAAAAGTTAATCTTTCAATTGTAAGTCAGCAGTGATGGGTTGGATCATCTCTAAGATTACTTCGAGACATGGGAGAGTTGGACATGCATATACAAACAAACCATGTTGTTGGTAGGCCAAAACCAAGCTCAGCTCTCCCCCAATGGGAACAGCAATGAAAATCTGAGGCCTTAAGCTTTCCCTGCTCAATCAAAAACTAGAAAAAAAGTGGGTGCCACTTTACATCCCATTATATAGCCTAGTAGCCTGACATCCACGAAATGGGCAAAATAGCTCGCAATGCTCTCAAGAACTATGTGTGTATGCCCCTATTTCCACTTCATTGTTGTGGCAAAGCAAGGGATGCCCTGATTAATACATGGAATAGTAAAAAAGAAGGAGCGCCCAAGTCTGATGGTAGATTAAGAGGCGTTTATTAAGAGTAGCGACAAGGAGATCAAGCCAATGCATTTCGGGAGGGTAGATCTCCCTGCTTTCGGGCTGTTGCTGCACACTATTCAATTGGGAATTATTCCCACACAGTTTGTGAGATTTCAGACAAAAAAACTGATAGAGTGTCAGCTGAGGTTACAAGGGCAGCCATTTTTTTTTATTACTGACAAGTGTATTAGTTAAAGAAGAACTATAGTCCCTTCGCTCTTGCCAAAATGTGCAATTATGTGCATCATACTTTCACATTATGGCAGACTCCCTGGCTGTTTGCACTCCTTCAGCTTAGACAGATCACAGCTCTCCCATACTGTCCCTCATTGCTTGGTTTGGTTCCCATTGGATCTCTTCAGCCATTGAGTGGCATACAGATGTCAAGAGTGTACATTGCTCTGTGCTTGTCCTTATTCAAGTTTTACTTATATTGAGATGAATTATGTGGCCTTTTTTACATACACTTTATGCTTAGTACAAAGGTTTCTCCTAATCATTTTTGTGTCCTTCTGTCCACAGTTCTCTACCGCATCTTTTCAATGAATTATAAAATGTCCCCGATAAACAAAGCTGTCATTGTGGAATTTTTGGTAAGTGTTAACTTTCCTTTGCAATCAAAAGTCCAGCACAGAGTAAAAAAAAATAAATCACCCAAAACTTTTTGGGCCAATTCTCAAGTACCAGGGCTGTCACATGAGAGAAAGGGTGGGTAGTCATGTGCTCTTTATACCACAAAGTACTGGGCATGTCTCTTGCCCCAAGTGGTGGATAGGAGTGGAAGAGGTAGTATTTGAAAAGATATTGTATGTGCAGCCAAGGCCAGGACAAGGGGTGGGCAGGAGGGACTGCTGTCCTGGGTGTGGTGGGCATTTGTGCTAGAAGGGGTGATTTGGAGGGGAGATTTGTACTAGAAGGGTGGATTTGTGTTAGCAAGGGGGATTGGAGGGAGTGCTAGGATATGGAGGGGGTAGGATTAGGGCTAGGAGAGGTGATTTTTTTTGGGGGGGGGGGGGATTTGGGGAGAAGGAGGATTTGAGCTGGGAGTGGGATTTGTACTGGAAGAGGAGGCATTTTTGTCTGGGGAGAATTTTGGCTTGCAAAGAGAATATATGTTTAGGGAGCAAATGTAAAGATTAGGATTTCTCAAATTTTTTTTTGGGGGGGGTGGAATTTTTGCTGACACAAATAATGCTCATATGTTTTGGGGAGACATTGTTTGGCATCTTCGCCCTGGGTACTAGTTTATTTTGTCCTGGCACCAGGGTGGCCCGTCCATTAGGGGCGCCCGAGCGCCGCCCCCCTATCCACGGCCGCCAACTCCTATTCATGCTCTATCCACGGCCACCGTGGCTACCCCCTATTCATGCGTTTGGCCCCTTTCAGGACACTGGGCTCATGAATTACAGCGACGAGGGTGTTATTTTGAAGCACCTGATTAGAGTCAGAGGCGCTAATAGGCTTCAAAATAGGATGGGCTCGTGGTGCAGAGCATTGTTAAAACAGCGAATGAATATTCGCTATTGAAACACTGATCCTCAATCCGGCCAATCAGAAGCGGGTCTGAGATCCGTTTTCCGATTGGCCGAAAAGAGAAGAGTCCCAGTTGGCCACCGAGGAGGAGAAATGAAACTCTAACACAGGATGTGTGTTACTGGCCAGATCACCATGTATAAACAGAGGGAAAAAAGCCTAAAAAAAAGAAAACTAATGCAGCCTCCACATCTAATGATTGGTAAGCTGCAATATCCACTTGCTGACAGGGCCTTTTCCTGACATTTGTCGTTTACAAGTAAAAATCTGAATTTTTGCTAGAAAATTACTTAGAACCCCAAAGCATTATATATATATATATATATATATATATATATATATATATTTTTTTTTAGCAGAGACCCTAGAGAATAAAATGACGGTTGTTGCAATATTTTATGTCACACGGTATTTGCGCAGCAGTCTTTCTTATGTGCAAAAATACACGTTAATAAAGAAAAAACAGTAAGGATAGCCCGACTTTTTAGTACAATGTGAAAGATAATGTTGCGCTGAGTAAATAGACACCTAACATGTCCTGCTTTAAAATTGTGCACACTTGTGGAATGGTGACAAAATGTGCTATTTAAAAATCTCCATAGGCAACGCTTTAAACATTTTTTACAGGTTACCTGTTTAGAGTTACAGAGGAGTTCTTGCAGTAAAATTATTGCTCTCCCTCTAACGATCGCAGCAATTTCTCACATGTGTGGTTTGAACGCTATTTACATATGTATGCACGACTTATTTTTTCTTATTTATTTTACTTTTTATTTTTACACTGTCCCTTTAACTTTTTTTTAGCACTTTTATTCCTATTACAAGGAATGTAAACATCTCTTATTAGAAATAAGCATGACATGTTCTCTTTATTGAGAGATCTTGGGACAAAAAGACCCCAGATCTCTCATTTACCTTTAAAAGCAAAAAAAAAGACATTTTGCCTTTAAAAGTTAAAATCCTTTCTGTTTGCCCGAGAACAGGAAGTGACGTTAGACGTCACTCCGGTCCTCCAAGGGCATAGAGCCAAGTGGGGGCTATCTTGCCCTCACTCGACTTCCTGCCTAGCCATCGGCCACACCGGATCGGATCCCTGCTTACCAACGGCTCTGGTAAGCTCGGAAAAAACGACCGGGAAGTAGCGGGGGGGGGGGGACACTTCTCCCGCCACCTATAAAAATGAACTTGTGGTGAATCCGCTTCTGGCATCCATTTTATCAGAAAGCCGACCACCTGAAGAAAAAATAGATACACCTAGCTGCAGCTGTAAAGTCATGATGGTAAAGTTGTGACTTACATTCACAGTTAGGCAGTCGGAAAGTGGAAATATTAAATTTTTGGTTTTGGACCTAATTCCGTTTTAATTGTGTACTCAGTTCAAATTGCCAAGATTCATGACAGGCTTTTTTAATCTGCCACTGGCCGTCCTCTTCAGATGTGCTTCATTTCTTTCTATACTGACCATTAATTTTCCTCCTCTTTTTCCAGACTCCTGAAAACATTATTGTTAAGAGGGATACCGTCAAACAGGATTCATCCTCCGGCATCCTCTCCTTGTCTTTTAAACTGCCTGAACTTGTAAGGTGAGGATATATGCTTGTTGTTTTTTTGTTTTTTGTTTTCTTTACAGTTAATCGGGTCCAACTAGATTCATAGATGTGAAAAAAATGTCTTCAGCTCCTGTTCTCCAATTGTAGAGAACTCTCCAGACGCGTTTCGTCCTTTTTGATTAAAGTTTTTATAAAAGCTGAAGTTTTTTACCTTCTATACTATGCATGAAGGTAAAAACCATTAGTATGCAGCCCCCCTCCCCCAGCGATGTGCACACGAGCTGCTGCTGTCCCGGCTCTCTGCCTCCTCATTGGCTGTGAGACAGCATCAGGAGCCATTGTGAATCACAGCCAGTGAGGAGGGAGCGAGGGCGGGGCTGAGTCCCGTTTTGGGTGTCTTATTGACACACTCAGCAGGGGGGAGGAGCCCAGAGCACCAGCAGAGGACCCGAGAAGTGGAAGATCGGGGCTGCTCTGTGCAAGACAATTACACAAAGCAGGTAAGTACTCCATGTTTGCAATTTTTAAAAAAATGTAAGGCTTCAGTATAACTTTAAACCCTAAAAAGGGCAAAATGCATCTCTACAGGAGGAGAAAAGGAGCCAAAGCCATCTCTTATCCATTTCATTCACATTTATGCAACAGAAAGTTGGTGTGTTTGTGCAGACAGCTACCATTTTGTTGAAGTCTACTGGAGTCTTACAATCTATTCCTGTCTGCCTTGCACCAGACTATCCACATGCTGATCTGAAGGATACAGGTTTGGGGGGCATTTGAGTGGCACTATTTTCATTGTTTTGAGCCACATACAGTATCAATATATACAGTAGTAGATAATACACATATGTGGAAACTCATTCAAACAGACAGACTCTTCCCATATGGGATGGATTACTCCACAACCCAAGGTGCAACCAAAATGTTATTTTATGGAGGCATAAACACAAGAATATACAGGGTGGGCCATTTATATGGATACACCTTAATAAAATGGGAATGGTTGGTGATATTAACTTCCTGTTTGTGGCACATTAGTATATGTGAGGGGGGAAACTTTTCAAGATGGGTGGTGACCATGGCGGCCATTTTGAAGTCAGCCATTTTGAATCCAACTTTTGTTTTTTCAATAGGAAGAGGGTCATGTGACACATCAAACTTATTGGGAATTTCACAAGAAAAACAATGGTGTGCTTGGTTTTAACGTAGAATGTGTTGAATGTGCTGCCCATTGTGTTGGATTGTCAATGCAACCCTATTCTCCCACTCTTCACACTGATAGCAACACCGCAGGAGAAATGCTAGCACAGGCTTCCAGTATCCGTAGTTTCAGGTGCTGCACATCTCGTATCTTCACAGCTAAGACAATTGCCTTCAGATGACCCCAAAGATAAAAGTCTAAGGGGGTCAGATTGGGAGACCTTGGGGGCCATTCAACTGGCCCACGACAACCAATCCACTTTCCAGGAAACTGTTCATCTAGGAATGCTCGGACCTGACACCCATAATGTGGTGGTGCTCATTCTTGCTGGAACTATGGTGTTGGTGATAGGGAATTGCTGGCCATCAAGTTGGCTTTGGAGGAATGGCGGTATCTCCTGGAAGGAGCAGCTCACCCAGTATTGGTTTTTACTGACCATAAAAACCATAAAAAAACCATATGCTGTGAAGATACGAGATGTGCAGCACCTGAAACTACGGATACTGGAAGCCTGTGCTAGCATTTCTCCTGCGGTGTTGCTATCATTGTGTGAAGAGTGGGAGAAGAGGGTTGCATAGACAATCCAACACAATGGGAAGCACATTGAACACATTTTATAAGTGGTCAGAAACTTGTAAATAACTCATGAAAGAATAAAGTTACGTTAAAACCAAGCACACCATTGTTTTTTTGTGAAATTCCCAATAAGTTTGATGTGTCACATGACCCATTACTATTAAAAAAACAAGTCAGATTCAAAATGGCCGACTTCAAAATGGCCGCCATGGTCACCACCCATCTTGAAAAGTTTCCCCCCTCACATATACTAATGTGCCACAAACAGGAAGTTAATATCACCAACCATTCCCATTTTATTAAGGTGTATCCATATAAATGGCCCACCCTGTAGATTCAGAAGAACAAAAAGAAAAGAGTAAGAAAAAGAAAAAAATACTATTATAAAAAGGGTCTGGGCTTTGGGCAGCATTTCCTTTATGGAAACACTCTACTCTCATTCTACTCATCTCTCAAGACCAAAGTAGCTACATCAATCACCCATAACATTCTGACCACTGGCAGCAAGTGAACATTTTGTCCCTGAATCTGATGTGTTGAAAGCAGAAAAAATGGGCAAGTGTAAGGATTTAAGCAACACTGACAAGGGCCAAATTGTTATGGCTAGACAACTGGGTCACTGCAGCTCTTGTGGGATGTTCTGGGACTGCAGTGGTGAGGACCTACTAAAAGTGGTCCAAGGAAGGAAAATTGTCAAACTGATGACAGGGTCATGGGTGGCCAAAGCTCACTGATGCACATGAGGAGTGAAGGCTGGCCCGTGTAGTCCGATCCAATAGAAGAGCTACTAAAGGTCAAATTGCTGAAAAAAATGAATGCTGGTTCCAATATAAAGGTGTCAGAATAGACAGTGTATCACAATTTGTTGTGTATGAGGCTGCGTAGCCGCAGACCGGCCAGGGTGCCCATGCTGACCCTTGTCCACAGCAAAAAGTACCTACAATGGGCCCATGAGCATAAAAACTGGACCACAGAGCAATGGAAGAAGGTGACCTGGACTGATGAATTCTAGAGGAACACAACAACAAGTTTGAGGTGTTGAATTCTCCAGGTCTCAGTCCAGTCAAGCATCTGTAAGATATGCTGGAAAAAAAAGTCTGATCCATTTAAGTCCCACCTCACAACTTACAGGATTTAAAGGATCTGCTACTGATAACTTGGTGTCAAATACCACAGCATACCCTCAGAGGTCTAGTGGAGGTCATGCCTTGATGGGTTATGGTGGGTGGTCATAATGTTATGACTGATCGTTGTAGATAATCTACTGTTAATGAATGAGCTGTTCCATATGCATGGTGTTGAAACTGACAGACATTTTTCTTATGCAGTGTGGGGACATGGACCATAGCAGCAAAATTTGAAGACTCTCCTCTTCAGAACTATACCGCAAATTTCGAAGTGAGGGAATATGGTAAGAGGTTTTCACCATTAAAAAAAAAGAACTGTAGGGTCACCAATAACAGACGGTTCACAGAAGAATACATCAATCCATGTGGAACAAACCCTCCTAAACTAAATCTGATATGTTGCAGGTTGCTACATTTTAGTTATAGATCTTTGTACTGTGCTCTACTTTAGTAAAATAAATACAAAATTATGATGAATTTATTACAAATGTTTTTGTTGATGATGATTATGATTATTATTATATTTTAGTTTTTTTAAAGCCCAAATAAACTTCCAGTAGTTAAATAGATTATGATTATACAATGCAAATCAGGAGGAATCAGAGGGTCCTGCTCATTAGCAGGGCTGTCTTAATGCATGGGCACCCCCATGTACTGCCCAGGGGCCTCAGGTGCATGGGGGCCCCATGATAATTTTGCATTACAACATATTTGCCAACTAGGACTGTGCCCTTCTGCCACTTCCCCCAATACTGTGCCCTTCTGCCCCCTCCCCCAGTACTGTGCCCTTCTGCCCCCTCCCCCCAGTACTGTGCCCTTCTGCCCCCTCCCCCAGTACTGTGTCTTTTGTGTTGATTAATCTTTGATTCATGACATGTTTTCTTATTGTTTAAAATCGAGTTTATTTAAAGTACTAATAAATATATGTTTAGTTCTATCAACTATTTATACTTCCCACCCACCATATAGCAGAATAACGGCCGGAAAGTGGTTGTATTATCCTGACTGGGCGTCATATCATTTCTCAGTATCCGAGAAATGACCCTAGTTTCTACGTTACACAGTCTTCCTGTGTCGTGTTGTGGATAGCAGCGCAATCGCCGAGTAGGACAACCTGCAGTATACTGCGGGTCAGTCCTATTATGTTGGTGAAAGGCCGGCAATAAGACGATATACCACCCACCCTTCATATTTATCAACTATCTTGATTTGTATATAAATAATCATGAAATTTATTTGAGCTAAAATTTGTTATTCTTTTGTACAGTACTTAGTTTCTAATTAGTTGTGTTTTCTGTGTCATGACCCCCTCCCCCGT
>BLSH010219636.1:551196-561367 GCA_018402905.1 Glandirana rugosa | reverse complement strand
CTCCCAGAGATTCCTTTAATTTGCAGGGATTTTCTGTTTCCACCTCCTTCTCAGGCCTATTCTGACACATTGCTCCTACATGTAAAAAATCTACTTTCTTTTGCTAGAACATTACTTAGAACCCCCAAACATTATATATATATATATTAGCAGAGACCCTTTTGAATAAAATGGTGGGTGTTGCAATTTTTTATGCTATACTGTATTTATGCAGCGTTTTTTTTTTAAACACACTTTTTTAGGAATAACAACACATTCATGAATTTAAAAAAAAACAAAACAAGACAGTAAAGTTAGCCCAATTTTTTTGTATAATGTGAAAGATGATGTTACACCAAGTAAATAGATACCTAACATGTCACAACATCCCTTGTGACAGCATGGGCCATGACAGGTCCTCTTTATGGAGAGATTTGGGGTCTATTATAGCACGGGAGAGTCGGCGGTGGGAGGGGGATGATTGAGTGACTAATTAGCCACTCAGATCATGTCTGCATTAAAGAGAATCGCCGGCCCATAAAAATGGTACTGGGATGACGCCTGTAGGTGCAGGCATCATCCCGGTATAACCACTGAAACCCAAGGACGTACAGGAACATCCTTGGGTGGGAAGTGGTTAAAATGGAATTATAGTCAGAAAGCTAAGTTCTGCTAGAGCACTCCAGGCTGGTCCCTTTTGCAGGTATAGCTATGGAAAAATATTAAAAATAATTGCCTATATTGTTTAAAATCCTGTAAAATTGTCTCACCCTGCTGTGCACATGCTAAGTTGCTCTCTATTTTTAGGCATTATTAGGCACTGCTGAGTTTGTAGAGGTCGATCTGCTGAAAGCCTCAAAGTGGAATTAAACCCTCTTATCTTTTACAGCCAAGGAAGCTGCTTTTGTTTGATCTGCAACTGTCATGGTCCTGCACATGTGATCAGTTATGACACCAGCCATTTGATGATTTGATAGTTAGGTTGAGGACACAAGCAAATGTAACGGTTTGCATTTCCAGCATTCCAGGAATGTAACTGTCTTTTGAAACGGATACATTTATGAGTTTAGTTCTGTGTTATGATTTACTGCTGGGGCTTTTGGCTTCAGCAAAATGGCAGCCTCTGGCAAGAAGTAACAGGAACAATGCTGGAGGTACTTTATACCATACACTAATTTTAGTAGCACAATTATTAATGTGGGATGTATGTTCCTTGCTAAAGAACATTATTTTTTTTATCAAGCTGTTATGGGTAAAGTTCCACTTTAAGGTGAATCTCCCCAATGGGACACAGATGGAGAAAAAAAACTTACAGGGATTATAACCCTCCCTTACTCTTTCCAAAATGAAAACCAAAAAGTTTTACTAAAAGTTCTCCTTTCGGATGGATGCACAAAGGAAGGTCTCTCAATGGGAATGGTGGACAGTGACACATTTGCGTTTAAAACGAACAATGTTATGTTTAATATTCTATTCTCTTGTAATCTAGAACCTCAATGCGCGGCTCCTGTGGCACGGAAACGACGATCCACAGCCCAGCTGATCGAACTGCAGAACTCATATGGTGAGAAAATGAATGTAATGTAAGGTAATACCGGTACGGGTCCAGTAATCCCATAAGAAATGTAAATGTCACCTTTAAGCAAACTGCAGGCAAACATCAAAATTTCGGCATCTCAGTGATAACCCCTATATATACCGGATGTCCTACCTTTTCATATAGCTGCAAGTGCCTTCTTCACAATGTAACAGCTCCTACCCAAAATTACAGGAAAGTGCCCATCTAATAGAAAACTGAAGTTCTGCTTCCTTAAAGAGAAGCTCCAGTCCCCCCCACCAAATAACTAAAAGCCAGCAGCTACAAATACAGTAACTGCTGACTTTTAATATTAGGACACTTACCTGTCCAGGGATCCCGCAATGTTGGCACCCCAGCTGATTTTTCAATTGGCTATTGTAACGGAAATCGACAGTGAAGCCTTGGAGCTTCACAGCTGGTTCCCTACTGCATATGTGCGAAGTGCGCTATGCTTTGTGAATGGCCCGGCGGCAGGGAAAGGAGGAGAGGGCCGAACTTCCAAGTAACCTTGCCGCAGTGAGGTCTCCCGGAAATGGGGATGGGTACCCATCGAAAACAGGTGCCCGCCCGACACTTCCCCGAAAGGTGCCACACAAGGGCATAGCAATAGGGGCCTCGGGGGTCCAAATTGAGACCCCCTCCCATCCTCCAGGGGGCCTATGCTGCCTTACATTTGTACCAATTGATTATATATGTGCACAGGGAATTTTTTAGATATATATTTTCTTATTTATGTTTATGGGGTAAGCACCCTTTTCCAAAATATTTTGAATTACCCTCAAAATATGTAAATAAAGCTCTGAATAAGGGACCGGTTCACACAGGGGCAATCCGATTTGTGGGGCGACTTTATTTGAAAGCAACTTCAGCGCGACTTTGGGCAACTTATAGAGCGACTTGAGGTGACTTACAACACAACTTCATGCCAGGCGACTTTGCTGTGGCCAATCAGAGAAGGGAGGGAGGGGGTTGCCCTAAATAAATTATATTCTTTTCACTGTGAAAGTCGCTTCTGCTTAGATGGGGGATCCGACTTGGAGGCAACTTCTATTGAATTCTATGGGCACAAGCCGGATAGAAGTCGCCTCCAAGTAGTACAGGAATCTCTTCTGAGGTTGCCTTGAAGTCGGAGTGAATTCAGTAGTGTACATAAAGATGTCTCCCATTCACTTCAATGGGATTTCTTGTGTCAAGCAACCTGGGACGACTTGAAACGACTCAAGTCGGATTGCAAGTTGCCTCTGTGTGAACCAGGCCTAACTGTAGTAGCAGGGGGTCCCCAGGTCAACTTTTGCATTGGAGCTCACAAGCTTCAAGCTATGCCTCTGGTGCCAAATATGGTAGCGGAGGGTGGAGGGAAGCAAACAAGAGGAGCTTTGCCTTTTGATTGGAACGCCACTTTAATCACATCTCCTACCCCAGCCTCTGATTGGATAGTGAAGAATCAGCAGCACAGGCTGAAGTTCTGCTTCCTTGGTCATATCTCTTCCCCAGCCTTTGATCAGATAATAAAGGAGCAGTAGTATAGGCTAAAGCTCCACTTCCCAAGTTAAATTTCCACCTCCAGCCTCTGATTGGATAGACAGGGGGCAGCAGAAAAAGCTGAAGTTCTGCTTTCTTGGTCACATCTATTCCTCCAGCCTGTCGTTGGAGAGTGAAGGAGCAGTAGAACAGGCCAAAGTTTCTGTCTATCAACGTCTTTCTAAGTCAACTTCCTTCCAAGGCAACATCCTTCCTAAGTCACATTTCCTCCCCCAACCTCTGACCTGATAGGGTGGGAGCAACAGCACAGGCTAGTTTTTTTTTTGTTCAGCGGACAATTTGATGTTAGAACAGCAATCTCCCTGCTGAGCTATTGTGGTCCCCCCACCAGAACACACTGGTCAGCGTTCTCAACCATTGACTGAGAGTGCTGATCGGATGCTGATTGGCAGACCTTTTATTGGTCATGCCCCTTTGACTAAAGCCGGATATTCGGCTAGCTTCTGTTGGACCAGCTGCAATGCCCGTGGGCCGAAAGTCCGCCAGTTTCAGTTGAACCGGCTGATACTATCCAATATTTGACCCGTGTATATAGAGCTTTAGTCACATTGCTTCCCCAAACCTGTGATTGGGTAGTGAAGGAGTGGCAGCACACTGATGAAGCCATTCCTGTTTCTTAGTTTTCTATAATCATGTTCAATTTTTCAAGACAAAGCTAGGTACTTATACTGTATGTAACAGTAATTTATTTTCATACATAAAAAAATGGATGGAATTGTATTTTTTTAGTTCAATCTTATTTTATTTAAGAGGTAACATTTTGAATACACATCCAATCAACAGAATATGTATAGAAACAGTTCAGGTATGCATGTATCTTCCAATGAGCAGATTATAAACATCAAAAATCATCATCTATTGCAATTAGTATGTACGTGAGCCATAACGGTCTGTTGTCATTATATAGTACATGTCTAAACATGGCGAACACCACTATCTACACTATGAGCGGTGTCCACTTTTTTACAATCCGCATGTGCTCACATAATTAGCGTTTGTATTGTGCAGTGAAAAGGTATAGTATACAGGTCACATTATACCTTCTGGGGGTGGGATATTAACATATTTATCAGGTGCGGAGATGGTAGGGGTAGAAGGAGAAGAAAAGAAGAAAGTAAGGAAAAAAATATATAGTGATGAAGAGTATGAAGTATAGAGTAAGGGTTAAGAAAAAGTACAGCAAGGGAGAAAAAGTCCACATAGTTATGTCGGTGCAATAGCGGAATCTCCCTCTGTCCATGGGATAAATCCCGTGGAATAGCGGAACATAGACCAGGAGGTCTAGATGTTGGAGAACTGCTCTTCTCTATCCAGCTCCTGTGCCAACAGCCGTTCCAGTCCTTTGATCTTGTCAAAATTTTATTTTTTTTAAATGTTTGCCTGCTTTATGCTCTAATCTCAGTTATTTCCCTCACTTTTGGCACACTGGGTGCCAGCCATGGGAGCGTGTCCTCAGTCCGAGGTAAACACCATACAGGAAGCAGGAAGGCTCCACATCAATAACTTCACTTCCTTATGTCAAGCTTTGTTTAAACAAACACATGCTGCCGTGGAAACCACTCTTAATGATGCATTTCACCCTCAAGAGCTTAATAATAGAGATCAAAGTTAAGTAAACAAAACTGACCCTAGACCATTATAGTTCCATTTTATAAAAAATAACTGGGCCAATTAGTACCCACCTCCAATATCTTCCACCAACCCTCCAACCCTTCCCCTACCAATACCAATGTTTAAAAAACCCTCCAACAAGCTTTATTTGTATTTGAGTCTGCTGTTTGGTTCCACGGCACATACAGACTGGTGATTCACCACTGTAAGCCAGACCCGACACCTCTCTTGTTTCTTCCTATCATTTTGATGTCTTCATGCTGCCACTAGAGTCTTCAGGACTTGTGTGGACCCCACCAATAGACAACAACGTGGAAACATGAAGAAAATAGAGAACTCAGGACCCAGTAAGTTACATGACTACAAATGTAGGTGTGTAATTGGGCCAATTAGGTTTTTTTTTTTCAAAGTGAGGGGATTAGCTAGAAGGTGATGAGAGAATAATGAGGAAATAATGTTTGGGGCTGGAAATAGCTTTAAAAATGGTTCTCACCATGCACTTGTTATCTTTTTTAGCCTCCAAGTATGAAGAGCCAACAAGACAATGCTGCAAAGATGGCATGAGGGAAAACCCCATGGGTCACAGCTGTGATATCAGAGCCACCTACATTACAGAGGACAAGACATGCGTGGATGCCTTCCTGGACTGCTGTACCTACATTGAGAAGAAGAAATTAGATGAAAAATATCAGAAAGATGTGGATATTTTGGGAAGAAGTAAGGAGTAATGTCCCACTGTGGCACTGGGAACTATATATTAGAACAGGGGAGATGAGCATCATTGAGGGTCTGACCTAATTCTTGTGTAGTCTGTGTTGTTATTTTTATTTATTATTTTTTGGACCCAATATAATGAGTGAACCTACTTAGAGTTGCAGGGGAACTGGATGGCAGAATGAAGATACAGGGGCAACCTAAAGGCATAAACAAGCGGAGGCCACTAGGAATTAAAAAAAATGTCCACTTTATCAGTATCATTTATCTGCAAATTTAAAGGAAACCTTTAACCACTTCCTCTTTCTTCTGAAAATCGACTGTCCATGGCAACACATGCCTGAAAATAACAGAACATTTCATTCAAAAGAGATAAATATTCATATTTATCTATACAAGACGTCCTCGTATAGCATGAAATGATCAATGATCTAAATGATCAAATCAGGAGAGAAGCTGTTTTTTTATTTTTTATTATTCAATCGGGTAGTTGTACTATCTACAAATCGTTGTGCAATTCAAGAATCCAGGAACTAAAAATGAAAGAAATATATGATTCCAAAGGCCAGCTTTCAAGCAAATGCAAAACATTAGAAAACATTCTGCCAATCTGCCTGCCTACTCAATCATCACTTTTGATCCAAAAAAAAACATTGTTTAGTCATTTTTTTTCTGTCATTATTTTAGAACCAGTAAGGTCAACAGGTTATAGACCAAGGCCAACAGGTCATAGGAGCTTATTATTATTATTATTACTTATATTATTAACAGTATCTATTTTGTTGGGCTCTGTTGCACAACCTGCTGTCCATTCCCATTTCTCCCTGTGTATTTTTTTCTCAAAACGTTTCAATGGATCTTGTTTAGAGAGATATCAAATTTGGTGACAGTAAATATTAAGTGTGGGGGGGGGGGGGCTGTAGGAAGAACACACATGGGAGTATTGATTTGCATAGGGACTGTAATGGCTGTGCTGTCTAGCGGTAGCATATTCTCAGTCCCTGACTATCTCTTGCAGCATGCCCACAGTCTTTGACGTATTATCTCCACTGTCTGTGGCAGTTATCTGGAGTATACATACTGTATAACATACCTCTCAACTGTTTGAGATGGGAATGAGGGACACCTATTAGCAAAAGTATGTAGGCATAGGACACACACCCTGCCACTGCCCCTTAAAGGAGAATTATAAAAAAAAATAGTTAAACCCACAAGTCCTTTTTTTACCATTACTATTCATTTATATTGGTTTTTGAAATTTACAAATGTGGCAATTTAGAAATTGGGTGAAAGGTTTAGCACTGGGAAACACTTTTTGAAAGATAAAAAGTGCATTTTATATACAACTCTATAGATCAGATCAAAATGAGGGACAAATGGGGAGGAAAGAGGGACAGAGGTATTTCTTTCCAAATCAGAGGACAATTGGGTGCTATGCATACAGTGAACATGCATGTGTGTGTTCTCTGGTGATTTCAGAGGCCACACTTAAGATGCCTCTTTTTGAGTAAGTTGACCACTACTACCATAGGTAGGACCTCACAGTTTCCACAAAACAATCACATCAGTTCCTTCTCTAGTGGAGTTTACAGTCTGATGTTCATACAACAGGCATAAAGAAGTGCAAAAAACACTAAGGGTCCAATTTAGGTAGAATCCAGAGAACCAAGGAGAATGTTGTTAGAAGAATCTAGCATTCCAAGTAAACTAATTATGGATAAAGAAACAAAAAAACATAGAAACTCTACCTACAATATGCACCGACAGAGAACTGAGATCAGAAAAGGAAGATGATCTAACCAGATAAAAAGCAAGTGGATGGGTTAACCTCTAGAACGGTTGCATGTCCATTCTGAACTTTTATATTCTCTTCTGCAGGTGATGATGATGATGACTACATTCCAGACATTGATATTGTGTCCAGAAGTGAATTTCCCGAAAGCTGGTTTTGGAAAATAGAGATTATGAATGAAAGACCAGATAAGGATGGGTACTGTCTAGACTTTGAAACATAACTTTTATTTATCCTCTTTAAAATTTGTAATTTTCTGTGTAATCTTATTCTTTTTCACCTAATCACTTAAACTACCAATAGTCAATAGATCATTATCTCTCTCCTCTTGAATTTTGAGGAAGCCAAAATAAAATAAATAAGTTCAAATTAAATCTTATTATTTTTAAAAAAGATGAAAACATGCCCCCTACCAAGGGCAAAATAAAGACCTTAGAACATTATGAAATTGGGTTATACATATTACTATTATTATTATACTTTTCCTTTGTTGGAATGCAGATATACGAATGCAGGAATTAATCCTTTTTTCCTTGAATTTCCTCCTTCAGAATTTCAACCAAAGTGCTCAATGTGTTCTTGAAAGATTCCATCACCACCTGGGAGGTCCTTGCTGTTAGTCTTTCTGAAAATAAAGGTAATATAACCAGACATTTTTTTTTATTTAATCCTGCAGACAAAATGTTATGGTATTGAGTGCTTAAAATCCAACACTTGTGTTTATTTATATTTCTGCATACAGTAAATGCAGCAGCCATTGGTTTTGTTTTCCACTGCATATGGGTTCTGTAAAATGTAAATCTTAGCAGCAAAACTCTGGCCCACCTGCTTCTTCCTCCCATGTATCACTATTGGTCAGTGTGTCACCAATCACATTTAGAGACCAGTAGTGAGGAACAGGAAGTATGGGGGTGGGGCTGAGATGGGCAGCTAGACCACAAATTTCTACCTTCTGCACACCATTTACATAACTGGGCACAGTAGACTTCAGGTGTTCCTGATGACAGCTGTAGGTGACTTCACTTGCATTGTATGTCTAGCCCAAACTTTTTTTTTTAGCTTTGGATATGGAGAGGGGTCCATTAGACCTTAGACTGTTAGAGAGATTTATCCTTACCTCCCATTCTGGTGACATTTTCATAGACTGGAAATGAAGGTAAATCCCCAACAGCTACAGTCTTACAAATATAGAGTAGGGAGCAGTTAGAATCATTCTCAGATTTTTATTTCTGTCTTTGTCCCTGTTGCATATTTCCCCACACATCTTCTCTGATTAAACCATTATCAGTAGGGCATAATGTTAGCTTAAATCTCTCCAACAGAGACTCGAAGAACAAGAAAAACAAGACTGGAGTTCCAATACTTCCCCACTATGTGTTTTAGACCAGATGGCAGGTCACTAAGGTTACATTAAGTACAGATGTACCATAAAGGGCCCCTGTTCCCAGACTATGGCCATTCAACTATTTACATATTCTTAATAAGCAGTAAACTAGCTTTAGAAAATCCTTCACTTACATCTCTAGCTGCTTGTACTGTGAAGTAATTCATTCTCACAGATCACAACAAAGGCTCTGAAAGCCAGGTTTCAGTCAGTTTCCAACAGCTTAAAACACCTGCTGATTATTACATTAGAGGGCTATAATAGGACTACAGTGGGAAAGTATTGCGCTAAGATTGGAATAGTAATAGCAGCAACAACTAGTGCGATAATCTCACCAACAAAAATATAAATAAAAAACAGTTGCGCTCATAAAGAATGGAAAAAACAAATGTGAATAAAGCAAACATCAATAACATAATAGGTCTCCGTGACTCTTCAACTCAAGAAAAAAAGTCCATATGTGTTTAAAAAAGTCCTTGTAAATTCTGTGACTCCGATAAGTAAAACAATAGGATAGATAAAACAGGAAACTAATCCCTTTTAACCAAGGTGAAATAATTCCAAAATTCATCAATTAGGTATCACCCAAGAAGTGTGTAGTCCCAGCACCGATGATAGGTACACCAACGATAACACACAGAGGTACCCTTACCGAGAAAAGGGGATCCGTTATCGCTAACAGATCAATCTCGCTGGCAGAAATAACCCTCTGCAGGGTACAAATCAGATGGCGTCCAGCTCCTTTCTGTAATTAGTATTTCTCCGTGATATCAATTGTTTAGCCGAGGTCCCAACGGTCATATAAAGAAAGAGACCTCATAGCGTAACTCCATTAAAATTATTTATTGTGTAAACAAAAGATAGGTACTCACATTCAGCAGTAAAAATCCGCACATTGGTATTTAAAATTGCCGGCAAAACTTCTCTAAACAGCGTTCCCGTCCTGGGTACGTAGTAGGCGTGGTGACGTCAGACGTGGCTCTGCCCTACATGTTTCGTCAAATATGACGTCGTCCAGGGGCTCGGGGCAACGCTCTGACGCACCACCGTATATCCATAGTGTTTGCGTGCCAAGCCTCGATCTAGAGGCCGGCCGCCATTAAAGTGAAGACCTATTCTCACAGCAATAATATGAATTGTATATGCCGTAAGCTTAGGCCACCAGGAGAAAATTGCTTCATTAACCAATTCGGTACTTATAAACAAACGGACTGGCGGAACAATACATATAAGAACTAATAAAATGACTCATTAAAATGTACAGCAATCAATCATATGATGTAAAAATAAAATCAATTATGTAATATAAAAAATGAGATACACTGAGGACTCATAAAAATTCAAAATGAGCCTTAAATAGCCTTTTAATGATTGCATATATAATTATCTAGGGGATGTTGACTCCTGTTGTAGTTGACCCTATGTATAATAAATGTACATATATTGGGGATAGAGTCACCTCCCCCCCATTGCATGTTGGGAATATGTATTAAATACCCAAAAAGGTGATCAACCAGTATAAGGGTTGTACGTTACCCCCCCTCCACTGAGATAGGGGTTATATACATGT
>BLSH010219636.1:536182-547102 GCA_018402905.1 Glandirana rugosa | reverse complement strand
AGAGTTAAAGCGTTACTAAAACCTTAGTTATTTGGTCCCTTTGTATAGGCAGGGTATGCCAACAGGCACAAATGTGATTGTATATCCCTTTAAAATAAAGGCAGGGTGTGCAATAGCCAAAGCAATGTCTCATGACATGTGATGCATTGTGGGTTTATCTCCACCCCCAACTTGGTTTATGCTGGGGAATGAGAATCAGGAGTGATAGAGGTAAACTAGCACCCTAAGCTCCACATATCATACTGTAGGCAATTCCAGTCTCCACCTCCAGCTCAGGAACTCAATTACATAAACCCAATTAGGCAGGAAAAAATAGAGAAAGAAGCTACATAGTGTAATATGTTAAAACACCATTTATTAATGCAAGATAGGGTGCTCACAAACAATGTTACAACAAACAAGCATGTAATGGCCATGCCGATCCAACTAGCGGGCGGGAGTGATGACGTCACTGCTAAGCTCTGCCCTACGTGTTTTTGTCACCTCCTCCAATCCTATTGCCCCTTGACAACGTCCATGGTGATTAAACACATAGGGATTTTTCGTTATTTTGACGTAATATCCAAAATTAGTCTAAATATTTGATTCCAGCACGTCCTTAGGGATTTGCAGTGCCAAAGTATGTGAATTAAGGAGCCAATGAGCCATCATAATCAGTTTAAAACATCTCCAAATCCTCTACTCAAACTTGAATCCCTTCAGGATATTTTTTACTGCATCTTCTTATTCAGCAAAGTATCATTCCATTTTCTAATTAATCCTTATTAAATTAAACTTATATTACTGTTGTGTTGTGTTACAGTACTGTTGTGTTTTTTTTTTTTAATTCAGGTCTTTGTGTTGCTAAACCATATGAGATCCAGGTAATGAAAGACTTCTTCATTGACCTGAAGCTGCCTTATTCTGTGGTGAGGAATGAACAGGTGGAGATCCGTGCCGTTCTGTTCAATTATGGAAATTCCAAAATCAAGGTAAGGGCTAGCCTTTCACATATTTCATCATCTATATTTGATTTACATCAATACATAAGGCATCCAATTGATTTTAGCAAAGCCGATTTCATGAAATAAAATGAAGAAATACTGGAAAACGTTGTTTATTATGCTGCGTAGGATTTCTTATTGCTTTATTCAGACCGTGTTTGATTTATGTGGGTCTATTTAGGAAAGTTTAGTTCATTTAGTTTTTTTTTTTATAGTTTTTTTTGTTTTTTGTGAATTTGATCATTTTTCAAGTAATTTTCTATTTTATTTTTATTTTCTCTATTTTTATGAAAAATATGCCTAATGTGATGCCATTGTGGCACAAGCACATATTTGTGCAGTGGGCTGCACAGGTGGATGAGGCCAGCTGTGCCCATCAAGCCCACACAAATCAACGATAATCTGGCAGGTGGCTGTGACTGTTCACATTTGATTGTAGTTGGGGGCAGATGGGCGGTCCTTGATGCAGACAGTTTGCATTTAGGGCTGCTCATCTTTCCCAAACTACATGTAACTCTCTGACATTGATTTGAAAGACCTGCGGGCCATGGTTGATGACATCTATCTTTGCTACCCGCCACACAAATTTGCTCATTCTTGGCAGTGTACGGCCCTATATGACCATGTGAATGGAACCTCACAGGACACATAGGGAAGTGTTGTGGTTGTAGCACTTACCCCCAGAGGGGCCGCTAAAAATAAGCCATTTCTCCCTTAGCTGTTCAGAGGTTGCCTGCTCAGGTACCAGCTCCAGATCACACTGACAGAGTTGAGGCTTAGTCTTGGGGTGTCTTTTTGAAGATTTATTGGAGTACTTGAACACAGGTGGGTACAGGGTAATTCAAAACACAAGCAAGTACAGAGGGACAGATTCTCAAGCAATATCCTTCAATAGCAGCTTTAAGTATTCCTGGAGGTTGGGAGACAATCTAGAGATTCTGTAAGAGCAGTCACAGTCCTTGTAGCAACCTCTAGCATCCAATCTTCAAAGCATAAGTACATGTGGAGCTCAAGGCAAGGTCCTACTCACAATGTCCAGAGGCAGCTTCCAAACAGCTACCCTGTGGCACTCTTCAGTGAAAAGTTTCCTTCTTCAGCCAAGCTTTCACAGGCAGTGTCTTCCAGTAAGTTTCTTTAAGTCCATGTTCTTCCGCAGCCAAACACATGCTGAGGCCTAATAATAACGTCTAACAGCAACACAGGCTGCCTCCCAGGGGCAGAGGCCCCAGAAGAGAAACACTCTGACTAGACCCTCCAAAACATTTATCTTCTCCCCAGCCACACTCCAGGGATTGGCTGATGTCAAACAAAGATTTATAAACTAGTGGCTATCCTACTCTATTTCTGGAAGCTTTTTCCAGAAGTAGGCAAGAGCAATCAACCACCAGGGTTAGGGTTAGATATGGCCAGATATGGAAAATAAATTGCTGTTCTGCTAAGTACAGCAGAGCCCAAAGCTAAATTTAACCAGCCTGAGGCAGGGGAGCTACATCAGCTTTTACCAAACAACTTTCTGACAACTGGTAGGGAAAGGTATACTGAGCCTTATGGTTTGTATCACACATTTTTCTTGTGCATTTGTTTGTGCCAATCTAAACCTTGCATGCAAGATTTGGTCAGGACAAGGACAGCAGCCTGGACAAAAACACTTTACGTCTAACATTCACAGGAACCCAACTAGAACTCTGTATACCATTTTATGTGAGCAATAAGCATCCAATGCATTTTGCTTGCTTTTTATGTTGATGTATAGTAAGGCATTTAACTAAACGACTCTTACCATAAAGTATACATTTTCCACGAGTAGAAAATGTACCAGGGATACATCTAACAGGGAAATGCATTTAGTAGAACAGTTTAACATTTACCAAATGCAAAATATTTGAATACTAAGCTCCAGGCAAACAACCAAATACACGTATGGAAGATTGGAAGATGTACAACTTGGCACACTATTTGTTATCAGTGGCTTCTCCCAGTCCCAGCCTTCCAGTGGGATCATGGAGCCCGCTGTCTCCTCCTGTCAGCACATATGCATAAAGTAGGGCTGAGTAGTGTATAGCTATAACAATGGAAGTGGTGTCATCATCTGACAGTGCTGTGAGGCAGAGCTGAGAACTGGATGGACAGAAATATAAAACAAGATTGTGTATATTTATTTAATCGATGTATTAAAGTGATCACCTGGAATTCATCATTAACATCTAGATTGCAATGTTGATTTGTTTTAGGTGAAAGTGGAATTTACTCACAACCCAGAATTCTGCAGTCTGTCTACATCCAAAGCGAAATATCGCAGAGACATTTTTATTGAATCCCATTCTTCCTTTGCTGTACCTTTTATCATTGTACCACTCACTCTGGGTCTGCATGACATAGAAGTGAAAGCTGCAGTCTTTCAACAATTTTTGTCTGACGGTGTCAAGAAAAAGATAAAGGTTGTGGTAAGTATTGGTTTAGATGATTTAAGTGCCTTGAAAATTCAGGAGAGGAATTCTTAGTAATTCCATCCGTCCATAGGTCAAATCTGGCCATGTATAGAAACATTCTGGCCAATATAGGAACATTAACTATACTATCTTGAACAGGTCTAAGCAGAGTGATTCATCCGAAACAGTTTTTTTATTTTGCAAATTTATAAATTTTACCTTCACTGCAATTTTACAATGTGGACTGCTTGGATGCAATTTGCATGAAAATAGAAATTCTAAGATCATCTCCATCATATCAACATCATTCACTTCTACAGGTGCTTACTTACTTTCTCCTGCTGTGCCGCCTCAAACTTTTTCAACATCCTGGCCAGTAAAAATCCAGTGTTTCTGTACACATGCAATAGCAATGTCCAATTACAGAAAATGTTTTATGCATAAAAATATGGCACAACAAGCAAGAAACACAGGAACTTGAAGAGGTGAACTAACTACACCATCTTCTCACGTATGTAAAAGACAAAAACATGGATGAAAGTCCAGAAGACTGCCCAGAGACTTTCTGCACATCTGCGCATGTGTGCACAATGTCATTCTCACCTAGGCGAGAAAGGAGGAAGCACAACAAAATAAGAAAGCGGCTACAAAAATATATATCCAATGGTGGGATGGTGGAAGAGGGCGAGACTTGAGCCATATGTACAGACATTGTTTTTTGGGGTGAAGGTCTGCTTTAACATCAAAATTGCAACTCAATAGAAATTCCATCCATTTTATCCTAAACTCCACACTCACATTGCCAAAGAAGGCAAATCCTCATGCTTTAATGTTTTGATTTGACCTTGGTAATTAGGAACTCAACTAATTCATTGCTGTTAAAATTTCTTTCAGCCAGAAGGAATTCGTCTTACAAAAAATGTTAAGACAGTGACTCTGGAACCACAAGTGAAAGGGCAAGGTAAGTCCTTTCTGAGGTCACAGATTGTCTATGTTCGTTTTAGTGCTAGAAACCTTATCATTAAAGAGAGTCTGCGAATGAGATACATTTTTTATACAAAGATATATGTTCAATTATGTTCAAAAAAAGGAAAATGTGCAGAGAATGTTCTATATAAATATAACAGCTAAACTCTGGACACAAAAAAAATAATTCTAATAAACTCCTGAATAGACACAAAGAATATAGTATAGTTCACTATCTGTGCACCAAATGCTTTAGAAAACCCATATATTACCTTTTGAAAGTAATGGCGACTTTATCACTGAGTTGTACATAGCCTGCACATGGAGCAGAGCTGTGGAAGGGACCCAGCAGATACTCCAACTACAGGCTGGCTGTAGAAATTACAGTGGAGAGGATACAAGACCAGTCACCCCGCACAAGGAAAGACAAAAGCAGTGAGTGGTCTGTATTATAGGAAACTTCAAAGGCAAAGTACAGGAGTTGTTTCATGACAATATTTTTATCTAGTGGACTGTTGTGGAATTTTTTTTATCATTTTACTGCACTGAATTTTCTTTTTGTATTTTTGATAAATATGATAATTGCTAGCTATACCGTAGATGACACATTAAATAACTTCTGTGTGTGACTTTCCTATGGATCAAAGTAGTTTGAGGTGGAGCTGTACTTTGGTTATGGGGTAAACATCCTAATGGTTGAGTTTTGGCTTTGGTGGGGTACTCACAAAATTCTTGTATAGCTAGTTTTTTTTGTAGGAGTGGTTTAATGCTGGATTACTGCACACATCTGGGACGAAATACACAAATAATGTTGTGTAGTGGGGAAGCATGCCCACTCTTTAATCTGTTTCTGTCCGGACCAAGGGGACGCATAACAGGGGACCTAACCTACTCTCTCTTACATGTGGGAATATCTGCAGGGTGACCCATCCTGGCTTAGCCAGTACCTGCTGACAGTCCTCTTTATACCTGTTTCAGGCCTTATACCAACAGACCTCACCTTGGCTCTTGGCCCTTTTGACACAACTTTTCTTTTGAGGAGGTGTCACGATATTGAGGTTAGGAGAAGGAGGATTCCACTCCAGGAATGCCTTTTAACAATTTACTGAATCAATAGAAGCAAATATAATTACATACTTCAGCCACCCTTTGAAGGTGATGACATTCAGCTTAAGTTGCTTAAGTTACAAACAGGCCAGCATAGTTCAGATGTAGCATGAGAGGAGAGATGAGAGGCCCCTTATTTAAATAAGGGGTGTCCTAAAGTTCAGCAGCCCATGACAGGGGGATGGGACTAGTCCCAAAAATGCATTAAGTCCTTCCACCGTTTCAGGCTTCCCCCTAAGAGGAAGCTAAATAGATAAAGCCTGACTACCTTCACGTTGACCTGGTCCAGTCCACCTGCAGAAACAACCAGTAAACACTTTCCTCATGGCAACCAGCTTCCCAGCCAGCTCTCCACTTTCCTAATAAAACCTTACCCAGGGTGCCCCCTCTTAGCAGAGGCAAGGCTAGCACCTAACCCAAGCAGCTCCTAAGCAGAATCTCACTCTAATGTTATGGGGGCATCTTGTAGCCAACAAAGGGAAATACAACAGACAAAATCCATTCTCTACCCTACACTATACCGCAATACTTGTCTATTTCGGATTTCTGCTTTAAGAAACAAAATTAGGTTTTAAAAGTTTTAAGATGATGGTATTATATATATTATTCAACTCTTTAGTGTTTTTTTGTTTTTAACTCTGTAGTTATTTTTGTGTAGTTTGTTGAGTGTTGGGATCTTCACTATCTTTACCCGCCTTTTTCATCCCTTGTGGTTGTTGTTCACAGATGGAGTCCAGAAGGAGGTGATTGATCCATTAAATGAGAAAAATGTTGTGCCTCGTACAGAAGTTGAAACCATTGTAACAGTTCAAGGTAAAAACAATAAAATAAATAATAGTACAAATGAAAGACAAAAATGCAGGTTCCTTGTTCACAAGAAGGGTTTGGTTTTTTAACCACTTCAATACTGGGCACTTTCACCCCTTTCCTGCCCAGGCCAATTTTCAGCTTGCAGAGCTGTCGCACTTTGAATGACAATTGTGCGATCATGCAACACTGTAATCAAATTAAATTTTTATAATTTTTTTGAGACAGATAGAGAATTTTTCTGGTGGTATTTAATCCCATTGGGTTTTATTTCTTGTTAAACAAACAAATAAAGACAGTAAATTTTGAAAAAAAAGTTTTTCTTAGTTTCTGTTATAAAATTTTGCAAATAAGTAATTTTTCATCTTCACTGATGTACGCTGATGAGGTTGCACTAATGTGCACTGATGAGGTTGCACTGATGAGAATGCCAATAATAATAATAGGTTTGTTTACATGCGATCAGCTGTGATTGGACACAGCTGATCACATGGTAAAGGACCGCTGTGATTGGTTCTTTACCTCGATCTGTGATCAGCTGTGCGATCAGAGAGCATGCCCGCTGCACGCCCCAGGGGACATGCGGAAGATGCGCTCTGGGAGGACGTCCATGGACACCCTCCCAGAACAAGAGAGCCGCGCTGTAGCTGTCTTTCAGCTATGGTAATAAAGTGGTTCAGAGAATAGTCATCTGAGTGGTTATCCTAAATTATTATAATTGGTATTTACTTTTTACTTTGCCCAATTATTTAGCTCTACTTACCTGGCAAGTGTCTTACCCTTCAGCATGTAAGTAAGTGATTGGAGGGCACTTAGAGTCTGACAGTTGCTTTTCCAAAAACTGCCTGACTTTGCCCACCTACGTTTATTACCAAAATATTTTATTGAAAGATGGCATCAGCTTCACAGAAATGTCATGCAATCAGTGAGGAGTCATCACAGGTAAGAATAACATTGTACATTGCCCACCTACCTTTAAGTGTGCAGCATGTGTAATGTCGGGCAGGTATCAGGGTAGCATCTGCAATGCTACAGGTGACTTCAGAACTCTCAGGCTGAAGAGTCAGACACTAGCCAAGTAAAAACGAAACAAGAAGTAAACATAAATCTTTTGCCAGCAAAAATGACAGGTATTATTTATCGAAGAATTTCAGGAAAATCATAAATAAATACTCTAGTCAATCACAGCAAGCTTAGCTGAGAGAATGTTTAGCTTGTATGTGATTATGGTAGTCATAGGCCAACAATACACTGAATCACTTCCCTCTACTTCCTTTGATTGGAGGAAATTGTACTTTGTGAGGACTGATAGCTGAGGGCAACATCTAACTGAAGGAAATAGAAGTAGAAATGTTAATTGATGGAAAGGGATACCACATATCAGCAAGAACACACAACCTAATATCGTGTGGCTTTACAGGTGTTTTTGTATTCTTAGCTGGGGTCCTTCACTAAGCTGAAAACTGGAATAGAATCTCATTTTCTGCTCCCTTCAAGGGCCACTCCAACTGCAACTTTTTAGTCTGGGATAAAGTGGAAAAGGATTAGAATCTCTGTTGGTGATTACTGTTGTTCATGTGCGTGCTGAGAAGATCCCCCCTCACTTCCTGTCACAGTCATAGATGTCACCAGGAAGTAAGGGGAAGCAAACATTAACAACATTCCTGACAGAGGTTCTATCCATTCTAAGAGTTCCTCCTGGACAAAGTTATAAAAATAATTGTTTTGGCTGAGGTTCGACTTTCAGGGCTCATTGTACAGTATATAGACATTTGTAGTCAGAGTCTTCACTTAGATAGTGATAATGGTAACTATGAAGACCCGAGGTGTGCCTTGGTCTAGCTGGTCAGTACGCCTGAAAAAGGGCATTCCCTGAATGTATGAAATATCTATGATGAATGAAATGAAAAGGTGATGAACGTGATGGAAAGGTATGACAGACATAGAATTGAAAATGAAAGAAATGATAACCCACGTGTTGACAGACACTAAGAATTGAAATATGCCCAGTGCAACGGAAACATAGAAACATAGAAAAGTGATGGCAGAAAAAGAGTAGTCCATCGAGTCTGCCCCTTTTTATTTATTTATTTTTTGTTTTCACATTAACCTTGTTGTCTGACTATAGATTTATGTTTATCCCAAGGATGTTTGAAGCCATTTACTGTTGACTGTCTCACAACCTCTGTTGGTAGTTTATTCCAATCATGAACCACCCTTTCAGTAAAATAATACTTTCTAAGATTAGTTTTGAACTTCCCTCCAGTTAGTTTGAGGTCATGTCTTGTTCTTGATTTTGGTTTCAAACTGCCCTACAGACTACCCTCCTGAACCTTATTCACCCCCTTGATGTATTTAAAGGTTTCAATCATGTCTCCCCTCTCCCTTCTTTGCTCCAGACTGTACATATTAAGTTCCTGAAGTCGCTCTTGATATGTTTTATCCCCCAGACCTTTCACCATTTTTGTTACCCGTCTCTGAACTCGTTCTGTCTTATCAATATCTTTTTGTAAGTGAGGTCTCCAGAACTGGACACAGTATTCTAAGTGAGGTCTCACTAAAGATCTATATAGAGGAATCAAAACCTCCTTCCTCCTGCTGGTGATCCCTCTACTGATACATTCCAGAATTCTATTTGCTTTTCTCACTGCCTGGTCACACTGTTCATTTTGCAATCATCTGAAATAAGCACCCCCAAATCTTTTTCTTCTGTAGTGCTGGCTAACACTGTACCCCCAATGCTGTACTCTCTAAGGGGATTCTTTTTCCCTAGATGCATTATTTTACATTTAGAAATATTGAACTGCAGTCTCCACTGCTTTGACCAATCTTCCAACAATGCCAAATCATGTTCCATGTTAGAGACACCTCCAGGGATATCAACCCTATTACACACCTTTGTATCATCAGCAAAGAGACATACCTTGCCCAACAAACATTTAGTTATATCACTTACATAAAGGTTAAATAGAACAGGACCCAGTACAGAGCCTTGTGGTACCCCACTAGTGACTGGTCTGTGCTCTGTGTGAACCCCATTTACAACCACACTCTAGGATCTTTCCTTTAGCCAACTGCATATCCACTGAACCACCCAAGGGTTAAGTCCTAGCTTGCACACGCTTGTATCAGATCATTATGTTGAACTGTGTCAAATGCCTTGCTGAAATCAAGATACGCTATGTCCACAGCACCACCCTGGTTCAAAACACTGGTAATATAGTCAAAAAATTCAATCATATTTGTCTGACACAATCTGCCCTCAGTAAAGCCATGCTGCTTTGGGTCCAGCAAGCTGTGTATTTTTCAGTGATCAATGATCCTTCTTTTCAGGAGTGATTGCATTACCTTGACTACAATTGATGTTAAACTCACTGGCCTGTAATTGCCAGCTTCTACCTTGCTGCCCTTCTTGTGGATAGGTACAATATTAGCTATCCGCCAATCATGGGGGACTTCTCCTGTTAGAAGAGATTGATTAAAAAGATCTGTTAATGGTCCAACAACTATAACTCAAAGTTCTCTTAGAACTCTGGGATGAATACCATCAGGGCCCATTGCTTTATTAAGCTTTAACCGAGCCAGTTCCTCAGCTACCTCTGTCTCCAGAAATCCTAGAAATGAACCATCATTACCAAAACCAATATTATTCCCTAACTTGTTATCATTAGTGCAGTCTATTTCTGAGAAGACTGAACAGAAGTAATTGTTTAAATGGTTTGCTACATCCTGGTCTCCCTCAACATGTGTTGTGCCCAGTTTTCATTTTAGTGATCCCATTGTATTTTTTCCTTCTATCAGTAATGTACCTAAAAAGGTTTTTATCTCCTTTCTTAATAGACTTTTTTTTCTTTTGCAGCACCGATAATGTGTTTGGCCTCCTTTTGTCTATTTTTATACTCCTCTCTGTCAGCTACACCTCCTGTTTCCTTGAATCTTTTTTTCCTTTACTATCCTACTTACCTCTTTGGTGAACCATATTGTTTTTTTCTTCCGTTTATTCTTCCTAACTTGCCTGGCGTATAAGCTAGTTGCCTCCAGGATGGTAGACTTTAACAGTGCCCACTGATTACTTACTCCTTTCATTTTACTCCAACCTTTCAGTCCCTGTTTTAGAAATTTCCCCATTTTAGCAAAATTTGTCTTTTTAAAATCTAAAACTTTTGTTTTTGTATATGAATTTTCAGTTCATGTTTTAATATAAGACCACAGACATTGGTGATCACTAGAACCCAAATTCTCCCCCACCTCAACATCAGACAGTCGATCCCCATTTGTCAGTACTTGGTCAAGAATTGGGTTGGGCTTTTTACTAACTGTTTTAAAGAAACCCCATCCAGTGCTTCCATTACATCCCTGCTCCTGCTTTTAATAGCAGTTTGAGAATTCCAGTAAACGTCAGGCACCCTCTTTTTTTTTTTAAAAAGCACCTTGCTGATTATACACAATGCAGGAATCCCCCTATAAATACAATATAGGTATATGCAACTACCTCTCATGAGCATGGGGTATGACAACATCATAGTAACATGAAAATAAGAAGAGAAGGTCATTTAACCTTAGATTGTAAGTTCTGTTTAAAACGATTTTACCCCTTTAAAGATTTTGTCCCTGACTTTCCAACCTCA
>BLSH010219636.1:526044-536172 GCA_018402905.1 Glandirana rugosa | reverse complement strand
GCTGCTACCCCCCCCCCCCCCCCCGATGCTGCCACAACCCCTGACACCCTGTCACCATTTTTCTGCTAGTGGTTTTACACGGAAAGTCACCTTTTGAATGAGCGATTATAATCAAGGATACATTTGAAATTAGCTCCTTTTCAACTGGGTTTCAGACACCCTACGGACCTACAGGGGAATCCATACGTCTGTTGGGTTGCTCTGGGAGGACGCCATCTTTTCACGGACTTTTACGGACACGGACTTTTTATGGACATATTTTCATCAACTTAATAATTTCACGTTTATGATTATCAATATATACAGACACCCCTAGAGGGTTGGTTATATCCACTGTTTTAATATTAGAGTTTGGATTTACATACCCTTTTACGGACTTTTACGGACACTTGTATTTGCACATCACTTGCACTTTGGTCTTTTATCATTGATACTAAGCATTTTATGTACCTCACAACACCCACACATATATTTGATTCATTTTATAACACATACAAGAAGTTGTACACCTTTTAAACTGAGCCAACACAGTATACTTTTATTGACAGCGCCATCTCCTGACATACTTGTTTTAAAAGAATTGATTGCCATATTTTCAGCTTTTAGTATGATGCAATTATGTATGAATTTTGTGTGGAAAAAATGTACTAATTTCAAGAACTTTATAATTTTAACTTAGGGACTCCAATCACTCAAATGGTGGAAGCCTCCATAGATGGTTCCAATCTCACTCCATTAATTGTTACGCCACGTGGTTGTGGAGAGCAAAACATGATTACCATGACACCTAGCGTGATTGCCACAATCTACCTGGATGCTACTAACCAGTGGGAGCGAATAGGTGTTAACCGAAGAGAGGAAGCCATCAAGAACATCAGAACGGGTAAGTGACAAATGTGTGCAGTTTGTGAACTTGATCTCCAGGAAAATAGAATAGTATGTGAAGCTAATGCCATCCCAATGGAACTTATTCCATCATTGACTGGAAAATATAGAATTTTTAGTTACGGTAACTATAATAACAGCTAGCATTAGTGAAATATTTTTTACTACAAAGGGGAAAGACCTTTGGTAGCCTCCATGTATACATTATACAAGTGCACTTTATTGTCATGAAACCACTTGATCAATGTCTGCACAAGGATCTCACTGAGGACTGCTGTTATACTATATGACCAAAAGTGTGTTTACATCCCTCCATGTGCAGCCAAACAACAGTTTGGGGAAGGCCCTTTTCTGTTTCAGCATTACTGTGTCCCTGTGCTCAAAACCATCTCCATAAAGTGATGGTATGACCAGTTTGATTTGGAGAAACGCAGCTGCCATCCACACAAAACCCTGATCTCAACCCTACTGAACACCTCTGGGATGAATTAAAATGCAACTCGCAAGCCAAGACTTCTCGTCCAACATGAGTACCTGACTATACAAATGTATTTTTGGCTGAATGGGCACAAATTCCCACAAGCACACTGCAAAATGTTGTGCAACACGAAAAGAGTGTAGGCTGCTATGGCTGCATTGGATTGGAGGGACTAATAATGAGAATGGTTTTGGAATGGCATCTCCAACAAACTCAAAGTGGGATAATCAGGTGTATACAAACATGTGGTCATATAGTACAAATCTTTAACTAGGCGCATAGTCGCACCTTATAATCACTACTCTTCATGTCATTTCATGCCATCAACTTGATATTACTGTATCCTTTTTCAAAAGGACTGTGGAAATATGTTCATGCTGAGTCTCCAAATGGCCTTTAGTCCTTTAGCACTCTTGAAGTAGAACAGCAGCCAACTGCCCAGTCTATCTGTGTCACAGTGTCTTCAGTCACAGTGTCTTCCCATAAAAAGATGACTGTAGTTATCCCATTTAGGGCAACAGACAACAATGTATCGCCCTTAAAATGTTAGTTTGACTTTTCAGAAAAAAAGTGAACTAACACCATACAAACTCCCCATTCCCCAAGTCCCTGCTGTACTTATGGATTCTGAGCTATCAATGCACATGCAGCCAGTCCAGAGATTTGACATCCCCCTCTTCTCTGGGCAGCACTTCCAGACCAGAGTGATCCACTGTTCAGGCACTAATCAATCAAAATAGCTTTGGTTCGTCCTGGAAGCATTGCATAAAGAAATGGAAAAAAAGTGGGGATTTCAAATCTGTGGACTGCTGGACCGGCTGCATGGGCACTGACCCTGAGGTAGGTATAGCAGGGACCGAGGGGTAGGGAGGTGTTAGTTCACCTTTTCTGTAGACAGTTATGCCACCGGGGAAAATAATAGCAAGCAGGAGGATTTTTTGGCCTTCTTGATTTTGTTCCTTGGGAATGTTCATTCAGGGTTGTTGTGTGCTGCCTCATAGACATTTGTTTGTCACCTGATCATGAAAAAAGTAATCTAATGTCTACAAGCTCCTTAAAATACGATTTAATCTTTATTGAAGGTCTGCTTTAAAGAAAGGACATTTTTTCTGGGAAATATATTATTTAGAATAGCCGTTCTAACATCTTGTTCATTTCAGGTTATGTGCAGCAACTTGTTTACCGCAAAGCAGACAGTTCCTATGCGGCTTTCACGAGCAGACCTGCCAGCACATGGTAAATTAAATCTATACTAAGATATAATAATACTAATGTGTCATAGCATAATTCCATTTCACCTCCTTGGGTGCTGTGTTACAATTTCTTTTCACATCCTTTTTCTCTTCTTATTTCTGATATGTTTTACTGTTCTGCCTCTTCTTGGCACATGATGACTTTTACTGCCTCTGCTTATTTTATTATCACTTGTACTATCTCTAAATTGTTCTTGGTGACTTGCCCTGCCTCTGTTTGGTTTATGATTACTGTCTCTCGTTGGTTTAGGATGCCCTGCCTCTGCATGGTTCATAATTAGCTGTCTTATCTGCTTGGTTAATTGATGACTAGAGTTGAGCGAACCCCAACTGTAAAGTTCGGGTTCGTACCGAACTTTGCGGTGTTCGGGACCCGAACCCAAACTTTTGAAAAAAAGTTTGGGTTTGGGTTCTGGGTTCTGGTATTTTTTCCCCGCTTGTTGAATAGCTGCAGTGCAGCCAATCAACAAGCGTTTCACTGGTTTGCCCTTAGTAGCCATCACAGCCATGCCTACTAATGGCATGGCTGTGATTGGCCAGTGCATCATGTGACCCAGCCTCTGTATGAGCTGGAGTCACGTAGTGCTGCATGTCATATGCTCTCAGGCTAGTGTAGGGAGAGGATGCTGCTGGTGCTGGTGATTTCAATGGGGTTTGGGGTCCGGGGTCAGGTTCGGACCGAACCCGAACCCGAAATTTTCCACGAAAACCCGAACCCAAACATCCAGGTGTCCGCTCAACTCTATTGATGACCTGTCTTGTCTTTGCTTGATTCATGCTGTTTTTTTCCTGCCTCCAGTTCTTACTTAGTTGCCCTGCCTTCTCTTGTCTCTTGATGGCTTGTCCAGCTTCTGCTCAATTTCTGATGATTGCTCTGCCTCTGCCTGGTTTATGATCACGTGCCCTATCTCTGATGACTTGTTTGGTCTCATCTTTGTTCATGATGATTGCCTTGGCTCTGCTTGGTTTGTGATCACTCGTCACACCTCTACTTCGTTCATGATTACTTCTCCTTTCATCTAACTTGGTTCATGATGACTTTTTCTACACAGGCTGACAGCATATGTGGCCAAAATTTTTGCCATGGCCCGTCCCTTGATGGACATAGAAGTTAATGTTCTGTGCGGTGCCATCAAGTGGCTTATCCTGGAGAAGCAAAAACCAGATGGATTGTTCAAAGAAGATGCCCCAGTAATTCATCAGGAGATGATAGTAAGTACCTATTAAACGTATATAAATAAATAAAAGACTTCCTGCACTAATCACACACCTCACTATTATACCTCTACCATACAGAGTGCTCAATAAATATGTTCTCTCCGCATTTATATGCGGATAAAAAAATGTACACTAAATACACTACAAGAAAGCAGCTTACACCATATGCATATAACCATCTGTGCAAATGCAAAAAATCATATAATTTTAACCAGTGTAGCAAAATCTTTCCATTAAATAACTCAATGGGGTTGTTTACTAAAGGCAAATCATGCAAGGAAAATAAAAAAAAAAAGCATTTTAGCTTGCTCATGATTGGATGATAGAAATCAGCAGAGCTTCCCCCAGGGGCGGACTGACCATAAGGGCACTCTGGCACTGCCAGTCAGTAGGGGGCCCCATGAGAGGCTCCTGGTACTTCAGTCCCAAGGAATCTGTGCTGATCCTGGAGCCCAGTGCCGGACCAAGGTCCAGCACTGAGCTACGGTACCTGGGCTGACAGGGGCACGCTAGCATGGGCACTCAGGACACCTTTCCCACATCTGTAGGGGCAAACGTATGTAATGTGGGCACAGTGCAATAAGTAGGTGGCGTCTTGTTTGGCTTGGGTGTGGACAGGGACACAGGGAGGGCCCCATGATCTTCTATTGCCCGGGGGCCCCATGGGTTGTCAGTCCACCCCTGGCTTCCCCTCATTTTGGATCTTCCCCTCAGATCTAGAGCAACTGAATTTCCAAATATAAACCAATCAGAAAATACAATCCCAAAATTCATAAATCACTGAAAATTCATAAACATCTAAATATAAGTTGTAAACGTAGTCTTCATAAAATGCATTAGGGCATAGTCCATTAATAAAGTCCATCAAAAGATTCCATCTTCTAGTGACTGTGCAATCCCACACATCATTCAGCAATCCACCTCAGTGCCCTTCACCCCACTGTGGGTGGCCTCTCACCTGCTTTGATGGACCTCACTGAACGTAATCACACTAGGCAGAGCAGGTCGGAGCCGTGAACACCGGGTTATACTGCTGAGTTTATGCTGCTAATTTTTCACTTCTGAAATGTGAGTTTGATATTTATTTCAATAAAAGCTTAGTTAAATGATCTACACTAATGGATCTTCCTTTCTGCTTTCATATATGTCATCATATTATGGAGCCGAGGATCGTGATTGCTGGAGTAGCAGAGATGTGCCTCTATACCCTTCTAATGCATTTATGACCTCCTCTAACCAGTGAGGTCCATTGAAGCAGGTGAGAGGCCACCCACAGGGGGGTGAAGGGCACTGAGGTGGATAGCTGAAGAATTTAATGGTGTGTGGGATTGCACAGTCACTAGAAGGTGAAATCTTCTGATGGACTTTATTAATGGACTATGCACTAATGCACTTTATGAAGATGCATTAGAAGGATATACAGGCACATCTCTGCTACTCCAGCAATCACGATCCTCAGCTCCATAATATGATGACATATATGAAAGCAGAAAGGAAGATCCATTAGTGTAGATCATTTAGCTAAGCTTTTATTGAAATAAATATCAAACTCGCATTTCAGAAGGGAAAAATTAGCAGCATAAACTCAGCAGTGTAACCCGGCGTTCACGGCTCCGTCCTGCTCTGCCTAGTGTGATTACGTCCAGTGAGGTCCATCAAAGCAGGTGAGAGGCCACCCACAGTGGGGTGAAGGGCACTGAGGTGGATTGCTGAATGATGTGTGGGATTGCACAGTCACTAGAAGATGGAATCTTTTGATGGATTTTATTAATGGACTATGCCCTAATGCACTTTATGAAGACTACGTTTACACCTTATATTTAGATGTTTATGAATTTTCACTGATTCATGAATTTTGGGATTGTATTTTCCAATTGGTTTATATTTGCTTATTTGCACAACTGACACATTGATTTATTTAATGGAAAGATAGTGCTACACTGGTTAAAAGTATACCTATTAAACTTGGCACTACCTACTTGAAGAGTACATAGAATATTGTGACACTCATGGACATTACCTATGTTGTATACATTAGAAAAAGGAGCACATAGATATCTGACTATACAGGCCACAGAAGGGGCACAACAATCAATATTATAAAATATTTCAATTTGTTTCATAGATAACATTAGAAAATCAAATAATACATGTGTATCTGAGAGTATAAAAGCAATAGCGCTAATAAATCCCACTGTTTTATGTTTGTACACTATGACAGATTTTTTTGATATATTAGGTCTTTATACATCAATGCGTTTCATCATCTCAGTGTAGGGTAGCATTAGCACATCATCTCCCTGGGTGGGCGCTGAAGCATAGAGGGGACTCAAACTACTAGTCAGACCACCCGGTGAACTGGACGTCCTTTGTTATCCTCCTGACATGATCAACTATCATATACTATTGTATATATCTTTGGACAAGATCTAGGATATTTTCCATGATTCGGATGCCTCAAAGTGTATATATATATATATATATATAAATATATTTCAATTACCCCCCGTGGTTGATCCACGGTGGTTTAAATGCCGTTCCAGCACCGAATGTATGTATATAGCAGGGATATGCAATTAGCGGACCTCCAGCTGCTGCAAAACTACAAGTCCCATCATGCCTCTGCCTCTGGGTGTCATGCTTGTGGTTGTCAGAGTCTTGCTGTGCCTCATGGGACTTGTAGTTCTGCAACAGCTGGAGGTCCACTAATTGCATATCCCTGGTATATAGCAAGGGGTGTGGGGTGTGCTCGAGGGCATATTTATGCTGGCTGCTTGGGAATCTATTGTCACTGGTGGGGGTCTGTTTTTGTGTAAGGGTCTATTATTGCTAGTGGGTGGGGGGGGTCTGTTGTTGAGGGAGAGGTATATTGTTGCTGGCTGCTATAGGATCTATTGATGCTAGCTGCTGGGATATTTATTGTTGCTGCTGGGGGGTCTAATGTTTCTGGGGTGGATCA
Source organism: Glandirana rugosa (assembly GCA_018402905.1). Classification (NCBI taxonomy): domain Eukaryota; kingdom Metazoa; phylum Chordata; class Amphibia; order Anura; family Ranidae; genus Glandirana; species Glandirana rugosa. The sequence goes on along the minus strand of BLSH010219636.1, from coordinate 529,379 downwards.
TTTGTTGATGGGTGTGGTATACAAGGGGTCCCCTAGTTACAAATATCCGACTTACAAACGACTCCTACTTACAAACGGAGGGAGACAACAGGAAGTGAGAGGAAATCTCCCCCTAGTAAGGGAAATTCACTCCTGTAAGAGTTATTATGGGAAAAAGGTGTCTCCATTGAAGCTTTATCACCAATCCTTGTTTCCACAACAACTGAAATTTTTCAAAATTCTATTTTCATAGGGACAGAAAGTGAGGTAAAATCTTCTAAACAGAAGCATAGACAGCAAAACAAATGTTACAGGGGTGTTACTCCTTCCTTATGCTATCCAAAAAAACAAAAAAATATTGTTTTGGCTGGAGCTACATGTACCTGTTCTGAGTTACAAATAAATTCAACTTAAGAACAAACCTACAGACCCTATCTTGTTTGTAACCCGGTGACCGCCTGAATTGTTGTGGGTGGTCCATTGGTGATGTGTGTGTGTGTGTGGGGGGGGGGGGATCGATAGTTGTGTGGGGATCTATTGTTGCTGGGGTATGGTCTATTGGTGTATGGGTATCTAATGATGCTGGGGGAGGGGGTCTATTGTTTCTGGCTGCAGGGAAACTATTTAACTGCTTTTCTTCTTATCATTAATAAATTCCATACAAATTGTTTAGCACTGTATTCTCTAAAAGGGGTGGTACTGGGAGGTGGGTGGGGGGTGGAACCAAGGGACGGTGCTCAAAAGAGGGTAGGAGATGGAGACAAGGGGTGACTCAGAAGGGGTGAGTTTGATGGCAAATTACACCATTAGGCAACTAGAACAGAAAAAAACTATCTATGGGGATTGGGTTATGTGTGAAGAATAGGGTGGATTCACAATGTTTAATCCTCCCACCTTATTCTTGGAGAATATACAGGCATATCTGCTTTGACACATTCTTTGGTGATTGGATTAAGGTTGCTGGATACCAGTTTGGCAAAAAATGGCGGAGTATGTTTCTGACATTCTGAACTGAAGAAGCACATTGGATGAGTAATGAAATTACTTCATTAATTAAAGAACCAGTCCAGTTAAAATTGTATTTTATATTTGGCTTGACACTTTAATGTTAAAGTCCACCTAGTCCTGGCCTAATTATGGAAAAGTGGTGTTCTTTATTTATTGCTTTGATTGGAAGAAGTATTATGAACTGTTATCAATTATTTTACCCAATCCAATAGTCAGCATTATATATCAGAGAAGATCCTAGACCTGTGTTCTGCATTACCTGCCGGTGAAAAATTCAAGGCTCCAACATTGCTTTTCATATATTCTTCTCTTTCCTCTAATAGGGTGGATATAAAGGATCCAACGAACCAGATGTTGCTCTCACAGCCTTTGTCCTGATTGCAATGTTGGAGAGTGAGGAGGCCTGCAATGCACATGTGAATGTAAGTAAACTAGCCATACAACTGACACTGTTTAGCTCACAACTGACATTAATTGACAACCCAGCATCTGAAAAGGATATTACACTTTAGAAGAAATAGCTAGTATCCATTTATCTATACAGAGTATTCAATAGGAACCATAGGTGTAAAATCTAAAGATCCTTTTCAACCCTTTAGCAAATGTTATTGCAAATATCTAAAGGCTTCTGTTCTGTCTGCCCATCTCATACACTGAACTTTTTCAAAATGAGTGCCACCAGCAAAAATTGGTGGATTTAGGCCTCCAACTAACCCTGGACGCAGACAGCGTGTGCCCAGGGTCATGTTTCTGTGTATTCTGGTTGAATGGGGGGGGGGGGTTAGTGTATGGAACAGGGTTTTAAGAATATAGTGATTGCTACTGGTCAGTTATTCTTTAGGCATTAAAGGATCAAATGACACCTGTACCTTTAAAGAAACCCTGTGAGGACAGAAACACAGAGGTCTGCTACTGCTGACCTGTTTTTAAAGTTACATGGTCTCCAGCATTCCTCTTTCTATTCTTATTATTACCTAGGCACAGTCTGCACAGGCATCCATTGTGGAGGCGTGTGGGAGGTGACTTATTCATATGTGCTTGTAAATGTTAACTTGAGCTATTGAGCTCTGTACACAACAGATTTCTCAGCAAAGCAGATGAGGATGGACAGCAAATGATGTGACCCTAATGGTCCAACTGCTGGCCAAAAACAAGAATGCAAAATCTCCATTTCAATTTTACCCAAAAGCTATATTTTAAACATTTTTTTATTCTAACTATAATAAATAAAGTATTGGGTATAAAAAGATCTATAGTATAAGGTGCTTTCCTAAAATCCACACAACTTAACAATACACCTGTTTCTTTATTTAGAATGGACAGACAGTGGAAATTAAGGGAGGGATACCAGTTATGAGAGGCAAGGAATCTCACGGGCTCAGGACCATTGCACCCGCCTCATTTTCTGCAACTATGCTCTAGCATCTTGAGGTCAACTTCATTAACTCTTTCCTTTATTTTTTTTGTAGAACCTAAAGCTTAGTATTGACAAGGCAACCAGCTTCCTGCTGGGCCAGTATCCAAATCTGGAAAAACCATATTCTGTTGCAATTGCCACATACGCCCTTGCAAAGGCTGGATCCATCGAAAATTCTGCAAAATTGATGTCTGTGGCAAAAGGTACAGAGACATATAACATGTAACATAACCTTGTACATACACTTTAAGACTTTTCATCTACACAAAATCATTCAAACTGCACCTGACTTGCCAGCAATGGATATGCAAAGTGGTTGTTTACCCTTACATTTACTCACTGAAGTGACTGGCCTCAGGTGATACACAAATATGGAACAAATGCTCCTACATAAGTTGTACCTGTTTATCTGCAGCACCTCTATGGCCTACTAAAGCACATATTTTACACAGCATTTCTGAGCTACAGCAGGCAGGGGGTAGGGATCTGATATCACACACTGCATAGTATAGAGCAGGGAGCTGAGTGTAATCTGAGACCTGAGTAAAGAGTACACTCTCAAATGCTGTATACAACCTTCTGTATGCTAGAGGGGAACCCGGGCCATCCACTGGGATTCTGTGGAAGAGACAGCAGACAGAAATCCGTTGGTGTCTGTCTCGTCCGGTGCGTCCTTTAGGGTTTTCTCTCTATTTGTTGTAGGGGGTTTCATCAACATTTGGAGATTTTACTTTTGACTTGTTTTGTATAGGAAGATATAACACATGATCGGGGTTAGGTTTCGTGTATCACCCTAAAGACAGACGACAGAGAAGGTGTCTTAGGGTCACCTACCGGGCCCAAGGGGAGATCGTATGTCTTCCAACATATGTCGTAAACTCTCACATGAGAAATGAGTCCAGAGTCTAATGTGAGTCGAGGGACGAGATAT
>BLSH010219636.1:474086-487147 GCA_018402905.1 Glandirana rugosa | reverse complement strand
TGAAGATGATTTTAGAACATTAATATGGCTTCATGCGGCTGAAACAGGCTTTTCCCACACACTTTGAAGATGATTTTAGAACACTAATATGGCTCCATGCGGCTGAAACAGGCTTTTCCCACACACTGTGAAGATGATTATAGAACACTAATATGGCTCCATGCGGCTGAAACAGGCTTTTCCCACACACTTTGAAGATGATTTTAGAACACTAATATGGCTCTATGCCCCTGCAATAGGCTTTTCCCACACACTGTAAAGATGATTTTAGAACACTAATATGGCTTCATGCGGCTGAAACAGGCTTTTCCCACACACTTTGAAGATGATTTTAGAACACTAATATGGCTTCATGCGGCTGAAACAGGCTTTTCCCACACACTTTGAAGATTATTTTAGAACACTAATATGGCTTCATGCGGCTGAAACAGGCTTTTCCCACACACTTTGAAGTTGATTTTAGAACACTAATATGGCTTCATGCGGCTGAAACAGGGTTTTCCCACACACTTTGAAGATGATTTTAGAACACTTATATGGCTTCATGCGGCTGAAACAGGCTTTTCCCACACACTTTTAAGATGATTTTAGAACAGTAATATGGCTCTATGCCCCTGCAATACACTTTTCCCACACACTGTGAAGATGATTTTAGAACACTAATATGACTTCATGCGGCTGAAACAGGGTTTTCCCACACACTTTGAAGATGATTTTAGAACACTAATATGGCTCCATGCGGCTGAAACAGGCTTTTCCCACACACTGTGAAGATGATTTTAGAACACTAATATGGCATCATGGGGCTGAAACAGGGTTTTCCCACACAGTTTGAAGATGATTTTAGAACACTAATATGGCTTCATGCGGCTGAAACAGGGTTTTCCCACACACTTTGAAGATGATTTTAGAACACTTATATGGCTTCATGTGGCTGAAACAGGCTTTTCCCACACACTTTGAAGATGATTTTAGAATACTAATATGGCTTCATGCGGCTGAAACAGGGTTTTCCCACACACTTTGAAGATGATTTTAGAACACTAATATGCCTTCATGCGGCTGAAACAGGGTTTTCCCACACACTTTGAAGATGATTTTAGAACACTAATATGGCTTCAAGCGGCTGAAACAAGGTTTTCCCACACACTTTGAAGATGATTTTAGAACACTAATATGGCTTCATGTGGCTGAAACAGGGTTTTTCCACACACTTTGAAGATGATTTTAGAACACTAATATGGCTTCATGCAGCTGAAACAGGCTTTTCCCACACACTGTGAAGATGATTTTAGAACACTAATATGGCTTTATGCGGCTGAAACAGGCTTTTCCCACACACTTTGAAGATGATTTTAGAACACTAATATGGCTTCATGAGGCTGATACAGGCTTTTCCCACACACTGTGAGGATGATTTTAGAACACTAATATGGCTTCATGCGGCTGAAACAGGCTTTTCCCACACACCTTGAAGATGATTTTAGAACACTAATATGGCTCCATGCGGCTGAAACAGGCTTTTCCCACACACTGTGAAGATGATTTTAGAACACTAATATGGCTCCATGGGGCTGAAACAGGCTTTTCCCACACACTTTGAAGATGATTTTAGAACACTAATATGGCTCCATGGGGCTGAAACAGGCTTTTCCCACACACTTTGAAGATGATTTTAGAACAGTAACATAGCTTCATGCGACTGAAACATGGTTTTCCCACACACTTTGAAGATGATTTTAGAGCACTAATATGGCTTCATACGGCTGAAACAGGCTTTTGCCACACACTGTGAAGATGATTTTAGAACACTAATATGGCTTCATGCGGATGAAACAGGCTTTTCCCACACACTTTTAAGATGATTTTAGAACAGTAATATGGCTCTATGAACCCTGCAATAGGCTTTTCCTACACACTTTGAAGATGATTTTAGAACAATCATCTTTCCCTTAAAGCAACAGCTGGAACCTTTCCTTATAGAACTTGGAGATGATTTTAGAACACTAATCTCTCCCTTAAAGCAACAGCTGGAACCTTTCCCTGTACAACTTGATGATGATTTTAGAACACTAATTGTTCCCTTAAAGCAACAGCTGGAACCTTTCCCTGTACATCTTGATGATGATTTTAGAAGAATACTCTTTCCCTTAAAGCAACAGCTGGAACCTTTCCCTGTACAACTTGATGATGATTTTAGAAGAATAATCTTTCCCTTAAAGCAACAGACTCTACCTAGTCCAGTCAGATCGTTCTGTGTAGCAGGATGAGGTGTGCAATCTGTCCCTCAAAGCACCAGTACTAGTATCTCTCCCTAGTCCACAATCAGATCGTTCTGTGCAGCAGGATGAGATGTTCTGCAATCTGTCCCTCACAGAGCCAGCATTCTCTCCCTAAACTATCCTGAGAGCATATGTCATGCAGCACGGTGACTCCAGCCCCATATAGAGGTTGGGTCACATGGTGCACTGGCCAATCACAGCCATGCAATTAGTAGGCATGGCTGTGATGGCTTCTAGGGAAAACCAGTGAAACGCTTGTTGATTGGCTGCCCTTGGCAGCTTTTCAACACGTGGAACAAAATACCAGAATCAAGGACCCGAACCCGGACTTTTCTTGAAAAGTCCAGGTGCAGGTCCGGGTCCCGGACACCCAAAAGTTCGGTAAGGGCACGAACTTTACAGTTTGGGTTCGCTCAACTCTACTCTTGAGCCCACTTAGTAGCAGCAATCTGGTTCCTGGGGGGTTCTTGAAACCTTTCAAGGGTCTCCATAGGGGGAATCCCAGACAAGCCCCTAAATGTAGTGCTGCCCTCTTGAGGGTTGCTTAACCACTTCACCTCTGGAAGAATTTCCCAGTTTAGGACCAGAGCACTTTTTGCGATTCGGCACTGCGTTGCTTTAACTGACAATTGTGCGGTCATGCGTTCTTCATTCTTTTGGTGGTATTTGATCACCTCTGCGTCATTTCTGATCACCGCTATAAACAAAAGAAGAGCGACCATTTTGCAAAAAAAAAAAAATTCTTACTTTTTGCTAAAATTCAAATCCAAAAAAAAATAAAAAGACATTTTTTTCACTGGTTTTGGTCGATTTATATTCTTCCTCATATTTGTGATATAAAAAATCGCAATCGGCATTTATTGATTGGTTCGCGCAAAAATGGCCACGTTTACGGATGGTGAGAATTCATTTCTGGGGTTTTATTTTTTTTTATTTTTTACTAGTAATGGTGGTGATCTGCAATTTTTAGCGGTACTGCGATATTGCAGCGGACATGTCGGACATTTTTGACACTTTTTTGGGACCAATGGCATTTATTCAGCAATCAGAAATTTAAATGTCCACTGATTACTGTATAAATGTCATTGGCAGTGAAGGGATTAACCTGTAGGGGGAGATCTAGGGGTTAACTGTGTTCCCTGGGTGTGTTCTTACTGTGGGGGGGTTTGGCTACCATGGGCATGAGAGATCTAACTGATCCCAGTGACAGGGATCCGTAGATCTCCCATGCCCGCACTGTCAGAATGGGGAACCGCAGTGTTTACATCGGCGGTTCCCCGTTCTTTGCCTGTGGCCGCTCATCGCGGCTCGCCGGTGGACATCGGGTCCGCCCGAGCCGCGGGCACACTCCTCAGGAGTGCGGCGGGCGTGCGCACGCGCCCCTAGTGGCCATTCGCAGATCGCCGTCTTTTTACGGCGATTCGCGGCCAGCGTCCACACTGCCGCCGTAAATATGCGGTAGGCAGTGTGGAACTGGTTAAAGAATTAATTCCCCCTTGGGTTTTCCCATTCTGAGAGTCCTCCACCACCCCTGACACTCTGGGTTCACTCATATTGCAATGTTCCATTGAAAATCACACTCTTTCAGTAATGGAAACCACAACACGGTTAGAGTTAGAAATGTTTACTTAACTCTTATTTCTGCAAGAAATGACAACCTTTAAGTAACAAAATATAAGCCACGCCTCTAAGAATTATTGATTAACAGAAATTGTTGACTTAAGTATCACTTCACATTCACAAGTTAACCTTATAATTCTGGCAAACAAAAGGAGTAGTCAATGTGGTAACTTCCGCCACTCCCTGTATTCTGCATCAGCAATAATAGTGGCAAAATATAATTCCTCCAATAGATCTTAAACAATACCCAAGGGTTCACTGAGAACAAAGTGATTTAACAATGCTTACTGAAAATCAGGAGAAAAATAAAAATTAATAGATGACCCGATGACTTAATGATGACTTAAAAAAATAGATGACCCGAAGGGTAAATTGGTACCACTCAATGTATTGTAACTCAAGTAATAACGTTCTATGAAATGCACACAGGAATATAACCAGTTAGCAGTTAAATTAGTGTTGCATAATCACCCTAGATAACTCTGAATTTCAAATTAAAATCTCTTGTTCTAGCTTAGAGAGTTCTTAGGAGATGAAGTAATACCAAGTAACTAGCCCTGAGTATATGAGTATAAGAGGAGAGGATGAGTAGATGTATTTGCAGCAATCTTGTCTTGTAAAGTTCAAGCAATCTTCTGCCGGCTATTAGAGTTAGGTACCTGAGAACACTGTGTCCTTCTAATTCTTGAGATGAGGCACAAAAGAGGTTAAATTCAACCAAACTAAATAGCCTTTCAGTGATCACTGACTTCTAGACTAAACTGGTCACAAATGGCAATCCAGTGTATAGAAACTGTATTCCAAGATGTAATAATAGGATGCTGAATAGGTGGTATAATTTCTCTTATATGTGGGCCTGAGCCCGCTCGCCAATACCAAAAGACTGGATATAGACAAATGATCCGGCACTCAGATGAGAATGATGGTATTGCTGGGACCATTAGTTCACACAGATGGCTTGCTCCTGGGGAGTAAAAAGCATCCACTGCACTCCTTGCAGTTCTCCTGGATTGACAGACTGCTGCTGCGACCGCTGCAGCTTCAATATGGACTCAGATGAGGACAGGATGATCACTCACTGTGTTGCTGGAGAGTGGCAGCTAGCTGGGTCATCTGCAGAGAATTCAGTCGGTTGGAACGCTGTAAGTAGGCTGCGGGCCTAGCTCCAGTCACAGAAGCGCACAGGGTTCCTCACTGATCGATCACACCGTCCAAAGAGACTGGAGCCAGCTCCTCCTGCCACTTAAATAAGTTCTTCCCACAAAGAATTTGTTCCTCCTAGAAGCCTCCAATGCAGCACAGCCCGATGGGAAATGGAGTCCTTCATACCAGAGTCCGCTGGCTGTTTCTTCTCACTACACTACAAATCCCACAATGCTTCATCCTCATTACAATTACAGTCTTGTTTCACAAAGGAACACTAGAGGGAATTCTCCATGTCAGGCACATGTCTGGGAACAATTGTCTGTGTGCCAGAGGAATATTTCTGGACTCCTGGCTACACTCTCCCCCCACTTAAACATTTGGTCCCCAAATACTCAGGGCTTAATAACCTAAAAAAATATGGTTAATAAATCCTAGCTCTCAGCTAAATTCAACAAGTATTGACAAACATCTGGGTTCTGCTGAAACCATTTATATACACTTTCAGTAAGTTCATAATCAGTTGTCTGACAGGACAGGGCAATAGCCGTGTCCCACCCAATAGTGTCAGGTGTTACATGGAGGGCACCTCTAGCTTGATTTGGCATAGCAAGGGCTGGGGTAGAGCTCGCTCTTTGAATGGTAGGAATTAGTCTATCAGAACTTTCTCCTAGGGCATCACGTACCTGATGGTTGAGTCTGACTTATGCGGGGGCAACCTCCCTTGCAGCCCTGGTTCAAGAGCCCCTGGTAGTGGAGACAGGGAACTCTGGAGCACAGGGGGGCACGAGGGCTGGACTAGGTCACTGATGACAGGTGATGGTCCGCTGAAGCTCGTGCAGGTGGAAGGTTGGTGATACAGGCCGGGTCGGTAACAGGCTGGCAGTGCGGTACAGGTGGTTCGGGCAAGCGGATAGTCGGGTACAGGCAGGATCGGCAACGTGCGGGCAATAGAAGGTTCAGAGGATCAGACAGAGGCGTAGTCGGAGGCAGGCAGAAGGTCGGGGCAGGCAGCAAGCAAACAGGTCAAACAGGAAGCCGGGATCAGAGGTGCAGGAAGTCTCTCAGGGTAAAGCCGGGGTCACAGGAGCCAAAACGCTGTAGAGCGGACAGCACAGGCCAGCAGGCTCTGCTGACTTAAATAGAGCTGCCAGGTGCCGTTTCCGGCGCGTGCGCGCGCGAACGCGCACAGGCGCGCGCACCACCGCGGAAACACAAGAGGGCATTTTTCCTAACATAGGGTGTCATAAGTCAATCTTCGAGGTGGCTGAATATTTCTTCGAAGACGAGGAGGAGAACTTGAGTCCCAAGGAGAGGCAACATCATCTGGAATGTTATCAAAAGGGGCAGGGGATCTTTCAACTTATGGTTCAAGATTAGGAATTATGTCAGCCTTAGAAGTAAGGATACAGTCCTTCTCTGATCCACACAAGGGAACAATTGACTTAATATTTTCTCCCTCCAGTTGAGTTTTTAAAGGGGAACCATCCATAGAAACAGCTTTGAGGTGTAGACCTGCTTCAAGATTATTCAGCACACTGAAAGCTAAAGTCTCACTGGGCTTTTCAGTACCTGCAAGATGAGGAATACAGTCATCCTGGAAACTGATGAGATCCCCTTGCCCTGAAGTAGGAGAAGGTAAGTCTTCTGACTGATGTTCAACTTTTATTTCTTGGCTAGGCATCAGACTTACTGGGATTGCTCGGCTTCTTTCAGGTAATGGAATTTGGGGTTTCACAACAGAAGGTAGAACTTTATCAATTGGTTTCACTCACTGACCTTAAGAAATCTTCCTCCCTACGGGCAACAAAGGAGCATTTTGTCGTGGCTTGAAAGAGCAGGTACGTCTATCAACCTCAATACATGACTTAGATGGCAGACACCCCCTCTGAACTTCTTTATCCGGAATGCTTACAGGATCCCACTCCCAAAACGGTATCCAGTCCTCATCCTCACTTTCTTCAGGTACTGGGTTAATAATCTTTGCAGATGGTTTTCTCTGAGGTCTTGTCTTGGGAGGACTTGAATTTTCCAAAGGAGCATCTAAAACAAGAGGCATCTTCACAGCATCAGAGAGGGGAAGCAAACAATCTCTATGCCACATCTTCAAGGGACCAGCTTGATCTTCTGGTCTAATACGATAGACAAGCAATCCAGGAAGTTGCTTACAGATAACATAAGGGTGAGGTCTCCACTGATCAGCTATTTTATGTTTTCCCGGCACTCCCAAATTCTTTAACAACACCCTGTCCCCTGGCTGAAGCTCCTGAACTCTCACACGAAGATCAACATTTTTCTTATTCCTGGTTTCTCTGGTAGTGGCATGTTGTTGAGCACTCTCACAGGCCTGCTTCAGATTCTTCCTCAATCAATATACATAACCTTTATATGACGTTAACGAGGTGTCATCAGTATATGTTTCGAAGACCAAGTCAATTGGTAACCTGGCCCCCCGTCCAAACATGAGACGATAGGGTGAATATCCAGTGACATCACTCACGGTGCTGTTGTATGAATGTACTAGAGTGGCCAGATGATTTCCTCAGTTCAGTTTCTTCTCAGAAGGCAGATTTACCTAGCATATTCAATAAGGTTCTATTGAATCATTCTGGCTGAGGATTTCCTTGAGAATTATAAGGCGTAGTGCGTGATTTCTTAATGCCCAATAACTTGCACAGTTGGTGGATGAGTTTACTTTCAAAGTTTCTTCCCTGATCCGTATAGAGTCAGACTGCCAGTCCATAGTGAACAAAGAATTTCTCCACCAATACTTTGGCTACAGTAGTGGCTTGCTGATCCTTGGTGGGGTAAGCTTGTGCATATCTGGTGAAATGGTCAGTTACTACCAATATGTTGCTTCTTCCACCTGTATCTGGTTCCAGGCACAAGAAGTCAATACATACCAGATCTAATGGGCCGTGACTATGCAAGTGCTCCATAGTAGCAGCACGGGTTGGAAGAGTCTTTCTCTGGATACAAGACATACAGGGTCGGCAATAATCTTCTACTTTCCTTCTCATATTGGGCCAACAGAATCTAGCTTTGATCAGATTGGAACCCAGCCAGGGCAGCCAATCATCTATGCCCTGTGGCATCCAGCTTCGCAGTTGTTAGCAAGTAAGTCAATGGATTGTTGTTGGTTTGGACTACAAACTGGGCTCCATACAGATAGTCTTTTTTTTTTTTCTGTTTTTTTCTTTTATACAGATAGTCTTTTAATTTGTCTACAACTGCCCACTTCAAAGCCAGAAACTCCAACTTATGAGCCGGATAGCTTCTCTCAGAGGGTATGAGGCTTTGATTCACAGGCCGTAAATGACCGCCATGCTCTTGATAGAGTATTCCTCCCAATCCATCTCAACTGGCAACTAAATGAAGCTCGTAGGTTTTAGAAGGGTCAGCATAAGCCAGAACTGGAGCCTCAGTTAAACTGATCTTCAATTGTTGATATGCTTCTTCACACAAGTCCACTGCTCACATATGGATTCCTTCTTTCCTCTTCGACCTATCGTCTTCTCTTTTAAATTCTTATCATCTTCCCCAGAGGTCACCTACAAGAATTCATTAAGCGGCTTGGCTATTTTGGCAAAGTTAGCCACGAATCTCCGATAGAACGAACCAGTTTCTTCGGATCAGTGGCTACTCCATTAGCCAATACCACATGGCCCAGGTAAGTAACCAAAGTACGGTAGAACTAGCACTTCTCTAAGGACAACTTCAACCCCTCTTCATGGAGCCTCTCAAACATCTTTTCCAGCCACACTTCATGCTCTTTCAGAGTTCTTCCAAACACAATTATGTCATCCAGATACACCATGACTTCCACCAGATTCATGTATCCCAAGGTGCTTTCCATCAATATTTGAACAGTAGCTGGAGCTCCTGTCAATCCTTGTGGCATTCTATTAAACTCATAGAACCCCAGTAGACATATGAAGGCTTTCTTCTCCTGGTCCTCTGCACACATGGGTATCTGATAGTACCCACTCTTCATGTCCAGCACACTAAACCATTTGGCTCCCGCCAGACACTGCAAAGCATCCTCAATCCTTGGGGTGGTGTATTGGTCAGGAATGGTTCCTTGGTTGAGAGGTCTGTACCAAGGAAATTACACCGCTCCAGACTGTAGATATCCTCTATAATTACCGTCCAGGCTCCATCCTAACGGCTGCGGTGCTGCATTTAACAATTGCAATGGAAGAAGGAACTGGACGCCCGCACCCCATACAACACCTTTATTTGTGTATTTTATTTATGGTCCCTAGGCCCCAAATCTCCAACTCTTCCAGCTTGTTCAAGGGGATATGTTCCAGGTACTGATCATAAAAGTCTCTATAAAGAAGGGTGACTTGAGCCCCTATGTCTAGCAGAGCTTGAGTGTAGATGCCTTCCATTTGCACCAATACAATAGGGGATGGCCCCACTAACTTCTTTGGTAGAGTAGCTTTCTTTGTCTCACCAGGATTCCTAATCTGACCACTCTGTGAGGATCTAACTCCGGCCCTAGTAATTGACCCGATATTGACTCCCTGCGCCTGACCCTCAGACCCCAGTGACGGGTTAAAGGCTTTCTCTTCCCTTGGACTTCTCTTCTTTGGACTTGTCTTCTTGGAGCTCAGATTCTTCGGGTTCCCAGTTGTCTCCTTCATCGAGACTCTCTGAATTTTCCCGCCTGCTGAGTAGCCAATAGCTGTTGTAATGCCTTCAATAACTCCATGCCATGAAATAAAACTCTTCTTCTCTTCGGGCACTGTCTCTTGAAATGACCCGACTCCCCACACTTGAAGCACTTTGTGGGATCATTTCCATCTGTCTGAACAGATCCCTGGACCTCCATGACACTCATAAGGGTTTGTTGTAATTGGCCCTGAGCTTGTGCCACCTGTGCTAGAAGTTTGACTGGAGACTCTTCAGGAATGGGTGAAGAGGTAACAAGTCAAGTCTAGTGCTTTCTTCCCATTCAGAACCCTCTTCAGTTTCAGCCTCAAATAGTTCAGACTTAAACCTGTTGAGCGGATGCCTTTCCAGCTTTCAGAGTAACATTCACTCCTTCTAGGGATCACTGATTTTTCTCATCAAGCAAGTCCTCCTCTTCTCTAACCATCTTAATTAACTCAGGATATGTGGGTGCAATCTGAATTCCTTTTAATAGCAACCGCAGTACAATAGGATGATTTGGCCTTGTCCCTTGTAAAATTCACTCCCATCTTGACTGGTCAGCTTCTTTTAGGTCAATTCCTTTTTTTCGATATGATTTGATGTAAGACCCAATCCCCTCTGACAACTTAAGCAGATAACGCTTCCCCTCTTTGCTGGTGAGTATGTTCAAACTTGTGCATTAGATATGGGATCTTCTCCCTACCATACACTGCACACAAGGCTTCAATAAAATCCATGGCCACATAATCCGGTTTTCCTCTCTAAACTTCAGCTCACATGCACAGCAGGGCTCTTCAGGCTTTTACTTATTTGTTGCCTTTTCACTGCTTCTGGCACATTCCAATCTTCCACTGCTTGAATTGAATGCCTGATCCATCCAGCTATCAAAATCTTCTCCTGCAGGAGTAGGTGTACGTCCCGAAAAATCTTGCAGCTTTCGATAACCCTGATGAGTTGCAAAGTTATTACTCTTTATCAAGCTTTCTACCAATCGACCCATATTCACATAAAAAGAGGCAGGTGGCTCCCCTTTAAGGGCGGTCTCAGCTTCCTTATCCTCTATGTCTGACTTCTCTGCAACACATGAAGATTCTTCCTGTATGGACCCTTCTTCTAACTTCAGGGGTATACTATAAGCTTCCAATCCATCTGTCAGAGACACAATCCATTCCTGGAGACTATTGGAACACTTTCTCTCCATTCTACTAGAGCATAAGTGGCATCTTCCTTATAATCTGTCCTCAGATCCACAACATAGGACTCCTGGTTTGGAAAGGCCCCTCTCAACATCATTCGCACATCCGGTTCGGACCATCACACTCCAGGTAACTTTAGTACTTCAGTCAACTCTAATTGACTCCCTTCCTCTTGAGCCCACTTAGTAGCGACAACTGAGTCCATCTGGTTCCTGGGGGGTTCTTCAGACCTTTCAAGGGTTCAAGGGTCTCCATAGGGGGAATCCCAGATGAGTCCCTAAATGTAGCGCTGCCCTCTTGAGGGTTGCTTAAAGAATTAATTCCCACTTGGGTTTCCCCATTCTGAGAGTCCTCCACCATCCCTGACACTCTGGGTTCACTCATATTGCAATGTTCCATTGAGAATCATACTCTTTCAGTAATGGAAACCACAACACAGTTAGAGTTGGAAATGTTTACTTAAGTCTTATTTCTGCAAGAAATGACAACCTTTAAGTAACAAAATATAAGCCACGTTATTGATTAACAGAAATTGTTGACTTAAGTATCACAATCCTTCACATTCACAAGTTAACCTTATAATTCTGGCGAACAAAAGGAGTATTCAATGTGGTAACGTCCGCCACTTCCTGTATTCTGCAACAGCAATAATAGTGGCAAGATATAATTCCTCCAATTGAGCTTAAACAATACCCAAGGGTTCACTGAGAAAAAAGTGATATAATAATGCTTACTGTAAATCAGGAGAAAAGTAAGGCCTTAAAAAAAATAGATGACCCGAAGGGTAAATTGGTACCACTCAATGGATTGTAACTCAAGTAATAAGGTTCTATGAAATGCACATAGGAATATAACCAGTTAGCAGTTAGATTAGTGTTGTATAATCACACTAGATAACTCTGAATTTCGCACAGTGTCTCTGCTTTTAGAAAACATATCATGCATTAGGGAATTACGTGCATTTTTGTAACAAAAAATGTATGCACCTGAAAAATGAAAAAACGGTGCTGGCACAGATAACATTATTTACATCAAGTTGTTTTCAGGTAGTAAAAATACTATACATGTCCTTTAAGTATAGATAACAAGCTCGCTGATTTACATCATGTTTTTTTTTTTACTCTACCAGATGTACCCTGATCACCTCCAATGTGTTGAGGGCGGACAGCGAGGAGACCTTCGTAGTAGACGGACATGGCACTGCATTGGATGGCGATATTCTAGTCCAGGATTTTCCCAAGAAGAAATTCATTATAGCTCAGGGCAGGATCTCTGTCAACAGTGGCAATGGCTTTCTGGGAACATCCAAATTCTTGGTGAGTGCTTTCTTAGCTATGTAGTGCTACCCCCGCAGGAGCCGCTGAGTATGTTCAGTCCCGTACTCTGCATCTCAACCCTGAAGAACTGTCCCAGCCCCTCTGGCACACCTGGCAATAGTGTGAGTGCAAGGATCAATGAGAAACACACACGTTATTTTAAAACACAGAAATTGTCTTTACTAAAGTATTTCTGTGGATAGGCAACAAACATTGGCAATAGATTCAAAGAATGCGATAGAAGAACATCAACTGAAATTATGAGCAATATAGCTCAATAGTACATTCAGGCTGCTTTCAGGGGATTCAGAACCTTAGAATTACGCCAAGAGCAGAGCAAACCCTTCAATAATGATAAATCACGAAATGGCAATCTGTACCAGACTGCTTACCCTTACTCAAGTTTAGTGTTGAGCGAACCCGGACTGTAACGTTCGGGTCCGTACCGAACTTTCGGGTGTCCGTGGCACGGACCCGGACCCGGACATTTCAAAAATCGTTCGGGTTCGTGCACCTCATTTTATCGTCTTGGGGCCTGGCTTGGGCTTGCTAAAAACTTTACAGGCCCAGGCCCAGGCACGGTGCCTGTGGGCTTTCAAGCCATGCCTGGGCTTGCAATGTCAGGCCCAAGCGAGTTGTGATTTGAACTCATTCCCATTCGTCAGACCATGTCTAACGGTAAAGCACTAAATAGTAATAACTTCCCAAACGAGACGAGAACCGCATTAAGATTCCAAGACTTAGGGGACTTTCGTCGGACTTACATGATAACTCGATATAACGAGTATTAAAGTCAACTACAAGAAGATAGCGTAAGAAACTTAGATAACGGTTACAAACAACGG
>BLSH010219636.1:454948-468508 GCA_018402905.1 Glandirana rugosa | reverse complement strand
CCTACTCCTCTACCACCGCCACTTCCACCTACACTGCCACGGTCACGGCCTAGTCAACCTCTAGGCTCCTACTCCACATCCACCCCCCTTCCCGTTTTTTTACTTGATTTTAATTTATTTTCCCTATCCCCATTTATTTGTAGGGCACTTGCCCTAGTTTGAAGATGATTTTAGAACAGTTATATGGCTTCTACCATTAATTAATACTTTTCAGACACAGTTTGAAGATGATCCACATTCACCTCCATTTTTGCTTTTTTTATGTTTTTATTTTTTTAAAAATATTTACAGTTATTTCCCTGTCCCCATTTTTTTGTAGGGCACTTGCCCTACCCTTACCCCCATTTTACTTCCTTTTGCAGCCCTCTAGGGCTTTCCAGGACTTTGTTACAGCCATTTTTGTGCATAAAAGTTCGGGTCCCCATTGATTTCAATGGGGTTCGTTGTCCGTGCGATCGTTCGGGTTCCGTCCGGACCCGGACCCGGACTTTGTCCCGAAGTTCGGACGGACCAGCAGAACCCGAACTTCCAGAGGTTCGCTCAACTCTACTCAAGTTTGGCTCTGATTCCAGGCAGGAGGACAGCAGAAGACTGACCCTCTCTATGTCAGATTTCTCTCTTCTGTCTCCTGGCACCACAGGCCCAATAACAAACACTGTAATCAAATCAACAGTCAATATCTTAACTTTCTAAATAGGCTGTCCCACACACCCACTGCATATACAGAGCCCTGAATATGTATAAGCAAGGCTGTATGGCAATAGTAACTTCAGTCCCTTTGAAGTTAAATAAGTCTTGGCATCTACAGCTAGCCACTCCCATTGGTGCACTTAAATTCCTGTATGGCAGGCCTAAATAACTTAACTGGCCCAGATCATTAGGTGAAGAATGCAAGATTTTCCTTAGCAGGGTGAAAGGACATTGGCATCTGTATACAGCATATTTCTATCTAAATGGGCTTGTATCCTGAGGCACTACAAGTGTCAGCAAGATGACTACCAGTGATGATGTCTGTATACAGGGTTCAATATAACTCCGTCTGTGTCTGGAACGCTTCTCTGTCAGTGCAAGTGTGCTGGGATGTGCACCCGGGAACCCCCTCTCTCAGGCTGGACTTCCCCACTGGTCCCAGAGGCCTAAGATTGTCTGGTGAAATGATCTAAGAGGCAGCTTCCCTCTCTTAGGTCTTTTCTCTTCTTCTGCCACGCTTTCACTGAACTCCCCTGAGGGAATCAAGAGGGAGTCTCTCTCTTCCTCTCCCCCGAGCATGCTGGGGTTGTAGTTCCATACTCCATACAAAGCTATGGGGCCGTCTGGTAAAAGGACTTCATATTCCAGAATGCCATGCAACTACTCCTTGCAGCTTGTTAAAGTTACTTTGATTGGCTCCTGTAACTGCTTCTTTTATTGGCTGTTTCTCTCTATGCTCCTAGAAGCACACCAGAGAGCAGTGTAATTTGATCCTTCTGTGTGTCTGTGTCTCTCTACACAGATCTCTACAGAGATTACATTAAGGCCTCATACGCACGGGCGTATGAAAAAAAAATTAGCAACACGTCAGCCGTTTTGCATAGACATTAATGAGCGTCAATGCGCGTTAGTGAGCGTCTGCGTCAATAGGCATTGGGAAAAATTGGCGTCAAAAATGCAATTTAAGCGGCATTTTGCATTGGCATCAATGCACATTAATGAGCGTTAGTGAGCGCCAGCGCTAAGTAGTGTTTTTATAAAAAACGCATCCCACTGCTATTTTCCACTCCCAAATTACCCACAATGCCTAGGAAAAGTAATAAAAATGTCCGAGATCATATGACGGTGCCATTTTGGTTGGAGAGAGAGAGGAGAGAGTTATGTTGTTGGAGTTTGTCGGTGTTTGTTGGAGTTTGCGTTTTTTTCGATTTTGCTAATTCTTCTTCTTTCGTGCGATGGATTTTGTTGTCCAAAAGATAGATGAAGCAATCCTGTTCATCATCTTGCGGAGGATACAGAGAAGGAGGCAGTTGGAGGAGAAGGGATCCAGCAGGCGACGTTGCTTCTGGACCCATCCCCTGGTATCTCAGCGGCTGTCACACATCTGCGTACACATCCGGACACATTTTTCAATTTTACCAGGATGTCAGTCGCACTGTTTGATGAGCTGTTGGAGAAGCTGCGCCCATGGTTGACCCTGATGGACACCGGCATGCAGCGTGCTGTTTCACCAGAGGAAAAGCTGCTAGTGACACTCCGGTAAGTAAAAATGTAAGAAGTACGCATATGGGTTAGAGGGTATGGTTTCATACATTATGTGTTAATTGGGCTTTAGGGATTAGGGGAGAGGCTTAGAAGTAGGTTTTAGGGAACAGGGGTTTGGGTATGGGTTTAGGAGTAGGGGATAAGGTTAGTGAATAGTGTTAGTATTATTACGCTTTTGTTATTTTAATATTCTATCATTTGTATGTTATATTAGGCTTCTAACCACAGGACATGTGTATCGCTTACCCCCGTAGGGACAGCTGGATTTGATGAAATAATTTAATACTCTGACAGTACAACCCTTGCACGTTCATATCTCTAGTTGTTTAGGAGTATATTGAAAGAAGTTGAACACCAATCACTTTTCTGATGCTTGAACAGGATAACGTTTATTCTTCACACAAGAACAAGGAGAGAGGGGTAGGGAGCTCAGGACACCCTTTCAGCAACAGTTAAAAATATGAATAGGCAGGCAGACTCTCAGGCAAGAATACAGTGAGACAGCATAACAGGCCGCAGCCTCTTCTGAACACTCTGACACGTGGCTGTCTCACTTAGCAACTCCAAAAACGAACGTTACACTTGCGGATCTGTAGAACTCCCTCTTAGTTCTCTAAGCTTCAGTGGATACCAATTTAGCAACAGCGGAATGTGCTCACAAACATGTAGAACTCTCTCACAGTTCTTTGGGCTTGGGTGGATCCTGACTTAGAAATGAACAGAGTACACTCACGGGTCCCCAGAACTCTCTCACAATTCCCTTACTGAAGCAGATCCTGGGCAGGCGCACCGCAACACTTTACATCTTCCGGACAGGCATGGGTCTCCTGGCAGCCGGGCCCCCTGGATAGGCCTAAGGATTCAGGCCTAGCAGCCACAAGGTTTCTGTAACGCAGGCCCCTCCCAGAGAACCGGGAGAGCGACTGGGGCCTACCCCAGCGGAGCTGGGCTGGACTCTGATCCCCATCACATGACTTCCTCACAATATATGGTCTCCTCCCATCTACCCACAATGCACCTGCACGGAGTGGATTGGCTGGGAAAAGAATGAGATCACTCCAGAATGTTCTGGAATATCATGACTTATCACACCCATATCTTAGACAGCAGTGCCACCTACTGACATGGTGGAGAAGTACATTGGAGAAAAGTTTAGTGGTCAGAAATACAAATCACAGCAAGACCAGTAGTGTCTTGCAAATATATTTTGCCTGACAGCCTAACAAATCTAGCACCCTGCTACACATGTTATGTGTCACTGCACCGCTACTTTCTGCTTGGAGTTGTGACCATCTCCGTTATAGTGCATACTACATGTGTGGCAATTTGGGAGGAGCTACATTCAGTAGAGATGCCCACGGAGCAAATTTGGGAATCTGTGGTTGATTTTTGACATTCTGGGAGAAGACACAGTTCCCAAATTGCATTGGAGCCCTGGATGGAAAGCATATCTGGGTGAAGAAGCCTCCCATCTCCGGTTCCTCTTATTTCAACTACAAAAAGTACTTTTCCATGGTCCTGCTGGCATTAGCCGATGCCAATCTAAAATTCCTTTTTGTCGATGTGGGAGCATACGGTAACCAAGGTGACGCCCGGATATTCCACCAATCAGCATTCGGACATCGTCTGATGGAGGGAAGCCTGAACATCCCACACAGCAGGCCAATACCCGGAACAGAAGAACCAAATATGCCCTTGGTGATGGTCGCTGACAAGGCATTTGGACTATCAGAAAGCTTGATGAGGCCATATAGGGGCTCTGGCCTCAGCCATGAAAAAAGAATCTTCAATTAAAGGCTCAGCCATGCACAACGTGTGGTTGAGTGCGCGTTTGGTGTCTGCACAGCAAAATGGAGGGTTTTGCTATCCTCCATGCAACTGGATGTGGAAAACACAATAAGGGTGGTCCTGGCATTTTGTGTTCTACTTAAATTTCTAAGGAACAATGACAGGAGCAATGTGGAACCTGAGCCCAGCAACCCAAGCCATTGGGTTAAATTCACAGACCTTCCCACAACGGCACGGATCATGACCATCCAAAATCAATTTGCGTCATTTTTTGTATCACCGGATGGAGAGGTGGCATGGCAAGAAGATCACATTTAAAAATGTCATCATTAGTTATCTTTTATTCTAGTCTTTAATCATTTCTTTTAATAAAAAGATCATATTCATGTTAATTCTTTTTGTGTCCATGTTTCTTCAATTGCTATACGAGTCCATTTCATTTTGCATGGGGCAAACGTATGCTGGCCCTATATGAGCTCAGCATACGATTGTCCAATGCAGAATGAAAAGTTTTTATTCCACATTCTGCATGGGGCAAACATATCCTGTATATATTAGCTCAACATACGTTTTCCCCATGCAAAATGGAAATCCACACTTTTCATTCTGCATGAAGCAATTGTATACTGAGCTCACATATGAGCTCAACATACGTTTGCCCCATGCAGAATAGAAAACCAGACTTCTCATTCTGCATGGGATAAACGTATGCTGAGCTCCTATAGGGCCAGCATACGTTTGTCCCATGCAGAACAGAAAACCAGACTTTTCATTCTGCATGGAACAAATGTATGATGAGCTCATATAGGGCCAGCATACATTTGCCCCACGCAGAATAGAAAAACAGACTTTTCATTATGAATGGGACAAATGTGTGCTGATCTCATATAGGGCCAGCATACGTTTACCCCATGCAGAACGAAAATTCGGACTTTTCATTCTGCATGAGGCAAATGTATGCTGAGCACATATAGGGCCAGCTTACATTTGCCCCATGCAGAATGAAAATTCAGACTTTTCATTCTGCATGGGGCAAACGTATGTTGAGCCTATATATGAGCTCAGCATACGTTTGCCCCATGCAGAATAAAAATCCGCACTTTTCATTCTGCATGAAGAAACGTAAGCTGAGCTTATAAATGAGCTCAACATACATTTGTCCCATGCAGAATGAAAAGTGCGGATTTTTATTCTGCATGGGGCAAACGTATGCTAGTCCTATATGAGCTAAGCATATTTTTGTCCCATGCAGAATGAAAATGGGTGCTAATATACATGCTATATAAATGAAAAAAACTCACACACATTTTTGGTGAAAAAAAATATATATTTTTATTTATTTTACATCTGGTGATATGTGGGCTCAGAGCCTTGGGGATGTGGTGATTGTGAAGGGCGGGGGAGTGAGACCGGCGCTCAGGGTAGAAAGGAGCTGGGAGTGGAGGTGGACAGTCCACATAACCCTGTGGAACATAACATGGGTTCTGGGGCATGATGGGTGGTGGCTGCTATTGAGGAGGGGGCTGATAGAGAGAGGGGGGTCGTAGCACTGCTGAGTTACTAGGGGGCATTGGGGGATCCGGAGATGAAGTGTATGGATAGGATGATGGAGTTTTTCTCCTCCTATACTCCGTACATAGCGCAGCCACCCGATCCATACATTCCACCCGATGTTGTTCCCCAACGTCCTCTATCACATGATATAAGTAGTGACAGAAAGAGGCGGTTCTGTTCCGTGGGTCCAAAAAAGGATCCAGACTCCACCTCTCCTGTCGCACTTCGCTCAGCAGTGCTGGGACCCTATCCTCTCCCTCTGGGTCCAATAAAGCACTGCCCCCTCTGTTGCTGGGTACGGACACGCCCATGCCCGCACCCACGCCCAGGGTCAAGGACAACGACGCGACTGGGCACCTCCCTGCGATCCTGCAAAATCAAGGAAAAAATATAGATGTATGCAGGTAGATAGAGAAACAGACATTGCGAAGGACATGCACACGGTCTGACACTTACCTCAGGTCTTGTCTCCGTGGCGGGGCAGCCAACATCACTGCCAGGGGAGGATGCCTGTCTAGCGTTGTCCATGGCGCTGGTGGAAGGTCTGTCCACCTCTTTTTCCTGCTCCGGCTCTGGCTCCGGCTCTGGCTCCTTCCTCTTTCCAGAAATATTTTAATGTTGTTCTAAAAAAAAAATACAAATTATTTAAATTAATAAAAAAAAATGGTCTAATGCAAATTAATATACAAAGGAAAAACAATTTGACTAAACTCACTCTCTGCTGCCGTCCAGCATCGCTTGCCACATAAAAAGCAGATTTTGGGTTTAAACATGCGTTTTTTTTGGAGGGGCAGGGGCTCCGGATGTGGACGCATGCTTCTCATTAGAGTTGAGTGGACACCTGGATGTTTGGGATCGGCGGGTTCGGCCAAACTTCGCGAAAAAGTTCGGGTTCGGCACTGCACTTGACCCGAACTTGACCCCGGACCCCATTGAAGTCAATGGGGACCCAAACTTTTCAGGGCAAAAATGACTGTAAAAAAGTCCTGGAAAGTGCTAGAGGGCTGCAAAAGGAAGTAAAATGGGGGTAAGAGTAGGACAAGTGCCCTACAAAAAAGGGGGATAGGGAAAATAACTTAAAATCAAATAAAAAATATAATAATGGGAAGGGGGGGTGGATGTGGAGTAGGAGCCTAGAGGTTGACTAGGCCGTGACAGTGGCAGTGTAGGTGGAAGTGGCGGTGGTGGAGGAGGAGGAGGAGGAGGAGGTAGCCAACACTGTTTTTTGTTTGTTTGGGTTTTTGTTAGAATTGGGGTAGCCCCCAAAATATTTGAGACATATTCAAAAAAAAAACAAGGATACCAATGGCTGTGTGAGGCCGGTCTAAATGTCTAGTCTTGTGGGATCCATGCCTGGTTCATTTTAATAAAAGTTAGCTTGTCCACGTTGGCTGTGGACAGGCGGCTGCGCTTGTCTGTGATAACGCCCCCTGCCGTGCTAAACACGCGTTCAGACAATGCATTGGCTGCAGGGCAGGCCAGCACCTCCAAGGCATAAAGGGCAAGCTCAGGCCATGTGCCCAATTTGGAGACCCAGAAGTTGAATGGGGCAGACCCATCAGTCAGTACGTGTAGGCGTGTGCACACATACTGTTCCACCATGTTGCTGAAATGCTGTCTCCTGCTAAGACATTGCCTATCAGCTGGTGCTGCTGTTAGTTGTGGCGGGCTGCTGACAAAGCTTTGCCACATTTTAGCCATGCTAACCCTGCCTTCTGAGGTGCTGGCGGTGTGACAGCTGCGTTGGTGGCCTCTTCCTCCTCCTCCTCTGCCTTTGTCTTGTGCTTCCACTGAGCCCCCGGTGTCATTTGGGAATGCCCTCAGCAGTGCGTCTACCAGTGTGCGCTTGTAGTCGCGCATCTTCCTCTCACGCTCCAGTGAGGGAATTAAGGATGGCACGTTGTCCTTGTAACGGGGACCCAGCAGGGTGACCACCCAGTAATCGGCACAAGTTACAATGTGGGCAACTCGGCTGTTGTTGCGCAGGCACTGCAGCATGTAGTCGCTCATGTGTGCCAGGCCGCCCAGAGGCAAAGACAAGCTGTCCTCTGTGGCAGGTGTTGTACCATCTGTGTCCTCCGTATCCCCCCAGCCACGCTCCAGTGATGCCCACAAGCTGTGTTGGGTGCCACCCTGCTGCGGTTCCTCCTCCTCCTCATCATCTTCCTCGTCCACCTCATCCTCCAGAACTGTGCCCTGGCTTGAATATTTTTTACCTGGCCTATGCTGGTGCAGGAACCCACCCTCCGAGCCACTTGTGAATGACTGGCCTGATAACTGTAGAAATGACCCCTCTTCCTCCTCCTCCTACTCATCCTCCTGTGCCACATCCTCTTCCATCATCGCCCCAAGTGTTTTTTCAAGGAGACATAGAAGTGGGATAGTAACACTGAGAACAGCGTCATCGGCACTGGCCATGTTGGTGGAGTACTCGAAACACCGCAATACGGTACACAGGTCTTGCATGGAGGCCCACCCATTGGTGGTGAAGTGGTGCTGTTCCGTAGAGCGACTGACCCATGCATGCTGCAGCTGAAACTCCACTATTGCCTGCTGCTGCTCGCACAGTCTCTCCAGCATGTGCAAGGTGGAGTTCCACCTTGTGGGCACGTAGCATAGGAGGTGGTGAGCGGGAAGGCTGACGTTCTGCTGCAGCTCAGACAGGCGAGCAGCAGCAGGGTGAGAGCGCCGAAAATTCGCACAGATGGCCCGCACTTTCTGCAGCAGCTCTGACATATCCGGGTAGTTTTTTAGAAATTTCTGTACCACCAAATTCAGCACATGCGCCAGGCGAGGGATGTGCATCAAACCTGCTAGGCCCAGAGCTGCTACGAGATTTCACCCATTGTCGCACACCACCAGGCCGGGCTTGAGGCTCAGTGGCAAGAACCACTCATCGGTCTGTTGTTCAATGCCCATCCACAGCTCCTGTGCAGTGTGGGGTTTATCCCCCAACCATATCAGTTTGAAAACTGCCTGCTGTCATTTCCCCCTGGATGTGCTGAAGTTGGTGGTTAAGGTGTTACGCTGAGCAGATGAGGAGGTGGTAGAGGAGGAGGAAGCGCAGTAGGAGGAGGAGGCAACAGGAGGCAAAGAGAAATGCCCTGCAATCTTCGGTGGCAGAAGGACATGGGCCAAATGGCAAGCCGCCTCAGGCCAACCTGCCACTACATTTGCCCAGTGTGCAGTTAGCGAGATATAGCGTCCTTGCCCGTGCTTACTGGTCCACGTATCAATGGTTATGTGGACCTTGCCACAGATGGCGTTGCGCAGTGCACACTTGATCTTGTCCCCGACTTGTTTGTGCAGGGAAGGGATGGCTCACCTGGAAAAGTAGTGGCGGCTGGAAACCACATACTGTGGGACAGCCACTGCCATCAGGTTTTTAAAACTGTCCGTGTCCACAAGACGGAATGACAGCATTTCAAAGGCCAGGAATTTTGAAATGCTGGCATTCAGGGCCAGGGATCGCGGGTGGGTAGGGGGGTACTTCCTCTTTCTCTCCAGTGTTTGGGAGATGGAGAGCTGTAAGCTTTCATGGGACCGTGTGGAAATGCTTGGGGATGGTGGCGGACATGGTGGCGTTGCTGTCACATGCTCTGTTTGCTGGGTGGCAGGTGACACTGTCACTGTAGAGGTGGAGGAAGAGGCCGAGGCAGCATCGGAAGAGGAAGCAGGAGGAGGTTGAGACCTTTCTTGGACTTTGAGGTAATTATTCCAATGCAGCTTGTGCCTTGAATTTAGATGCCTGATCATGCAGGTTGTGCTCAGGTTTTGAACATTTATGCCTCGCTTCAGGCTATCATTGCACAGCATGCAAACCACTCGTGTCTTATAGTCAGCACGTTGTCTGAAGAACTGCCTTTGGTGTGCTAGGTCCCTGGTTGCGGTGGGTAGTAGCAGACGTACTGTCTAGGGGACGCTCGCTCCATTTTTGCAACCTGCTTCCTCTTTTGCTGTGCTGGTGCCTCTGTGCGACCACCACCTCTTCCTCCAAACTGCACACGTCACTCGCATGACCCTCATTCCATGTGGGGTCTAGGACCTCATCATCCTCCTCCACATCATCTTCCACCCACCCTTCACCACTGCTCTCCTTGTCAGTCTGCACACTGAGGGATGCTGCAGCAGTTGGCACCTGTGTTTCGTCATCATCCGAGACGTGCTGCGGTGGTGTTTCCATGTCCTCATCCTGCAACAGAAGTGGTTGGGCATCGGTGCACTCAATGTCTTCCACTTCTGGGGCAGGGCTATGTGGATGGCTCACTGAAAGCACACCAGGAGAGTCATCAAAAATCATAAGAGTCTGTTGCATGACTTGGGGCTCAGACTGCTTGGCTAATTTAGAAGGGGCTGAGGTGAAAGACAGATGACAATGGGGTTCAGGTGCCAACTCTGAGCTTTCATCAAGGGACCGGGAGGGAGACAATGTGAAGGAACTGGAGGCATTGTCAGCCACCCAATCTACTATTGCCTGTACTTGTTCTGGCCTCACCATTCGTTGAGCAGCATTCGGGCCTACCATATAACGTTGAAGGTTCGGTCGGCTACTCGCACCTGAGGAAGGTGTTTCACTTGTGCGTGTAGCTGGCACAGATCGACCACGTCCTCTCCTTCCAACAGGAGCTTCACCAACACCACCAACACCAGCAGCACAAGCAGCACCACGACCACATCCCTTATTTGATGCTCTCCTCATTCTGCCCACAAATGTACTATGTAGCACTATTTATTAATACAAAACAAAATGAAAAAAAAAAACTTTTTTTTTGGAAAACAGTAACGTAGATGCACTTTTTATTTTTGTGCAAGAAATGCATCGCTCACACCAACAGCAGGAACCTCTCCCTATAGAACTAGGAGATGATTATAACACAATAATTTGTCCCTCAAAGGAGCAGCAGGAACCTCTCCCTATAGAACTAGGAGATGATTTTAGAACAATAATCTGTCCCTTACAGCACCAGCAGGAACCTCTCCCTATAGAACTAGGAGATGATTATAGAACAATAATCTGTCCCTTACAGGAGCAGCAGGAACCTCTCCCTATAGAACTAGGAGACAATTTTGAAACAATAATCTGTCCCTTACAGCACTAGCAGGAACCTCTCCCTATAGAACTAGGAGATGATTAAAGAACAATAATCTGTCCTTTACAGGAGCAGCAGGAACCTCTCCCTATGGCACTAGGAGACTATTTTGGAACAATAATCTGTCCCTTACAGCAACAGCAGGAACCTGACCCTATAGTAGTAGGCGATTGATTTTAGAACAATAATCTGTCCCTTACAGGAGCAGCAGGAACCTCTCCCTATAGAATTTGGAGACGATTTTAGAACAATAATCTGTCCATTTCAGCAACAGCAGGAACCTGACCCTATAGCAGTAGGCAATGATTTCAGAACAATAATCTGTCCCTTACAGGAGCAGCAGGAACCTCTCCCTATAGAACTAGGAGAAGCTTTTAGAGCAATAATCTGTCCCTTACAGCACCAGCAGGAACCTCTCCCTATAGAACTAGGAGATGATTATAGAACAATAATCTGTCCCTTACAGCAACAGCAGGAACCTGACCCTATAGAAGTAGGCGATGATTTTAGAACAATAATCTGTCCCTTACAGGAGCAGCAGGAACCTCTCCCTATAGAATTAGGAGTTGATTTTAGAACAATAATCTGTCCCTTACAGCACCAGCAGGAGCCTCTCCCTATAGAACTAGGAGTTGATTATAGAACAATAATCTGTCCCTTACAGCAACAGCAGGAACCTGACCCTATAGCAGTAGGCGATGATTTTAAAACAATAATCTGTCCCTTACAGCAACAGCAGGAACCTGACCCTATAGCAGTAGGCGATGGTTTTAGAACAATAATCTGTCCCTTACAGGAGCAGCAGGAACCTCTCCCTATAGAACTAGGAGACTATTTTAGAACAATAATCTATCCCTTACAGGAGCAGCAGGAAACTCTCCCTATAGAACTAGGAGACGATTTTAGAACAATAATCTGTCCCGTACAGCAACAGCAGGAACCTCACCCTATAACAGTAGGCGATGATTTTAGAACAATAATCTGTCCCTTACAGCAACAGCAGGAACCTGACACTATAGCAGTAGGTGATGATTTTAGAACAATAATCTGTCCCTTACAGGAGCAGCAGGAACCTCTCCCTATAGAACTAGGAGATGATTATAGAACAATAATCTGTCCCTTACAGCAATAGCAGGAACCTGACCCTATAGCAGTAGGCGATGATTTTAGAACAATAATCTGTTCCTTACAGCACCAGCAGGAACCTGACCCTATAGCAGTAGGCGATGATTTTAGAACAATAATCTATCCCTTACAGGAGCAGCAGGAACCTTTCCCTATAGAACTAGGAGACGATTTTAGAACAATAATCTGTACCTTACAGCACCAGCAGGAACCTCTCCCTGTAGAACTAGGAGATGATTATAGAACAATAATCTGTCCCTTACAGGAGCAGCAGGAACCTCTCCCTATAGAACTAGGAGAAGCTTTTAGAACAATAATCTGTCCCTTACAGCACCAGCAGGAACCTCTCCCTATAGAACTAGGAGATGATTATAGAACAATAATCTGTCCCTTACAGCAACAGCAGGAACCTGACCCTATAGCAGTAGGCGATGATTTTAGAACAATAATCTGTCCCTTACAGGAGCAGCAGGAACCTCTCCCTATAAACTTAGGAGATGATTTTAGAACAATAATCTGTCCCTTACAGCACCAGCAGGAGCCTCTCCCTATAGAACTAGGAGTTGATTATAGAACAATAATCTGTCCCTTACAGCAACAGCAGGAACCTGACCCTATAGCAGTAGGCGATGTTTTTAAAACAATAATCTGTCCCTTACAGCAACAGCAGGAACCTGACCCTATAGCAGTAGGCAATGGTTTTGTAACAATAATCTGTCCCTTACAGGAGCAACAGGAACCTCTCCCTATAGAACTAGGAGAGGATTATAGAACAATAATCTGTCCCTTACAGCAACAGCAGGAACCTGACCCTATAGCAGTAGGCGATGATTTTAGAACAATAATCTGTCCCTTACAGCAACAGCAGGAACCTGACCCTATAGAACTAGGAGATGATTTTAGAAAAATAATCTGTCCCTCAAAGCAGTAGACTCTACCTAGTCCAGTATCAGATCGTTCTGTAATGCAGGATGAGATCTGCAATCTGTCCCTAAAAGCAGGAGTAGTAAACTCTACCTAGTCCAGAATCAGATCGTTCTGTAATGCAGGATGAGATGTTATTATATCTGCAATCTGTCTCTCACAGGGGCGGCAGCATCCTCTCCCTACAATAGCCTGAGAGCATGTGACATGCAGCACTACGTGACTCCAGCTTATACAGAGGCTGGGTCACATGATGCACTGGCCAATCACACATGGGTACAGTAATACTGGAACAATCAAAGGCCTTCACCAAACTGTTCCCACAAGGTTGAAAGTGTACAACTGTCTAAAATGTCTTTGAATGCTGTAGTATTAACAGTGCCCATAACATCTGAAGTCAGTCATTTGGAGGGGTGTCTGTTTAGTATGGAAGCATACATATCATATACAGTGGCGTCACTAGGATTGGTGTCACCCGGTGCAGAAAAACATGGTGTCACCCCCCTCCACAAACTATAGTCCTCCCTCAGTACAGACCCCCCCGGTCAGTACAGACCCCTCTCCAAGTATAGGCCCCCCTGTAGATAGACCGCCCCTCCACTAAGTACAGACCCCCTCCCTCAGTATAGACCCCCCACTAAGTATAAACCCCCTCCAACAATATAGACCCCCTCCCTCAGTATAGACCCCCACTAAGTATAAACCCCCTCCATCAGTATAGACCCCCCCATCAGTGCTGACCCCCAGGACAAACCACCCCACCCGTGACAATTATGATGTCGTAAGTTTCTGTAAAATCTGTCAACATGTGAAAGTTGGAACACCCTTGTCAAACCACTTCCGG
>BLSH010219636.1:419171-431304 GCA_018402905.1 Glandirana rugosa | reverse complement strand
CGGTATAGTAGGGATTGGCGGTCTCTGGCCCTCCGCAGGATGTCCTCTTTAATCTTGAAGTTGACTAGACAGCATATCACGTCCCTGGGGGGGTCAGTATCTCGCCTCCTGGGTTTGAGGGCCCTGTGTATGCGTTCAATTTCGATTGGTGTGTCAGGAGGTCTTCCGAGCAGGTCATTGAATATATTGATGGTGGCGTGTGTGATTTGATTATGTTCAATTGACTCAGGCATACCTCTTATCCTTATATTATGACGGCGTCCGCGATTCTCTAGATCCTCCAGGTGTCTCTGCATGTCTCTCAGCTGGGTGCTATGGGATTGAGCAGACTCTTGAAGTTGCTGTAGTGCAGAGCTGTGGACCATTGTTGTTTCCTCAATGTCTTCCAGTCTATTGTGCACAGATTGCAGCTCTCTTTTTAGATCAGAAATGGCTGAGGTCATTGCTGCTGTCAGGGACTCCTTGATGTCTTCTGCTACTAACCTTAGGTCTGCCATGGCTAAAGGCTGTGGTGTAGTGGAGTTATGATGCAGGGTGCTGGAATTCTGCCTCCCTGTTGGGCTCAGACTGGATGAGCGTGCCGCGGCCTGGTAGGCCCGATCTGAAGCCGGGGACTCGCGTGGTTGCGATCTGAAGAGTTCCGGGATGCTGCGGCCGGATCGATTGTTCGTGCGCTGGGGTGAGCGCGATCGGGCCGGGGATGGTTCCCTTGAAGTTTTACCCATTTTAGCGCGGTTGTGGTCGGCGGATGGCTTACTTTTAAAGCTCAAATCCCTCCGGTGCTCAGGAGCTCAGGAATTAGGCGTCCATGCCGTTCCGACGCCAGGCCACGCCCCCTCCACATTTCTACATACCGCATTATATTTACATAATTTTTCTTTCTTCTTATTGTATATTAGCATATGTGAGCCAGTATATATAGGCTTGCGGTTTTTCTTTTCATTTCATTTTTGGTGTTTTTATAGACCATTGCCTGAAGTCTCAACATTAGGCCTCAAATTGACTAATATTTTAATAGAATGTTTTTTAGTCATATGGTTTTAATATAAAGAGTTAAAATTGCTTTTAATCATCCTAATTATTAAAACGCTTACAGCATAGATTTTTCTGCTCCCCATTCCCTCGTATCTTATATCATCCACAGGACTTTAATAGTCCCCCCCCCCCTTTTTTCTCTTACATAATAAATATAGTAGAGTATAAGATATATATACTTTTAATTGTGTACATGTAATTGGATATACCATCTTCCCATTGGATATACCATCTTCCCATTAGTTTGTATCTCCGCTCCCAGCCTCCTACGTTATACAGCAATCAGGTCGAGTCACATCAGTAAACATTGCCCGCCCACTATCTGTTTAAAAAGTCTCTCACCTCCTTTCCTCTCTCCTTAACACTTGACAAAGGAGCACGCATGCTCCTTGTGGAGCCCGCGCATGCTCAGAAATGTGTTGTGTCCCTTAGCCCTCTGGTGACGTCACGTGGTGTGCTGCGCTGCGTCCAGGCTGGTTCTTTCGCTCCCCACAGAACTACACATAGGACCTGCCGGCCTCCTTTCTCCTGTGTCAGCGGTTCCCGAGACCAGTCCCCCACATCAGCCACAGCTTCCAGATCCACCACAGAGTCTTGATCACCACATGAGGAGTTGTCACTTCATAGCTTTGATGTAAGTGTTTTACGCTTGTTTTATTACTGAATAAACCATGTAACTGAGTGGCGCTTCTCTGCATCTGTTTTTCTACATATCATTTGAGCTGACTTCACTCAAGAGAGAAGCTTATCTGCCTTCAGTATTGGCCCCTTCATATGACTGTGTGATTCACCATTGATCCAGGCTCATTCACCTCTCCAGTATGCCGTGGATCTCAAGTACTTTTGTATTGACTTTTATAGTGCCACAGCCACCCCTTGGGTGTCTGCTACCACCTTTAATGCTTACATAAGACAAAGTAGGTTGAACTGTCCCTAATGACACCCCAGACAGCAGGGAAAATCATACAGAGGTTTTAGGGTTACAGGGAAGGTTATTATTGGGGTTATCTCATCTTTTCTCAACTAGGGTTCCTCCAGAGGTTGCTAGGGATTCCTTGAGCAATGAGTAAATTCTGCCTCCTAGATAAGTAACCACTGACAGGGGGATTCTTCCCAATGACGACATATGTGAGAAGCATCTTTTCCAGTGACATTTGCACTATTGTGCCATGAGACGTAGATTCGCAGGGGTTCCCTAAGATCAGAAAGTTGTTTCAGGGGTTCCTCCATGTTAAAAAGGGTGAGAAAGGTTGGGTTATAGAAAGGATTAGTGTGTGGGTTACAGAAAGGGCCAGGGCTGTGATTACAGGGATAGATAGTGTGAAAGTTGAAGTTACAGCAAGGTTAAGTGTTATGGGGTTAGTGTAAAGATTAAAGGGAATTCTTTTTTTTTTTTTTTACTTTTTTTAGAGTCAGAATGGGTAAGAACCTTTCTCAAAATCCTACTGCTGCCTGTGTTCCCAATGATAAGATTGTTCCTGACTTACTGTCCTGGTAACCACATAGAAAGTGGGGGAAAAATAAACCCAATGGGAACATAGAACGCAATATAATTCTTCCTTACTCTTTTCAAGCCTAATATCTGTTGGCTTGAGTTCCAACTTTAGTGCTAAAAGAATGCAGAGGAGTTATTGGGACCTAGAAAGGACATCTGCCCTGGAGGCCATGGTAGCTCTTGATACCTCTAATTGCAGTGCAAAGAACAGCCCTGACTTTTAAATAATTATTTGCCATGGTATGTGAGCTTTTCAAAAAGTGCATGCTTTCACGTAACGTATTTGTTGATTGTATGTCCTCATTGATAACAATAACAATCACAAATAATCACATTATTTGACAAGTGTCTAAAGTCTAGCATTTCTGCAAATCTGTGTTACAGAACAACCCCTAATAATGTGTAACTCAAATGCAATCCAAAACCACTATCTACATTATGCTAGTGTGCTATTGTAAGTTAAAAAGTCTAAAAAATATTCAGCCATTAAAAGCAATGGGGTTGAATTACTAAAGGCAAATAGACTGTGCACTTTGTAAGGGAATTTGTTCCAAAGCTTCGTAAATGAGGGAAAGCTCTGCTGACTTCCTTCATCCAATCATTTACAAGCAAAAAATGCAGGCTTTTTCTGGTACAAATATTTTTTCAAATTTTTATAAGAATAACAGAATAGCATTTAAACTGCCCACGCAGGGGCTTAGAGTGGCAGCTTAACTCAGGGAAAAACTTCACATACTGACAACCAAATAAAAGAAACAGTGGCAGTGGTGGCTATGTTTCAAATCTAGAAAGTTGAGTTGAGTTTTGGGAAAATCCGCAAGAATGTCAATGCCAAACCTGGTCCACTAAATCCTTGATAATAATGCAGTTTAATTACGCACCCAGGGAGTGCAATGTTACCACAAAGAATAGGAGGAGGGGTGCAGGCCCCAAAAGGAAGAGGAAGAAAAAGAAGACAAAGCAAAGGGGAAAGGAGAGGGGAGAGCATGAGGTAAGTCAGTAGAAAGAAAAGAAAGAAAGGAAGGCAAGGGGGGTATATGGACTTGGGATCATCAGGCCAGTCAGTCACAGGAATCCATTGGAGCCAAGTTTCCCAAATCTTTAAAAAATTGGCATGAGAGTCCTTGAGAATGCTAGACATCTGTTCATTGAGCATAAGAGCTGTCATACGCTCTCTAATGCCCTGAAAAAGAACTGTAGACTTCCTCCAGGCCTGGGTAACTGTCCTTTTGCCAGACAAAAATAAGTAGGTTGCCAACTTCTGCTGACAAGCATAGAGGCCCTGGATGGGGCAGTGCAGCAAAGCCAATTTAGCATCCTTTTGGATAGTCAGGCGAAATAGAGTATGTAGCAAGCCAAAGACTAGGGACCAAAACCTTATCAGTAGCGGGCAAGTCCACCATATGTGTAAAATGTCCCCTTGATGGCCATAGCCCCAGAAACAGCAGTTGCTAAGACTAGGATTGGCACAAGCAATACCCACTGGCACCCAGTACCAGTGCAGGAGCACTTTCTATGCCGCCTCTAAGGCGGCGGTGTTAAATTAGGTGCGGCAGAGGAATGATATCCAGTGTTGGAGTTGGAGGTAGTGGAAAAACTCTGATTGAAGAGCCTCATGCATTTCTTGGACAGACACCCACGTCGAAAACTACAGAGAGGCCAAGAAATGCTGAAATTGCGTGAAGCCGTGGGCTGTCCACCAGGAAAAGGTCTGGGGCTGGTCCATACCTGGAGGAAATAAGGGGTTGTGAAGGATGGGCAGGAGAGGCAAGAAGGAAGACATGGGATTAAAATGCAGGCTTTTTTAAATCTTCCTTTTATTTGTCTTGCGTGTGATTGGGCTTTCTCTACAAAGTGAAGCTTCACCTTGATTACTAAGTTCTGGAGCAAATTCTCTTGCAAAGACCCTTGTAAAGTGAACAGCCTACTTGCTTTAGTAAATCAAACTCCATGATATTCTATCATCATACAGCCATACCTGTTAACTTTAAGGCTGGGTTAACACTATTGCCGCATGCAGCTCACAGCAGAGGTCTGGTGCGCCTCCATTCACCGTTTCAGGTATGATTTCAGCCCGAATTTTGGGCTGAATTTGGACTTGAAACGGACCAAAAGATGCACAGGACTCGTGCGCAAATTCGCACCGGAGCTACAGCGGAGATGTGTGAACTGGCTCCATAGTGAGCCGGTCACAATCTCCTGCTATGCCAATCAGATGCGGGGAAACCCACATCCAATTCGCATAGGTGTGAACCCAGCCTAAGGAGTGTAATGCAATCCCCACATTAGGAAAAGTAAGGAGAGACTGGCACACAGGTGGTCTTCTGTTCATTTGTGAGTTACGTGGAATTGCCCCACACTACTTAAAGTCTATGTAAACCCTAACAATTAATAATTTTTTTAATTATTCCCTGGTTTCTTAAATATACCATTGAAAGTATCTTTGTAACAGTATATCGATTCGATAAGTGCAAAAAATATCAGTTTATTCTGCCAGAAATCCAGTGAGCTCTGAACTTCCTGCACTGAGTTGACAATGTTGCACTGAAATATCAAACAATGTTATCATCTCTGCCAGTTCACCTTTTTGGACTACAGCCCCCAATAATCCCTCCCTTCTTGTTAAGAAGATGAGGAGACAGGGAGGAATTCTGTAGTCCTAACATACTCTCTGTCCTAGGGGGACATTTAATAGAGTACAGTGAGTGAGTATTGTCACCCTAGGGCAAAAACATGTCACTGGCAGGATCACCATATGAAAAAAAAAATTGAAAAAAGAAAATAATGCTGCCAACACATAAAAGGACTGATGAGTTGTAATATATTGCATTTTTTGTTCTTTAGATACACTTTAAGCTACTTAGGTATAACTATTATTATTAGTATGACTATTATTGTGCCATGGAATTTTTTAGTGTCTCTAAATTACACCATATAGCATTCAAGTGTGGAACCTATAACATGTACTTTTCTCTTTGTGCTCAGTTCTTTACCGAATCTACAGCCTGAACTTAGACCTGAAGCCTCTAGAATCGCCGATAGTCATAGAAGTCCTGGTAGGTCCTTTTTTCTTTGTCCATATTCATGCCTGCATTTTTTATATTATCCTATAAAAATGTATTCCCTAGCATGCAATCATTGTATAATATATACATTTCTTTAACCACTTAACGACTGCCCACATTGTACTATGGATGGGTAGCCACTGCAGGCAAAGCGACCTATTGGCACGTCACTGCCTGCTTCCGGGTTTAGGGCATGAGCATTGCATGCCCCTGGCCAGTTCCCACTGTGATTATACACAGCAGGAGCCTGTCAGCAAATCCTGGGCAATGATTCACGGGCTGCGACATACTGATCATCTATGAATGCAAACAAAATGCAAGCTGTAAAATTGATTCACATTTTGGCATTCAACACAGAGCTCTGTACAGAGTCAGCGATCTGTCAGTTCCAGACATTGAGAGATCCTTAGTAGAAAGCAGCACACTGTACACACATTACACAAGGTGGATGAATGTGCACAGCCCTGTATATGCGTATAGGAGGTAGGATATAAAACCGTGCCTGGGTCACAATAAGGATAAGGGCAACACTATGAGAATGTGCATACTGTTATAAAAAAGAGTATGGATCAGGGTGTGTAGACACTTAAGACACTTGGTATAATGATAAGGAAAGCAGAACCATATATCAATAACAGATATCAGTCTATAAAGTCCATGGACACTTTAGGCTGCCATTCAGAAAACAGAGCAGAACCAGACTCCAACGCTGAAACAACAAAAAAGGAAAGAGGCGCCTCTAAGTGTAATATGCACAGTTTATTTTGACAACATCAGGATTAAAAACACTCACATTTGAGCTGAATCATTAAGCATGAGGTGCATGAAGGTGCAGTCCAGGGTGAACATCACTTTGGCAAGGTCCGGGTGCTGTAGATGGAAGCACAGGCAGGGAAGCAGGATCTGTTCGGAGCAGAGAGATGGAACAGCCGGCGGGCTCCAGAACGAGGCTTGAGATGCAAACAGCGGGCGCAGGCCAATGACGTCACCAGTATGTGACGCGTTTCCTCGGCGTCCGGCTCTGTTGGTGAGAGAGCCGCGCCTCTTCATCAGACAAGGACTGCTTAGGATTGGACAATGCCCTTTATATAGTGGTGAGCTATGGGAGGGGCTGGTGAAGAGGTTGGGCTGAATTATGGGCAAGGGAACCGAGAAACGATCATGCTGAAAACTTAAATCACATCATAAGAAAAATAAAAACAAGTACACTGGGCAGAGTCACTGGATACTAAAAACAGAGGTCCAATATTATATTCAGTATAAGAGGTAATGGGGACAATAATAAAAACAAAGATAATATATTAATAATAGTAAGGGCGAAAGCCAGGGCAGCTAGAGGCGCTGCCAGAGTGATCTATGGGCAAAGAATGCTAAGCATAAAAAAGCGGAAAAGATACACCAGGAAGTTGATATACTCAATGAGTTACATGGATGTGAATATATAGATATAAAAATATGTATAAAAAATATATATATACATATAAAATATGTTAATAATTATATATAAAATAACGGACCTGGCAGAGGGCTAAATAGGGCTAAATAGGAGTGACTGAATAAAAATGACTAAATAAAAATGAGGAGATGGGCAAAAAAATTATTATTTTAATTATTATTATAATGATATGTCCATGCTTATACGCATACCCCTAGACACAAGTTATGTGCTCAAGAGAGACACAAAGCCCATGCACACAAAGCTGCAACCTGCGTTGTGGAGTGCAGTTGGTGCATGTGCTCATAGTATAAGTGGAAACACATATGCAGATATGTGTGACTAAGGGCCCCTTGGCTTCTCTCTGTGTGGAGCGTGGGCTAATAGTCATAGCCACATACCATGCATATGTGTGTGTGTGTGGAAATATACACAAATGGAACGAACAAAGGGGTTCAGGTAGGGAAGGGGGGGGGGGAAGAAAGAGAGAGGCTATAGTATCGAGGAAGTCTCTATACTTTCGTTTAAACCCCCAGGGGAAAGAATGTCCAACGTGTAAATCCAATATGTTTTGCGTGCACACAGTTTCTTAAACCGTTCTGCCTCTGGGAGAGTCTGGGGTATTTGTTCAATAACCCAGACTCTAAGGCCCACAGTAGACTTTTTGTGTTTTTCCAGAAAGTGCCTGGGCACACTGTGATAGTCCTTGCCTTCCTCAATGAGTCTACGGTGCTCACCAAAACGACATCTGAGGGGGCGTTTCATGCGGCCCACATACAACAGACCACACGGGCAAGTGAGCCCATAGACCACGAAATTGGATGAGCAGTTGTAGAACTCACTAAACGTGTAGGTTTTGCCCTTTGTGTTGAAGGATGTCTGGCCATGGTTCACAAAGGCACATGTCTACAGGTACATGGCTCTAGGATTGCCGCCAGTAAAATGAGAAGCCAGAGCCATGTACCTGACATACCCACTCTCATTCCCTTGGTAGGCATGTTTCAATGCCGCAAGTCTTTATGCAAAACGTGTGCCTTTGTGAACCATGGCCAGACATCCTTCAACACAAAGGGCAAAACCTACACGTTTAGTGAGTTCTACAACTGCTCATCCAATTTCGTGGTCTATGGGCTCACTTGCCCGTGTGGTCTGTTGTATTTGGGCCGCACGATACACCCCCTCAGATGTCGTTTTGGTGAGCACCGTAGACTCATTGAGGAAAGGAAGGCAAGGACTATCACAGTGTGCCCAGGCACTTTCTGGAAAAACACAAAAAGTCTACTGTGGGCCTTAGAGTCTGGGTTATTGAAAAAATACCCCAGACTCTTCCAGAGGCAGAACGGTTTAAGAAACTGTGTGCACGCAAAACATATTGGATTTACACGTTGGACGTTCTTTCCCCTGGGGGTTTAAACGAAAGTATAGAGACTTCCTCGATACTATAGTCTCTCTCTCTATTTCTCCCCCCCCCTTCCCTACCTGAACCCCTTTGTTGGGTCCATTTGTGTATATTTCCACACACACACATATGCATGGTACGTGGCTATGACTATTAGCCCACGCTCCACACAGAGAGAAGCCAAGGGGCCCTTAGTCACACATATCTGCATATGTGTTTCCACTTATACTATGAGCACATGCACCAACTGCACTCCACAACGCAGGTTGCAGCTTTGTGTGCATGGGCTTTGTGTCTCTCTTGAGCACATAACTCGTGTCTAGGGGTATGCGTATAAGCATGGACATATCATTATAATAATAATTAAAATAATAATTTTTTTGCCCATCTCCTCATTTTTATTTAGTCATTTTTATTCAGTCACTCCTATTTAGCCCTATTTAGCCCTCTGCCAGGTCCGTTATTATATATATAATTATTAACATATTTTATATGTATATATATATTTTTTATACATATTTTTATATCTATATATTCACATCCATGTAACTCACTGAGTATATCAACTTCCTGGTGTATCTTTTCCGCTTTTTATGCTTAGCATTCTTTGCCCATAGATCACTCTGGCGGCGCCTCTAGCTGCCCTGACTTTCGCCCTTACTATTATTAATATATTATCTTTGTTTTTATTATTGTCCCCATTACCTCTTATACTGAATATAATATTGGACCTCTGTTTTTAGTATCCAGCGACTCTGCCCAGTGTACTTGTTTTTATTTTTCTTATGATGTGATTTAAGTTTTCAGCATGATCGTTTCTCGGTTCCCTTGCCCATAATTCAGCCCAACCTCTTCACCAGCCCCTCCCATAGCTCACCACTATATAAAGGGCATTGTCCAATCCTAAGCAGTCCTTGTCTGATGAAGAGGCGCGGCTCTCTCACCAACAGAGCCGGACGCCGAGGAAACGCGTCACATACTGGAGACGCCATTGGCCTGCGCCCGCTGTTTGCATCTCAAGCCTCGTTCTGGAGCCCGCCGGCTGTTCCATCTCTCTGCTCCAAACGGATCCTGCTTCCCTGCCTGTGCTTCCATCTACAGCACCCGGACCTTGCCAAAGTGATGTTCACCCTGGACTGCACCTTCATGCACCTCATGCTTAATGATTCAGCTCAAATGTGAGTGTTTTTAATCCTGATGTTGTCAAAATAAACTGTGCATATTACACTTAGAGGCGCCTCTTTCCTTTTTTGTTGTACACACATT
Organism: Glandirana rugosa; assembly: GCA_018402905.1. Lineage (NCBI taxonomy): Eukaryota > Metazoa > Chordata > Amphibia > Anura > Ranidae > Glandirana > Glandirana rugosa. The sequence continues at coordinate 421,609 of BLSH010219636.1, read as the reverse complement.
ACCCATAGTTAGGCACATACTTAACCTCTTGATCAGTGGCGGCTGGTGAAGTTTTAGGATGGGGGGGCGCCAGGCCCCGCCCTTACTTTTTGACCTCTCCTACTTCTAATAAGCTTCACCCCTTATAGAATCCACCCATTTCGTCCCCTGTATTCCACATATTGTGTCAGGAGTACACAGCTCAGCATCACAGGACACAGTATACAGCTCAGCATCACAGGGCACAGTATACAGCTCAGCATCACAGGACACAGTATAAAGCCCCAGCATCACAGGGCACAGTATACAGCTCAGCATCACAGGACACAGTATACAGCTCAGCATCACAGGACACAGTATAAAGCCCCAGCATCACAGGGCACAGTATACAGCTCAGCACCACAGGACACAGTATACAGCTCAGCATCACAGGACAAAGTATACAGCTCAGCATCACAGGACACAGTATACAGCTCAGCATCACAGGACACAGTATACAGCTCAGCATCACAGGACACAATATACAGCTCAGCATCACAGGACACAGTATACAGCTCAGCCTCACAGGACACAGTATACAGCTCAGCCTCACAGGACACAGTATACAGCTCAGTGTCACAGGTAGGGTAAATTGCAGCCAATAACACAGGTGGGGGCCTTTTTGCAGCCAATAACACAGGTGGGGTACTTTTGCAGCCAGTAACACAGGTGGGGCACTTTTGCAGCCAGTGACACAGGTGGGGGCACTTTTGCAGCCAGTGACACAGGAGGGGCACTTTTGCAGCCAATAACACAGGCGGGGCACTTTTGCAGCCAGTGACACAGGTGGGAGCACTTTTGCAGCCAGTGACACGGGTGGGGCACTTTTGCAGCCAGTGACACGGGTGGGGCACTTTTGCAGCCAATATCACAGGTGGGGGCACTTTTGCAGACGGTGACACAGGTGGGGCAGTTTTGCAGCCAGTGACACAAGTGGGGGCACTTTTGCAGCCAGTGACACAGGTGGGGCAGTTTTGCAGCTAGTGACACAGGTGGGGCAGTTTTGCAGCCAGTGACACAGGTGGGGGAAGTTTTGCAACCAGTGACACAGGTGGGGCAGTTTTGCAGCTAGTGACACAGGTGGGGGCAGTTTTGCAGCCAATGACACAGGTGGGGGCAGTTTTGCAGCCAGTGACACAGGTGGGGGCAGTTTTGCAGCCAGTGACACAGGTGGGGCACTTTTGCAGCCAGTGACACAGGTGGGGGAAGTTTTGCAGCCAGTGACAAAGGTGGGGGCAGTTTTTCAGCCAATAACACAGGTGGGGCAGTTTTGAAGAGAACCCCCCCCCGAAGTCGGGACAAGTCCCACACTTACCCCATCTAATAGTCAGGATTGTTGCAGAGTTTGGCATGTGGAGAAGTGGACTGAGAGTCTGCAGAGATTTGGTATGCGGAGAGTGGCTGCCCCCCTTTGCCGGGCGATCAGGGACTCTGTGGAGTGGGAGTCACTTTTGCCACCACAGTGACCCGCCCCTGGCAACCGCATCCAATCACATTGAGCCCCAGGCTCAGCGTAGCCAATCAGACTGTGTGTGTGTGCGCCTTTTCAGCGCACACATATAGACTTTAATGGCTGACCAATTGGCTCACTACTTGGCTGTCAGTTGACAGCCAAGGAGCCGAAAAAAAAAAAGAAAGAAAGTCAACGTATTGGCGCGACCTGTGGGGGGGCGGGCTGACTTTTTTTTTTTATTCAGCAGGGAGGTGGTGCCCAAGCGCCCCTCATACACCAGCCGCCGCTGCTCTTGATCTCCCTAGATGCTAACCCCTTCCCAGCCAGTATCATTATTACAGTGACAGTTCATATTTTTAGCACTGATCACTGTAATAATGGCACTGGTGATGTCAGTGGCAGTTAGTCAGTTCCCCCAGAATCAGTTAGTGTCATTAGGTGGTATATACCGTGCTAAGTGTAGGAATATGGTGGCTACTACACGTCAACCAAACTAATTTGATAGTTGTGAATAATTGTGAATAGAATAAAAGACAAATGTGTAGCACTCTACCTGGTAAGTTTTATTAGATGTTAAGTTAATAAATTATAATCTAATTTCAGCTAAATATAGGTTGTATCACAAGGATGGTATTCAAACTGTCCTCATTAGAAAAAAGTGCAAGTGCATACAAATATATGTGAATTTACAACTATAAATAAAATTGATGTGTGGTGTGATACCATGACTAGTGTTGAGCGAACCCGGACTGTAACGTTGGGGTCCGTACCAAACTTTCAGGTGTCCGGGGCACGGACCCAGACCCGGACATTTCAAAAATAGTTTGGGGTCGGTCCGGGGTTCTGCTATTTTACTCCACGTGTTGAGAAGCTGCAGGGCAGCCAATCAACAAGCCCGAACAACTAACCGACGGGACGTCGAAGAGTTGTGCACCTCATTTTATCGTCTTGGGGCCTGGCTGGGGTT
>BLSH010219636.1:395003-411442 GCA_018402905.1 Glandirana rugosa | reverse complement strand
GACTTTGTTACAGCCATTTTTGTGCCTAAAAGTTCGGGTCCCCATTGAATTCAATGGGGTTCGTTGTCCGTGCGATCGTTCGGGTTCCGTCCGGACCCGGACTTTGTCCCGAAGTTCGGACGGACCAGCAGAACCCAAACTTCCAGAGGTTCGCTCAACTCTAACCATGACTAATCAATATATATAAAAAACAACTGAGTAATAATTATATTCATAATCAAAAAAGTCCATAGATGTAGGAGTTCATAGTATATTGCAAAATAGTGCAAAAAAATTGTGCAAATAGTGCAAAAACCTATTGAAGAAAAGTGCTGAAAAGTTTGTGTTAATCCAAATCATGTTCAAATATTTAAACAGTGAATCTCTGTCAGACACCCATTCAAGTAGAATCCTTCACCATACATACTGTATATTGTGCTTACCAGAAAGCCAATATATTCAAGCCTGAATATATTATCCCAGTCTGAGGACAGGAGACACTTTTTTGGTTCAATCCTCCAATGGAGACACTGTGAAGCCAAACACCACTCAAAGGTTCCCAGGTGGGCAGTAGAACTGCACTGGATGGATATATCCTCTCCCCAGGATACACTCTCCAGAGATGTTACAGCACATGTAATGATAAGCCTCACATAGCATAAAACCTTTTAAAAATTAGTTTTATTTAAAGTAGTGCACTTACATGATCCAAAATAAAAACAAGCTCAAAATGTAAATTAGCCTGGGGTCGGCAGCACTCAACGCTTTTCGTCCTCTAAGACATCACCAAGGGGCTACCAACCCAAAAAAACTGCTGTGCATATATACCCTATCAATATACATCAAGACCCCGTTGTTCCTACAGGAACTTCAACCTTCCACAAAAATGGCTTTGCGGCGTCACTCCATGCCTGATTTCCGGAGAACGATGTGCGGGTCAAGCCTCATCCTAAGTCAGGGCGTAAAACGGAGGGACGTGGGCACAGACGAGCGCACCATGCCTCCATATAGAATTATGAAGTAACCAGGCCTCACTCTCAGAAATGTTATGTTTGGAATAAATGTGAATACATAGAATAGAACGTCACACGTGCGTCAATCCAGCCTGACTATTGGAGGGTTCGCTGCAGCACAAAATACAATGCGCACGTGATAATACGCATGCGCTTTAGACTCTTACCCAGATGATATGTTTACAGTACTTGAAAGGAAAAAACTGCGACTATATATCGAGGTGAAAATCTTCAGTTCATTAAACTGCAAAAAATGTCACAGTCCTAGCATTAAAATTATATCATATGTAGTTAAATAATATTAAATAACAGTCCCATCCAAAATAACATGGTGGGCTTCAAGACACACATAATAGCTAGCAACCCCCTATTTACATAAAGCCACACATGATAGCTCTGTAGCAATGATCTGATTGTCATTGATGTACTAAAGATCAAGAAAATTCTTGAAATTATACATAAAATAATAATCAATGGTTAATTCAAGGTCTAACGTTAAAATCTATAGCAATAGTCAGGCTAGAGTGACGTGCATGTGACGTTCTATTCTATGTATTCACATTTATTCCCCTCGTAACATATCTGAGAGTGAGGCTTGGTCGCTTCATAATTCTATATGGAGGCGTGGTGTGCTCATCTGTGCCCACGTCCCTCCATTTTACATCCCCATTCAGGATGAGGCTTGACCCGCACATTGACGCCACGCCGCCATTTTTGCGGAAGTCGGAAGTTGTTGTAGGAATGACGGGGTCTTGATGTATATTGATAGGGTATATAAGCACAGCGGTTTTGGGGGGTCGGTATCCCCTTGATGATGTCTTAGAGGACGAAACACGTTGGCTACTGCCGATCACAGGCCGTTGTACTTCTCTTTCTGCCGACTAATGTACATTTGTGAGCTTGTTTTTATCTTGGATAATGTCAGTGCACTACTTTAAATACAACTCATTTTAAAAAGGTTTTATGCTATGTGAGGCTTATCATTACATGTGCTGTAACATCTCTGGAGAGTGTATCCTGGGGAGAAGATATATCCATCCAGTGCAGTTCTACTGCCCACCTGGGAACTTTTGAGTGGTGTTTGGCTTCACAGTGTCTCCATTGGAGATTTGAACCAAAGAAGTGTCTCCTGTCCCTAGACTGGGATAATATATTCAGACTTGAATATATTGGCTTTTTGGTAAGCACAATATATGTGTGGTGAAAGATTCCACTTGAATGGGTGTCTGACAGAGATTCACTCTGTTCAAAGAGTTGAACACGATATGGGTTTACACAAACTTTTCAGCACTTTTCTTCAATAAGTTTTTGCACTATTTGGACAATTTTTCTGCACTATTTTGCAATATACTATGAACTCCTACATCTATGGACTTTTTTGATTATGAATATGATTATTACTCAGTTGTTTTTTATATATATATTGATCATTTATGGTATTACACCACGCATCAGTTTTATTTATAGTTGTAAGTTCACATATGTTTGTATGCACTTGCACTTTTTTCTTATGAGGACGGTTTGAATACCATCCTGTGATACAACCTATATTTGTGGGATTATAATTTATTCTCCCAATTTAACATCAGTTAGTGTCAGATTGTCTGCCGCAATACTGCAGTCCCGTTATAAGTCATTGATCACTGCCATTATTAGTATTAAAAAATTAAAAAATAAAAGTTCCAGTATACACACCATGGTTTGTAGGCAAACCAATCAATATACACTTTTTTTAATCAAAAACATGTAGCAGAATACATTGTTGCCAAAATTTCTGAAGAAATTTGATTTTTTTTATTTTTTTTATTGGATATGTTTTATAGCAGAAAGTAAAAAATATTGGGTTTTTTCCCCCAAATTTTCAGTCTTTTTTCCTTTGTATCGCAAAATAAAAAAACCCAGTGGTAATCAAATATCACCAAAAGAAATCTCTATTTGTAGGAAAAAAAATGAAATAAAAATAAATTTAATTTATGTACAGCATTGCATGACCACGCAATGGTCAGTTAAAGGTGAGCAGTTCCGAAATAGCAAAAAAATGGCCAGGTCATGAAGGGGGTAAAATCTTCCATGGTTAAAAGAGAAGTCCATCCTAACACTAAAATCTCTACATCTACAGACATCCACAATCTAAGTCTAACTTATCTAGCCCTGTAAATAAGAAATCTGCATACAAACCTTTTTTGAAGCCGATCCGATCTTGTCCTACGCTGAGCTGTCAGCTCGTGGGTGCAGAGAAGGCTGCCGACAATGGAAGCCCCATAGTAAGTCTATGGGTGACATCACTTCCCATTAATTTCCCAGCCATTGTCTGCTGTGTCCTCTGCAGAGCTTCTGCCGCTGGAGACTGGATCGGCTTCAAAAAAGGTATGTATACTGATTTCTTCTTTACAGGGCTAGATAGGTTAGTGTTAGACGGTGGATGTCTGTAGATGTAGAGATTTTAGAGTTAGGCTGGACTTCCCCATTAAGTTATATTTTATTATTCCTTTACTTTATACCAGGTACATAGAACTGGACAGCCACTAAAACATAAAATGAAATACACCTTATAAAGTAGCTGAGCATGGAAATATGGAAACTTGGGGGAACATAAATGTTGGTTGTTGTAATTTTGTATGTCACATGCCACTTAAACAAAAAAATCAATAAATACAATTTAAGAATTACAAAAAGGGATTTAAATAATAAAAGAGGAAGAACTAAGGGAAGATTTGTTCACAGGCAGTACTAATGGGCCTGTTGGACCCCTTACCACCCAGTCCCAGTGTTGCTTTAATAGTGTTGGTACAACTGGAAGGCAGGAAGAATTGCCCAATCATGAGACCATTGCTGTTGACTGTCATAGTGGTCAAATTATCCGGTGCCTCCCAATCATTAGTACACAACAAGAGCTGTCATTGACATCTGTCTCTGTACTAGGAGCATTCAGTGTTCTCAGCACAGAAAGCTCTGCCACCCATTCACGCATACACTATATTATCAAAAGTATTGGGAAGCCTGCCCAACACACACAAGAACTTTTTAATGTCTTTTTAAGTCTGTAGGCTTCAATGTTGAGTTGAAGACAAAGAATAATCTATTGCGCTGACTGGAGTGCATTTTTATTGCTTTTTTAATAAGTCGCTACACCTAGATGTTTTTCAATATTGAGTTGGCCCACCCTTTGCAGCTATAACAGCTTCAACTCTTCTGGAAAGGCTGTCCACAAGGTTTAGGAGTGTGTCAATGGGAATGTTTGACCATTCTTCCAGAAGCGCATTTGTGAGTTCAGGCACTGATGTGGACGAGAAGGCCTGGCTTGCTTGCTGGTGCGCAGTCATATCGGAACAGGAAGGGGCTACCCCCATGTGTTGCCACAAGGTTGGAAGCATTAAATTATCCAAAATGTCTTGGTATGCTGATGCCGTAAGAGTTCCCTTTACTGGAACTAAGGCACCAACCCCAACCCCATCCCTTTGGGATGAATTCGTGTGGAGACTGTGAGCCAGGCCTTCTTGTCCAACATCAGTGCCTGACCTCACAAATGCGCTTCTGGAAGAATGGTCAAAAATTCCCATAGACACTCCTAAACCTTGTGGACAGCCTTCCCAGAAGAGTTGAAGCTGTTATAGCTGTACAGGGTGGGCCAACTCAACACTGAACCCTTCGGACTAAGACTGGGATGCCATTAAAATGAAAGTACGTGCAAATGCATGTGTCCCAATACTTTTGATAATATAATGTATGTGTGAAGTGTGGGCGTTGAAGCTTACCCTCTTTCGCCGCACATATGTGACATGTTGGTGGCAAGAGGTTAATAATTAGGTCATCTGTAAACCAATAACTAAATGTTGACACCCTGTACTGTGCAGATTCTCCCTGCTGCCTGGCTGCAAAGAAATGGACTGGGGAATCTCTGTCCTTAGTCTCTTTCTCTGTCTCAAAAGTGAGACATCAGGGGTTTGTTTATTTTTTGTTCAATAAGTTTTTATTTAAAGAAGAAAAGGGAGGGAAAACACCCTCATAAGAGAAACATACATGGTATTCAAAACAAAACATTAAGGGTTACAGTGCTCAGTTTATCACATTCTATACATAAAGTCATACAATGTGGCTGGTGTTTAATGTTTCAGGCTGAGGGTCACTTCTGGCCATCCGCAGTTGGGGCCATCCGTGTACCCCACTCGGAGAAACCACAGGGGTCCCCTTAAACTATCCATCTAGGCCACTGTATGGCTGCTTTCAGTATCAAAACTTGACACTGTAGAATTGAACATTATAAGTCAAAAACAGGAAAAGAGTATAGCAAAGAAGGATAGAGAAAAGGACCAGAGGGTCAAAAAGGGGAGGTAGGAGGAGTAGGGGGGGTGGGGAGGGATAAGAGTGGGAAAGAGAGTGAGAGTCCACTCCCGGCTTCACCGCCTAGGCTTCTGTGAGATGACTGATTGACCTGCCACCTTCATTTATTTAGGCAACATAATTTCAGCATATTTAGATGAGTATTTAAACGTGAACCAGCAGGACCATATTTTCAACGAAAGATCAGATTTTCCCCTCATATCATAGGTCAAGTCTTCCATATAATATATATTGTCTATCGCTTGAAACCACTGTTTGATAGAGGGGACATCGGTTTGTGTCCAGTATTTGGGGATTAGCAATTTAGCTGCATTAATCAGATGAGGGGTGATCGATCTTTTATATCGTCCTACTGGTTCGGATGTACAGTGAAAGAGCATCAGCCATGGATCTAATCTTATGGGTGAGCCCTGGATACATTCAGTCCATCATTTAACTTCCAACCAGAAAGGTCTTATAAGCGGGCAAGACCATCAAATGTGGGCATGGGTGGCCCTCTCACCACATCCTCTCCAGCAGAGTGGGGACACGGCTGAAAAGAACCTGTTCAGGTTTACTGGAGAGTAGTGCCATCTTGTTAAAAGTTTGTAGTTGGATTCCGCTATCCTGGTTGAAATGGAGGATGAGTGTGTTAGTTGCAATATGACCAAACGTTGTTTATCTAAAAGAGAGGTTTTTAGGTCAGCTTCCCAGTTATGGAGAAACGAGGGCCAGTGAGTCGGTTGTAGGGATTGGACGGCCTGATAGAATAGTGAAATGCTTCTCCGGATAGGGTGAGGCATAGCAAATACAGCTTCCACCGAGTAAAGATCGGACAGGGTCCTTAGAGGCTTTGGTAAGGTTTTGACAAATTGAGTCAGTTGCTGATATTTCCAATGGTCTAGGCGCGTAAGAGTGGGTAGTGGAGCGTGGGCTGACAAAGGAATTAAACCTTTATTGGTTACACAATGATGCAGGCAAACTTGAGTTTGTGGCAGCCATGAGCAAAATTTCGGATTATCCTCTCCTGGAGGGAAGAAGGCATGGCCAGTAATGGGCATCAGAGGTGAGTTGTATTTCCATTGATGTTTCTTATGTAATGAGTCCCAGACATCCAGAGAAGATCTGGTTAGGGGGGAGGTAAAGATCTGTGAGATTTTGGTATCCATATTTGAGTAAAAAGGTCTGTCCCACTCAGTGCACACTCAAGATCAACCCAAATTTTGTTGTGTTTATTGTATTTCCAGTCGGTCAGTCTAGCCAGGATAACCGCCTGGAAGTAAGCTTTAATATTAGGAAGAGAGAGTCCCCCTAAACCCTTAGGTTAATATAGACATTGTTTAGTTAATCGTGGGCGTTGATGTTTCCAAATGTATTTAATTATGAGAGATTAAATGATAGAAAAGAAACCCGGGGGAATTTTGCATGGGATCATTTGAAACAAGTAGAGCAGCCTGGGTAGTAAATTCATCTTTATCACGCTTATCCTACCTAGCCACGAATGCGCAAGATGAGTCCATTTATGTAGGTCAGATCTAATGGAGTTTAACAGGGGAATATAATTTGCTCTAAATAGATGTGAGGGGCTTGGTGTGAGGGAGATACCCAAATAGTTCAATGTGGATGGTTTCCACGGGAAGGGTAAAGAGCGCTTCAGTTGAGAGGCTAATGATTCAGGGATCGAGATATTCAGAATTTCAGATTTCGTCGGGTTAATAAGAAAATTAGAGATTTCGCCGTATGTCCTAAAGGCCTGTAAGAGATTCGGGATACTAATCAGGGGTTGTTGGATGTAGAACAAAATGTCATCAGCATATGCCGCAAATGTATGGTCCCTCTGCCCCACTTGTACACCATGTATATCAGGGTTTTGTCTGATGGTTGATAGGAGTGGTTCCAGAGATAGGGCAAAAAGTACCGGGGAGAGCGGGCACCCTTGTCTGGTACCATTGAACAGGGTAAACGAGTCACTCAGTGTCCCGTTAATACGGAGTTGGGCTGTGGGGTGGTTATATATAACCGCATCATTTGTTGCATTTTGGGTCCTATGCCAAAGGATTCAATGGTTGCCAGTAGGTAGTCCCAGCCCACCCTATCAAACGCCTTTTCGGCATCCGTAGACAATAACAGGGTGGGCTGGGACATCGATCTGACGTACGATATCAGGGCTATCGTTCACTTCGCGGCCGGGGCTAAAACCACATTGGTCTTGGGAGATTAGCTGAGGGATAAATGGGAGAAGTCTGTTAGCCAGTACTTTTGTGTATAACTTAACATCTATATTTAGTAGAGAAATGGGACGATAACTACTACACCAACTTGGGTCTTTCCCGGGCTTGGGTAATATAGTAATGTGGGCATGTAGGGTTTCCGGTTGGAGGTGGTCGCCGCTCACTGTTGTATTTACGTATTTAGTCAGATGAGGTATTAAGATTTCAGAAAATGTATGATAGTATGCAACCGCGAGGCCATCCGGGCCAGGGGCCTTACCAGCCGCCAATGATTTCAGCGCCGTATAGAGCTCATGGGCTGAGATGTCGGTCTCTAGGGACTCTAGGGCTGAAAGGGGTAACTTCGGTAGGTTAGCCTGTGCTAAGTACTGAGAGATTTTTCTAGCTCGCTCGTTAGGATCACCTATACTGTCGGGAACTGATATAATTGTTGATAAAACGCATGAAATTCCTTGGCAATTGCTTTGGTCACGTTAACCACTTCCCCTGTGGGGGTTTTAATTTTAGGGATGAAAGCGGCCGATTTCTTTTGTTGCAGTGAGCGAGCTAACAATTTTCCTGATCTATTGCCCCATTCATAAAATTTCTGGGATATTATCCTATACGTATTCTTCTGTTCTAGTTGGAAGATGTCTTTTAGTTCTTCACGTTTCAATGTCAAGGAGTGTAGAAGCAAGGGGGAGTTATTTGTTTTGTGGTTTCTTCATAGGGCTGCTATCTCTTTAATTAGCTGGGACTGTCTATTAAGTCTAGCTCTCTTTTTCCTTGAGCCCAACTCGATTAGTTTACCCCTCACATAGGCCTTATGGGCTTCCCATATTGTTCCCGGGGAAATTTCGGAGGTTGAGTTTTCCTTAAAATATGATAAAATCTCTTCGGCCATGTATTTTTTGTCCAGTTCCTCTTGTAGCAAAGGGTCGTTAAGTTTCCAGCTGTTTGGTTTGCATGGGAGGTCAGGCACCCGGATGGTGAGACTTACCAGGGCATGGTCTGAGTACACCATTGGGCCGATATTCGTATGAGACACTAACTCCAAATGGTGATGGTCAATAAAAATATGATCAATTCTCGAGTAAGAGTCGTGCAAATTAGAGTAGTGAGTAAAGTCTCTTACCGATGGGTGTCCCAACCTCCAGGCATCCATCAGCTGGAATTCTATTAGACGTTTGCGGAAAGCTAACAGTTTTCTGTGTGGGCTATGTGAGGTGCCTAATGAGGTATCAAGTTTAGGTTCTAAAGGGATGTTTAGGTCCCCACCCCATATAACACATCCAGACGCGAACTCCTTCAGTGCGGTTAGGGTGGAGGATAGAAATGGGATAGTGTTATGGTTAGGGGCGTAAGCTGTGGCCAACGTACACGGAATATTACCCAGGCTGCCCTTAACAAAGATATAACGACCGTTCTTATCTATTAATGTCTCTCCAATTGTAAAGGGGGAGTCTCTGTGGAAACCAATGGCTACACCCTTAGATTTCCTGACGTCCGAGAGACTATACAGTCAGGTGGGGTGAGACAGAGAAAATAATTTCACATTAGTGAAAGGGGTGAGATGTGTCTCTTGTAGAAAGACAATGTCCCCATGAAGTCGCTTAAGTTCTCTGTACAACCCGTGTCTCTTACCTGGTGTGCACAGTCCCCGGATGTTAAGGGAGATAATATTGAGAGTCCTCATCTAAAAACACAAATAGAAATATTAGCATCTTTGTATTGTACAAGGAAGCTGGGAGTGGGGGGGGGGAAGAGGAGGGAGCAAGAGGAGGGGAAGAAGCTAGATAGAGAAACAAAAAGCAGGTGAAATAGACTGAAAATGTGATAAGAATACTGCAAGAGCACAGTGAAATCCAATAAAGGAAACATTGGTAGGCACGCATAGCAATGCGGTGCTTTACCGGGTGAGACCCAGGCGGACCCGCGGCCAGGAGCCCAACCCCAAAAGTGGAGGAGGTCCCCCCCCGCCAGGCCCCCCGAGTCCCCCCGGCACTAGTGAGCAGTGTAGGGAGTCCAGGGAACACCGACAAAGAGTTTGTCAAGCCGTTCCCAAGAGGCCCCAGTCAGTAATCTGCAACAGGGATAATACCATATCAAAAAAGTAAAAGAATAAAACCAAATAGTAACCTCTTTCACAAAGAACATACTGCTGTCAGATTCAGTCTGCGGATATGATAGTACCTGGAAAAGGATTGGAAAACGAAACTGTCAAATTAAACGGAAAAACTTAAACATATATTAATTAGGGTACCCCATGTCCTGTAATGCAATGGAGAAATGTGGTGGTATTAAAAGCCACTCGCTCTGGTGTTAGCCGGAGAGTCGCAGCACGGGCAGACTAGAGTGACCCGGAGATTGTAGCTGAAAGTATTGTCCCTGGCAGGTGTGTTATAACACGGCACCAGGTGGTGCGTCGCGATCCAGAAAACCCAGATACTGGATCGTGTATTGCCATGCTCGATGGGATCCGGGCACTGTCCATACATCTTAGGGGGAACCTGGGGCACGAAGAGTTATACCAGAACAGTTACCAAGGTCTTTTCCAATGAAGGAACACTACAATCCGCAGACTGATTAGCCTCGTAAGTTAGGCAGCAGGCTCTTGTGTGGTGGACCTGGGGTTACGAGACACCTTCTGCCCCTGGAAGTCTTGCGACGGGGTGATAGATGGGAAAGCCTCCGACCAGCCTGGGAGTTCAGGGGTAGAGATCTCGACATCCAGGCAGAATTTCTCGAGCTCCTCCGCGAAACGAAGGATCGTTGATCTACCGTCCCTTTGCGCTATAAGGCATGATGGGAAGCCCCAGCAGTATGAGATCCCCTTCGCTTTGAGGGCTTCTGTGAGAGGTTTCAGGACTCGGCGATGATCCAGAGTTTCCTTGGCCGGGTCTGGGAAGAACGATAGCATGGCGCCATCAAAGTCCAGCGAGTTCGTCTCCCTGGCCTTTTTTCATAATAAGCTCTTTCTCACTGTAGTGGTGGACCCGGCAGATCACGTCTCTTGGCGTCTCGGATGATTGAGAGCGGGGTCGGAGAGCTCTGTGCACTCGATCGATTTTCAGCGGGTGATCCGCTTTGCGGCCTAGTAGCTGGTTGAAGATGCCCTGCACCGAGGCCTGCAGATCATCGTCCCGAGTGGCCTCGGGTAGGCCTCGGATGCGAATATTGTTCCTTTGGTTACGATTCTCTTGGTCCTCTATTTTATATAACGCCATCCTGTGGGCTATTTGTAGCTGTTTGGTTGTAGCTTGTAAGTCTCTAATGGTGGCGGCGTGTCTATCAAGGCGTTGCTCCGACTCCTCGACCCGAGGTAGAACCTGGGATAAGTCAGACCTCACCGCCGATACCTCCTTTTTGATTGATTCCAGGCTATGTAGCATAGAGGCCAGTTCGCCCTTGGTGGGTAGGCTGCTGACTAATACTGCTACCTCCGAGCATTGCGAGGTTCCGTCTTCGCCCTCGGAGAAGATGGAGGGAGACGGGGAGGGAGGCCTGCGTGTAGATTTATGGCGGGGGGCAGAGTCACTTACACGCGGTGAGCGGCCCAAGCCATCTGCATCCAGGGAATCCTCGGGTTCTACCGCCAGGAACCTTTTAATGGAGCCTGATGAGGTAGCCTGTGATGGCAGCGCCTTCCCCGTACGTTTCCCCATGTTTCCGGAGGTCCGCGTCACAGAGGTTTTAAAGACATGGTGTGTTATATATCACCCGACCGGGGAGCTCTTGGTGGAGACGTCCTCACAGCGCCATACCGGAACCGGACTACTAGGGGGGGGGGTTTGTTTAGACCCCTTATATTTCATCAAAGCCCCCCAGCAGGGTTCCTAAAATAAATTGTAAAAAAAATACTAAAATATAATACTGTAAAAAATAATAAAAAAACAATGTTTTAAAAAACAAAGAAAATAAAAATAAACTACTGACACCCATATCTGCCCTACTGACACCGTCCTCTGCCTTTATTCTGACATATATACACACTTATGTTTGTTTGCCCTTTATGGTGCACACCCTAATGCAATAGGCTGCGCACACCTATGCCAGTGTTTTCTACAGCTCATCCTTCTGACATGTTTGATGATGAGAAATAAAAATATTCATACAGTCTTTTTGGATTTCTCTGTATAATATTGATTTTCTTCTCCCTTCTCAGACTCCAGAAAATGTGATTGTAAAGAGAGATACCATCTGGCAAAATACCATAAAAGGAATCATTTCCTCCCATTACAAACTAACTGAACTTGCAAGGTGAGAACTTAATGTGTCCATCAACAAAATCTCCTGAAGGCAATGGAGAATAAAATAAACAGTTTAATATTACACATGGGTAACTACATTTACAAATAAATGGGCCACCTTAAATACTCAGAAATAAGGGAGCTCTTTTACCTGCCAGTGCCAAAGGATTTGTATTTCTGTCTATCCAGTCCTGAGATATACACAGCTGTCTATAAGGGCAGTAGACCTTATTTTTCTAATCTGTAGTCCAAACATGGATGGATCTAAGCCCCCTAATCCACTTTGATCCGTCACCCCACTTGTTCACAGTAGCTCCTCCTCCATGTCATCTCCATTAGGCAACCATCACAGTCTAAACAAACTCCCCATACAGAAGTGGGAACCAATCTTCACATAGAACCCTCAAGATAGTTTATTAAGTCATTTGGCACAAAAGTAAATCCATCCAATATACAAGAAATCCCTCAACGCGTTTCACTAAATCAGGGGATTAATTATGACTCCATCATTACAGAATTTGTAACCCTAAAAAAAAATCCTATTGCTTTAACCACTTCAGCTCCGGAAGGATTTCCCATGTTAGGACCAGAGCACTTTTTGCTATTCACCACTGCGTTGCTTTACCTGACAATTGCGCAGTCGTGCGACGTTGTACCCAAACGAAATTTACGCCCTTTTTTCCCCAAAAATAGAGCTTTCTTTTGGTGGTATTTGATCGCCTCTGCGTCATTTCTGCTTACCACTATAAACAAAAAAAGAGTGCCAATTTTGCAAAAAAAACAATATTTCTTACTTTTTGCTGTTAGCAGGATAACAAGCCGGCATGCGCTCCCAGGGGCACACAGTGTGGCTATCGGTGGTGTGTCAGTCTGACACACCGCATCTTGGATCATGGTAAAGAGCTTCTGTCAGAAGCTCTTCACCATGTGATTAGCTGTGACGAATCATGGTTGATCACAGTATAAACAGGAAGAGCCGTATATCGGCTTTTCCTCTACTCACGTCTGCAGACGCCAGCAGATGAGAGCCAATCAGCGGCTCTTCTGACGGGGGGTCTGCACTGATTATTTATCAGTGATGCCCCCCAGGATCGCCACCCAGGACCACCAGGAAGCCTACCCAGGACCGCCAGAGGGCCCAACCAGGGACCACCAGGGAAGCACACCCTGGACCACCAGGTATGGCAAATAACTGCCAATAGGGATGGCACTTAGTGCCCATCTGTGATACCCACCAGTGCCTATCTAGAAGTGCTGCCTAACAGTGTCATCAATCAGTGCCGCCCATCAGTGCTGCCTATGAGTGCCATCAGTGCCGCATATCAGTGCCACCCATCCGTGCCTGTCAGTGCTGCTTATCAATTATGCCTATCAGTGCTGCATATAAGTGCCTTATTATCAGTGCCAAACAGTGCCACCTCATCAGTGCCGCCTCATCAGTGCCAATCAGTACTGGCTCATCAGTGCTCATCATCAGTATAGCCTCATCAATGCTCATCAGTGTAGCCTCATCAATGCTCATCGGTGAACAAGAAAACTTACTTATATACAAAGTTTTGTAACAAAAACAAAGAAAAACTTTTTTTTTTTCAAAATTTTCAGTCTTATTTTTATTTGTAGCACAAAAAATAAAAACTGCAGAGGTGATCAAATACCACCAAAATAAAGCTCTATTTGTGGGGAAAAAATGATAAAAATGTTTTTTAGGTACAGCGTTGCACGACTGAGCAATTGTCATTCAAATTGAGACAGCTGAAAAAGCTGAAAATTGGTCTTGGCGGGAAGGGGAGTAACTGCCTGGTATTGAAGTGGTTAATCATGGCCCCATGATTAAGCTCTTGATTGAGTGAAACATGTTGAGGGATTGCCTGTATATCGCATGGATTTACTTGTATGCCAAATTACATAAAAAAAATAACTTGAGGCCTCTATGTGGTGGCAAAAAAATGGTAGCTGATTTCAATGCGGAGCTGTACCAGCGTTTCCAGTTATTTCGTTTTGTTAAATTCGGTTGATTTGTTCGATTCGTATTAGGGATTCCTATTCGGAATTCGTATTCAGAATTTTTAGAATTTTCTTTGAATTTACCGAACTTTTCAAATGTTTCAGACGTTTCGGTCAAATTGAAAACTGTAATTTTTTTTTTATTTGAATGAGGCAAAGTAAACAAACAAAACAAAATACCTTTGGCCTAACTAAAACAGCATTATTTCGAAATGGTACTCTAATAACACACACAGTCTTTGATTTCAGCAATATGTGTACAGCTAGAATTTGACAGGAGTTCAATGTAAAATTTGATTCGAATTTCAGTCCGAATTTCTGAAATTCTGACGAATTTTGTTTCGTTATTCAGAGCATTCGGTAAAATTTGTTTATATTATAATTTGGGCATTCGGATATATCGAATACATATTGAAAATTTCAGAGGTGTAACTAGAACCTTCAGGGCCCCGATGCAAGAAATTATGAAGGGCCCCCCTGACCCCTGGCCTTGCCTCTTTCCACTTATCTTGGGGCCCTTTACTCCTATCGTGGGTGCCTTTATTATGGTCCTGCAGCGACACCCCTTTCTGCCATCTTCGAGCCTCCCCATGGGGGTGAAATGACAGGGCCCAGTGGCAATTGCACCCTTTGCAATCCTGACAGTTCCCTCACTGGTGTCAGTAGTTTCTAATTTTTATTTTAATGTTATTATTTTTTTACCATTTCATTTTATTTCTTTTACAATTTTATTTTTATTATTTTTTACGAGTTGTTTTAGGAGCTCTGTTGGGGAGCTTTTATGAGATATCAGGGGTCTAAACAAACCTCAGCCCTCAATCTCCATCTATGTAGCCTCAGCTGCACAAAATGAATGGACAGGAATAGTTGAGTACCGAGCCTCCCATTCATTCAGAAATGGAAGTACTGTATAGTAAAACACTGTTTACTATGCTTCAGTTATGAATGAACCAATTGGTACCAATCACTGACTCTGTTCATTCAGAAAATGAAGGAGCCGGTTAATGACAAATGATCTCTCCATCATGACACATCTTCTACAGCAGCTGGCAGGAGAGAGAAGGGGGGAAGACAGCAGCTCTGTGGGGGGACACAGGGACCCTGTGAACAGCAGAAGACAAGAAAACTGGATAGGAGGGGCGGCGGGGGCAGCATATAGAGGAACCATTAGGAGAAAAATGGAGAAGAATGGTTCCTCTAAATGCTGCCCCTGCCATCCCTCCTATCCAGGTGTAAATGGGAGGCACATGGGCCCCCTGGAGCATGGGGCCCGGTTGCAATTAAAACCCCTGCAACCCCTATGGTTATGCCTCTGGAAAATTGGTTTGAATATTCATTCGGAACTAAACGAACTGCACATATCTAGTCTTTTCCCTTATTCTTTTCAGTTTCGGAGTCTGGACCGTGGCTGCAAAGTTTAAAGACACCCCTATGCATAACTTCAGGACAAATTTTGAAGTGAAAGAATATGGTAAGATCATATCCTTTATTTGTTTTATGAATTATCATTTCTTTTTTTTTTTTTTTAGTTCAATTATTTTTTATTGTGCATTTTCAAATATTGTCCATTGTTACAACAATAAAATGCGAAGTCGACAGATAATGTATACCACAGTGAGTAATCTCATAGTTAACAAGGATTTGTTAGAAACTAGTTAACAGAGCTACGATCTAGCTTACAGATATTTTGATTAACCATGTTACAGCACCGTACAGTAACAATAGAACCTAGTGTATGCGTCAAAAGTTTAAACTGCTGCTGCACTAAAGTTTCAAGGAAAAAGGATTGGGGAATCAAGAAGAATTGGAGATCTGGAGGGAAGGGAAAGAGAAACAACATGCATGTCAGGTACTCACTTACTTTTGCTCTCAGCATTATTGCCTTGTGTAAGCCCTGTACTAGTTTGACCATGGGTTCCACATATGTCTCATTTTGGTAACTGTTTGATTCATCCATATTGATGACTTCCAGAACTGATGGGGGTAGTGGATTTTTCCAGGTTTTAGTTAGGTTGTATCTTGCTGCGAGTAAGGTGTGTGTGGTTGTTTTCCTAAATTGTGAGGGTATGTTGTGTATGTTTAGGTTTAATAGTGCCAGGTCGGGGGGTGGTGGTAGCGTGGTTCCCATTATTTGGGATAGGATTAGTGTTGAGCGAACCCGGACTGTAACGTTCGGGTCCGTACCAAACTTTGGGGTGTCCGGGACCCAGCCCCGAACGTTACATTTCGGGTTCTGGGTTCTGGTAGTTGATCACGCATGTTGAATAGCTGCAGGGCAGCCAATCAACAAGCATTTCACTGGTTTGCCCTTAGAAGCCATCACAGCCATGCCTACAGCTAGCAACACAATCCGTCGCAAACTAGACGTTAGACAGTGAGTTTCGTCGTTATACACGTTAAAACTAAGAGTTTAAAGACGTTAGACAGGGAGTCTCGTTGTCATCATCATTAGAGTCCTACGTCCTAGTCTACAATTTTACAGACGTTAGACAGGGAGTGTTTATGCGACTGTCGAAGGAGAGGGATATGATAAGTCTCAGAGTCTCTCGTACACTGACGTCGTAGTTCACTGAGGTCGAATATATCTCCGACCCAGTGTACTACGTGACCGGTTAGTGTCGGTACGGTAATCATCCGTACCGACACTACCGAAGATTCCCGTT
>BLSH010219636.1:206972-218628 GCA_018402905.1 Glandirana rugosa | reverse complement strand
AAGAGTATGTGGGCACACGCCTACACGTAATGCCTGATGGGTCTGCCCCATTCAACTTCTGGGTCTCCAAACTGGCCACATGGCCTGAGCTTGCCCTTTATGCCTTGGAGGTGCTGGCCTGCCCTGCAGCCAGTGTATTGTCGGAACGTGTGTTTAGCACGGCAGGGGGCGTTATCACAGACAAGCGGAGCCGCTTGTCCACATCCAACGTGGACAAGCTTACCTTTATTAAAATGAATCAGGCATGGATCCCACAAGACTTGTCTGTACCTTGTGCAGAATAAACATTTAGACTGGACTCACACAGCCATTTATATACTTCTTTTTTTGAATAGGCCTCAATACAAAAAAAAACCCATGTTGGCTACCTCCTCCTACTCCTCTACCACCGCCACTTCCACCTACACTGCCACGGTCACGGCCTAGTCAACCTCTAGGCTCCTACTCCACATCCACCCCCCTTCCCATTTTTTTATTTGATTTTAATTTATTTTCCGTATGCCCATTTTTTTGTAGGGCACTTGCCCTAGTTTGAAGATGATTTTAGAACAGTTATATGGCTTCTACCGTTAATTAATACTTTTCAGACACAGTTTGAAGATGATCCACATTCACCTCCATTTTTGCATTTTTTTATGTTTTTATTTTTTTAAAAATATTTAAAGTTATTTCCCTGTCCCCATTTTTTTTGTAGGGCACTTGTCCTACCCTTACCCCCATTTTACTTCCTTTTGCAGCCCTCTAGGGCTTTCCAGGACTTTGTTACAGCCATTTTTGTGCCTAAAAGTTCGGGTCCCCATTGATTTCAATGGGGTTCGTTGTCCGTGCGATCGTTCGGGTTCCGTCCGGACCCGGACCCGGACTTTGTCCCTAAGTTCGGCCGGACCAGCAGAACCCGAACTTCCAGAGGTTCGCTCAACTCTACTTGTAACTTCTATTTTATATCTTGCTTTGAAAAACTTTCAATAAAAATATGGAAAAAAATGTTCTAAACAAATGTTTCTTCCAAAACAGGGTTTCAACCAAGCGTCTCAACCTTTTCTTAAAAGATTCAATAACTACATGGGAGGTTTTGGCTGTGAGTTTGTCTGAAAACAAAGGTAAGCCTTTATATACCAGCTAGAAGACGTATTAGCACTACCACACCCTTCCCATGTACATTTTTTTTAAATAATATTGAAAATGTAAAAGAAGAAATTGCTTCTATGCTCAAAAGCTGTCCTCCTGACATCTCAAACTGTCTGGCTAGTACCAATGGTGACTCCAGCTTTATACCTTCAGAACCAAGCTGAATTTTCAGGAGAAACAAATAACTCCTCACCCCTGATGCTGAAAGGCGCAATACTTTTTCAAAAAGAAAAATGTTGAATAAAAAAAGAATCAAATAACGTAGGAAACACTTAAAATGCATCCAAAAATGTAAACTTGGTGGGACAAACTTCAAGATTATATACTGTACATCTCCTCCATGATTCAGAATAAAGAACGGAATTGTGGCCTTCAACAGAGCCCTAGACTCTGGATCCTACACAAGTTTATTGACTAATTAATTAATTTAGAGCAAACATTTCAGCCACAAAATAGATATTATTATCATAAAGAGGAGAACTGAAGAGATCAAATATCCAACCTTAATTCCTTGGAGAGAGGAAGTAATCCCCGGTGTCAAGTCAAGAAGTCAAGAAGCTTTTTATTGTCATTTCAACCATATATAGCTGATGCAGTGCATAGTGTAAATGAAACAACGTTCCTCCAGAACCCAGGTGCTACATACAACATCCTAAACAACAGTCACAGAGACAGACAGAAACACAGAACCAGTAGAAAGGTCCTCACCACATAAAGTGCATGTGTGCAACTGGTGCAAACAGTGCAGAAAGACACACAAGACAGTGCAGGACAGCACAGGACAGTATGGAACAATACACAATACACAAAGCACAAAATAGCTCCGCCAGTAAACCTGTCCTAACCAGATAAGGTGCACAGTAGCAGAAAATGTAAACAATACTCTTTCAGATTGCACAGTAGAAGAAAATGTAATCAACACTATTTCAGATTAAAACCTACAGCAGCAAAAAAGGTAAAGGTGTACTGGGTGTTGTCAATCTGAAAATCCCTGTAGGATACTTGCGCTAGATGTGTGCAATCGGTTTCTTTACGAATCAAAATTCAGACAAAATTTTAATTGTTCAGAAATTTGGATGTATCCGAATTTCTGAATCACAGTAGTAATGTATTTCAATGAATCTGGAATAAATTATAATGAAACTAATTGTCCTAGCTCAAAATCGAAAATTAATTTGAAGTTGAATTTGAATATGAATTTGAAAATGTATTTGAATTTGAAATGCAAACATATTGCAATAAACACAGTAAGGTGTAAAAAGTGAAAAAGATGATGATTCCTACTTAGGCTGCTTTATAGAATAGACCAAAAAAAGACAAGATACGAATAGAAAAGAAAAGAATAGAAAAGAATAGAAAATAAAAATAGAATAGAATAGAATAAAAAAAGCATAAAATAGAAAAGAATAGAATAGGATATAATAGAATAAAACAGAAAATAAAAGAATAAAATACAAATGAATACAATAGAACATAATAGAATAAAAAAAAAATAGGATATAAAAAATAGAATAACATAGAATAGCAAACGAAAGAATAAAATAGAATAAAACAGAATAAAATGGAAAAGAAAAAAATAGAATTGAATAAAAGAGAACAAACATAGCCATCTTCCTAAATTTGAATTTCCAATAAATCCGAATTTTGAAAAAAATTGAATTTCAAATCGATTTGAAAAAACGAATATATGAAATGAATCCGCATATATTAAATTAATTCTGAAAACCAATCATTTTAACATTATGAATATGACGAAATAAAATTATTAACTTAACGAACAACTGTGAAATAACAAGGAACACTCATTTTTCCATTGTGCGCATCTTTAACTTGAGATGGCTATGGCACATTTACCTTATACCTGTGCCCTATTCTAAGTCTGTCCCTGGCAGCCACCATCTTTTCCTCTGCTTCTTCCAGGTCTGCCATTATCCCATTTATCCATTGGGTGGCCACTGATGATGTAACTCCTACACATGTGCACAGAAGTTACATCATCCCTGGCCCTTGGCTTCTAACAGTTTTCACAGTGTATGCAGAAAATAACAAAGTGCTAGGAGAGGAGGAATAAATGGGTAAGGGGACCAAAACAACCCATGTATCAACCTACTACCTTTGGGGATGGTGTTTCCTCATGTAGTATCGGTGTGATTTAGGGTGAAGATGATATTTCCTTATGAAGGATGGGTGTGATGTAGAATAGGAATGGTGTTTCCTCGTACAGCATGTGTGTGATTGTGGGTGGATATGATTTTTCCTCATGTAGGATGGATGTGAATTAGGATGAGATGGTGTTTCCTTATATAGGAGGGTGTATTAAGGATGAGATGGTGTTTCTTCATGCAAGATGCATGTGATTTAGGATGGAGATTATGTTTTCTCATGTAGAATAGGTGGGATTTAGGATGGATGGTGTTTTTTTAATGTTGAATGTGTGTGATTTGGGATGGGGTGGTGTTTTATATGCAGGAGGGTTGTGATTTACGATGGAATTGTTTTTCTTAATGTAAAATGGATGTGATTTAAAATGGAGGTGATTTTTTCTCATGTAGTATGGGTGTTATTTAGGATGGATGGTGTTTTTTAACGTGGAATGGGCATGGATGGTGTTTTTACATGTAGGAGGGTGTGATTTAGGATGGGATTGTTTTTCTTCATGAAAGATGGATGTGATTTAGGATGGAGATGCCTTTTTCTCAAGTAGGATGGATGTGATTTAGGATTGAGATGGTGTTTCCTCATGTGGGATGGTGTGATTTAAAATAGGATGGTGTCTACTAATGTAGGATGAGTGTGATTTAGGATGTGGATTGTATTTCCTCATGTAGTATGGGTGTGATTTTGGATGGGATGATATTTCCTTATGTAGGATTGTGTAATTTGGGGTTCAAATGGTGTTTCCTCATTTTGGATGGGTTTAATTTAGAACAATATGATGATTTCTCGTGTAAGATAGGTGCGATTTAGGATGTGGTTGGCATTTCCTCATGTAGTTTGGGTGTGATTTAGGATGAGATGGTGTTTCCATATGTAGGATAGGTGTGATTTAGGATTGAGATGGTGTTTCCTCGTGTGGCATGGTTTGATTTAGTATAGGATGGTGTCTAGTAATGTAGAATAGGTGTGATTTAGGATGGGATGGTGGTTACTTATGTAGGATGGTATGATTTAGGATGGATGGTGTATTTTCATGTGGAATAGCTGTTATTTAGGGTGAGGATGATGCTTCCTCATGTAGGACGGGTATTATTATGGATGGGGATGGTGTTTGCTTATATAAGAGCAGTGTGAGTTAGGGTGGGGTGGTGTTTTTACATGTAGCATGGGTGTGACTTTTCTGTGTTTTTATTGGCAGGAATATGTATATCTAAGCCACATTATATCCAGGTCCAGATGTCCTTCTTCATTGACCTCCAACTTCCATATGCTGCGGTCAGGAATGAACAAGTTGAGATAAGAGCTATTCTCTACAACTATGACAGCAGTGATCTCAGAGCAAGTGAATCAGTTTACCAGTACACATTTCTTGCAATCTAAGCCTAATTGATAACATAAAATAATAATTAATGAATAACTTGAAATTAGTAAACCATACATGTATATAGAATAACATATTAGTATTTGTATGATTTTACTATTACAATTTTAAAGATAGTCTGATCATTCACTATACAATCATACTGTGCATATCAAATCCATCATGAACTGTGTAGTGCAAGTGTCTGTCTGATTTGATACTAACTGAATTGGGTATTTATTATTTATTAGGTTGTTACTCATAGGCCAGAGCTCAGAAACCCAGTGATTACATGACTGGGTGGAAAACAATGTATATGTATACGTAAACCCTCAACTTGTAAAACAACCCATACAGATTAAAATAGAAATGAAAGGCAAAAAAATCTGTGTATAGATATAAAATAAATTATAAATATAACTTTTCCCCTATTTTCTTTAAAAGTGGTCATATACTCTCCATTCTCAGCTGCATAAGGAGCTCAGAGTGCTGGGCGGGGGGGGGGGGGGGGGGGGGGGCACTGGTTTTCCCAGTGAAGGCTGTGTGGGGGGGGGTGATGTCATGCTTGGTGTGGTCAGTTTTTAATAGGAAAGTAGAGAGACTGGCAAGAACACCAGGTATTTCACACAAATTAAGCAATGCAAAGAGGACAGGATACTTTCTCATACAAGTACATGGTACAGCAGGCACATATCAGAAATATGAATGTTGGGTTTACATATTCATTAATGAAAGAAGCAAAGTTTTTTTATTTGTTTGTGTTTTTAATAATGCATTAGCATGGTGATAAGGTAGGTGGGAGGATAAACCTGGGAAGGCATATAATATAAGCACATTCATCTTCAGCTTTAAATTTATGTGATTTTTGTATATACTGTATTTATATATATTTTTGTCTGGTTTAGGTACGTGTGGAGTGGATTTACAGTGAACACCTCTGCACTGCCAATAGTAAATATCGCCAAATTGTCACTGTAAAGGCTGCCTCATCTCTGGCTATACCCTTTATCATCGTTCCTCTGACTTTGGGCTATCACGACATTGAAGTGAAGGCAGCCGGACAGATTGTCTCAGATGGTGTGAAGAAGAAGCTGAAGGTTGTGGTGAGTACAAAAAGATTATGTTAGAGCCTCTGTCAGGTTTATGTTGCTTTCTTGGGCTGTGTTAGGGAGAAAAACACGAAGTGATGGAACATTTCTTCTACAGGGACACAGATATAGATTATATTGTCAAAAGTATTTGAACTTTTATGGCATAAAAAACAAGGTCCATAAACACACGAATGAGTGAGTTTGTGGTGGAGGAACTTGACTGGCCTACACACTCCTGACCTCAACCTGATAGAACACCTTTGTGGTGAATTAGAGTGGAGACTGCAAGCCAGGCCTTCTCATCCAACATCAATGCCTGATCTCACAAATGTGCTTCTGGAAGAATGGTCAAACATTGCCATAGACACTCCTAAACCTTGTGGACAGCCTTCCCAGAAGAGTTGAAGCTGTTATAGCTGCAAAGGGTGGGCCGGCTCATTATTGAACCCTATGGACTGGGGTGCCATTAAAGTTCATGCGCGTGGTACATTTCCCCATGGTTTATCCTTTTATGCTGCAAGTACAAAAAATGATAACACTATGAGCTTAGCTACCCGGTGCATCTAACCCACACCACACTAGAATATATAACCTTTATTCCATATCTTACATTACCATACCAAATGTTTACAAAGTGTATCTTTCAAAAAGCAGAAAATATATCTTATTGGATTTACTAACTTAGAATTTAGTAGTAGGATTTACTAATTTCTAACTTAGAAATCTTTATTCCATCATGTTTTCCTTTATTTCTTTTCTGTATCAGATATCTACATATTATCCTTTTTGCCAAAACTCTACCCACTGTAGAAATCTATTTAGTATAGAAAAAATAGTGTTGATTTGTCACAAATATTGTATGACTTCCTCTTTGGCATGACAATACCTACTGCCTACTTAATTTCTGATGAATTACAAAGAACACAGACCTCTCCTCATCCCCCCCCCCCAATCTTTATAACCTTTCCTCTACTCCTCCTCATCTCCTCCCTCTACACCAGCCTTTCTCAACATTTTCAACACATAGGAACCCTTAAAATATCTTTCCGGGCCTACATGAAACCCCTGCTAAAAATGACAATATCTACAATTCATGATACATTAGTGTGATGGTCAGTGCAAAGAATGCTCTTTATTTTTGTGGTCATTGGGAAGACCCACCATCTTACAGACAGTTAAAAAGATCAATGGTTTTAATGGGTACTTATCTGAGAGGCAGAAATTGCTAGTCGCTCAAGTAACCCCTAGCAACCTCTGGAGGAACCCTAGGGTTCCACAGAACCCTGGTTGAGAAACCCTGATCTACACTTTCATTATCCCCATAACTCCTTCTCATCTTCTCTCCCCTCTATCTCCCCACCCTTCCTCACCTCCATAGCCCCTCCTCTTGTCGCCATAACCCCTCCTCATCTCCTCCCCCCTCTTCATCTTCCCCCACCCCTACTCATCTACTCACTTTCTCCTCCTCCTCCTCCTCCTCCTCCCTTCTCCTCATTGTCATAACCCCTCTTGACTTCCTCCCCCTACCCATTTCCAAAGTGCTCCTTATTTCCATCCCCCTGATGAGGATGTCCTCTCCCCTCCTCATCTCCATAACCCCTCTTAATCTCCTCTTCATCTTCTCCACTCTCCTCAACTCTATAACACTTCCTTATCTCCTTCCCTCTCCTCATCTCCATAATCATTCTTCATCTTTTCCCCCTTCCTCATCTTCATAACTGCTCCTCATCTCCTCCGCTCCATAACCCCTCCTCATCTTCTTCCCCCTCCCTATCTCCATAACCCCTCCTAATCTCCATACCCCTCCTTGTGCACAGTCAGAGAACAAAGAAAGTTATCAGCTCACAAGATTTTTACACTTCTAAAACAGATACAACAAAACTCTTTCAATGGTATTTTTAGCACACCGAAAGGGATCAAATAAGAGAGGTTCATAATTAGGGTTGACATACACTTTAAAGTGGCGTTCCACCCATTTTCTGAACTGTGTCTGTGCTGCATGCCCTTAGCTCATACTTTTTACAATGGCCATTTTTGTTAGTTCTCCATGACTTCCGCCCCTCCCCGCCGTTTCCGGCGATAGCGGCATCATGTATCCCAGGAGTCCTTGCCAATCGCCTACTGCCAAAATCTTGTGTTATTTGCAGATAAGAAATGATGGGAACGGGAGCAAGTTGAAAGACTGCATCAGCCAGGGTATGTGGCCTGGCCAGGACTATTCGGGCAGTGCCACTGGGCCCCATAAGAGGGTTGTAGTAGGACTGGAGCCAGGGGGGCAGTAACGTCGCTAGGGGGTAGCCCAGAGTCTCATGACAGGGCTGCATGGAAGAGCAGTAGAGCGAGCGAGCGGGCGGGCAGCATGGAAGAACCAGAGAGCAGAGAGATAACATCTCTCACCGCCCGCCCTGTATCACCACTGTTCCATCCTCACTATGCAGCTGTGGGCAGCAGAGCGATTACATCATCTTTCTGCTGCCTGACCTCTCTCTTGGGACTCTGATGTAAGGGAAGGCTCTCTGGGGACCCTGATGTAACGGGGGGCTCTCTGGGGACCCTGATGTAAGTAGGGGCTCTCTGGGAACCCTAATGTAAGTAGGGGCCTCTCTGGGGACCCTTATGTAAGGGGGGCCTCTCTGGGGACCCTGATGTAAGGGGGGGCTCTCTGGGGACCCTGATGTAAAGGGGGACTCTCTGGGGACCCTGATGTAAGGGGGTCTCTGGAGACCCTGGTGCAAGTAGGGGCTTTCTGGGGATCCTGATATAAAGGGGGGCTCTCTGGGGACCCTGATGTAAGTATGAGCTCTCTGGGGACCCTGATGAAAGGGAAGGCTCTCTGGGGAACCTGATGTAAGGGGGGCTCTCTAGGGACCCTGATGTAAGGCGGAGGCTCTCTGGGGACCCTTATGTAAGGGGAGCTCTTTGGGGACCCTGATGTAAGTAGATGCTCTCTGGGGACCCTGATACAAGGGGGCGGGGCTCTCTGGGGACCATGATACAAGGGGGCTCTCTGGGATCCTGATGTAAGGGGAAAGCTCTCTGGGGACCCTGATGTAAGGGGAGGCTCTCTGTGGACCCTGATGTAAGGGGGGCTCTCTAGGGAACCTGATGCAAGTAGGGGCTCTCTGGGGACCCTGATTTAAGTGGGGGCTCTCTGGGGACCCTGATGTAAGTGGGGCTCTCTGGGGACCCTGATGTAAGTGGGAGCTCTCTGGGGACCTTGATGTAAGGGGGAGGCTCTCTGGGGACCCTGATGTAATGATAATATAATATATATATATATATATATATATTGTGACGTTATTCAAGGCGAGGTGATCGATGGACGATATGTGTCGCCTTGCGTTTATTTGGAGTGGACTAAGGTGGTATCCGGTCCGGGTTTTACCAGCCACCTTGGCAGGGTTAGTTTTGTGGTCCGCTGGAGTCCACCATCAGGTAGTTTACATAACCAGGAAGAGAGGAAAGTTTTGCTCTGGCTTGGAACTCAGGAGCCATCAGCCTGAGAGAGCTGACGTATGGAAGTTTGCTTATGGACTGAGACAAAAAGGTTTGCACGGTCAATATTTTGTGGGTGTCTGGGAGAAGCCCTACACCGCTCAGTTAGGAAAACTGAAATGCTTATTTAGTGCCTGGATGGCGAGGATTTATTTTCTGTTTTGTTTATTTGATTTCTACATGCAACCTTTTAAATAAACATGGCTGCAAGCCAGATTTTAACAAAACCTGCCGTGAGAACTACCTTTTTCCCAGGGAACAGGAAAGGGGGAGGGTGGCAAAGGCTCACCCCTGTTTGAGGCAGTGTTGTTGGACTTTAATGGTACCACATACATGGAGTACAAAAACGATTTTTTTAAAGTTAGAAGTTCATCTTTATTACAAAAAATACATATATGTGTAGTTAAAATTTAGTATAGACTAAAAATTAAAGACATTTTCGATAGGAATACAAAATACTTATACATATTTCTGTGGACTCTACATGTTTCGCAGATTTACAAAGTATCACTGCTTCCTCAGGAGTCTTTTTACACACAGGAATGTATATAATTGCATTTGTTGTCTGTATAATCTGTGCTCTAACAGTAAACAACGGAAAAGAACAAATAATTAAATAATGCATATCACAATACAAGTCAGTATATCCATATATTTTTGCCTATGTTGATATATCATTATGTGTTACCACGCAGTGGCCAAATGCCCTCCACAGTGCTCACCTCCAAATAGGTTGCCGCACCCACAGCGTAGGGCGCTGTAGTCTACCCGGTGAGCACGGAGGCCAGGAGCACCTCCAAAATTAGGGGATCACTCAGATAGTCATGCTGCAAAAGTTTATAAAAATATATATAAAAAATACTTAGGAGTATATATGTTACAATATATTAAAAATACTAGCTTCCCCTAAGGGACAGGGCATAAAGATAGAAGGATATTATTGAGCATGTGCAAGCCATGTCTCATAGCCGGTCAATAAACAACAATGTTTACCTGATCAAATGGTAAATATACGAGTGCAAGCCGCTTAGATCACAAGAAAGATGGTTCTTAAAGTTGAATGAAATCTATGGTAATGTTAAACAAAGATTTATCCATGAGCATTGCAATCTAATAAAAATACCTTCAACCAAGAAAAAACTGCAAAAGGTCATTAAAAACTCACCTAGGTAATTGATCTCTATCTGCACTAAGACTCCCTGTTATCCAAAAGGGCTCACAAGCAGGGGTGTATGTGAGGATCCAGCGAATCCCCAGATCTATATACGGATCTGGGGACCATGGAGGATCTGAAAGCAACAAAACATAATCAGGTGTTTGCACCAGTCTAAAGCTCCGAAGATGCGGTGAACTGGTTAACACAGGTTGTTAAACATACCATAGCGTATCCTACGTTTGGGATCCAGCGGCTGCATCAGCATGCAGAGATCTGCATCCGTCCATTTATCCCCCAGGAGGACAATCAAGGCCTCTGCCTGGCAACGCCCAACACGCCGAGCGTGTGACGTCACTGGGCCCGGCCCTGTGGAGCAAATGCGCGATGCCTCTAAAACAACGCCAACATCACCAAGGGACGTGGGTCCAATAGGCACCTCACGGGGGGCGGAGCAAGCCATCCACCTTTTCCCACAGAGCTGCACACCCGCCGAGAAAACCCCCCACACGCCCGAGGCCCGGATACCGACATAGAGGAGGGACCCACCTCCGACAAGATGTAATGTGAGACAATGCTCTCTAGTGGCCAAGCAACATATTACATGTCCCTCAGCCCCTATGTCGGAGACATGATCACGGAGCACCGCGGGCAATGCGTGGCAACAAATAGAAGAAATGGTGAATGCATACAATAAACAAATTATATTGCGGTAATACAGAATTAAGATTAGAAGTTAACTATTAATTGCATAAGCAAGACAAAACCATAATAGCTGCCCATATAGAGCTGCTCAACCATATCCCCAAACAAAAAGGATGGGCCACAACAAAAGAAGGACAAACCTAAATATCTGTTAGGAGAAGACTGTGCTGAGGGTTAATTGCATTTGAGTGTGGTTTCCTCTAACTGCTGGAGTAGCAGCTCTATTTGAACTTCCCGCTTCCTTTAGCAAGTGCTGTTCGTTCTACAGCGTTACCGTGTTCCTGAGCGACCCGTTCTGAGCTACCTGTTACCTGTAACCCGGCCTGAACCCGCATCTACTTGAACTCCGCCTGCACCGACCCCCGGCTTGCCTACGACCACTCTTCTGTCTGATCCCTGTGTACTTCAATCTGCCTGCCTGTTAACGACCCTGCCTGCACCTGACCACCTTCCAGCACGTTCTACCTTCTCATCACTCTGTCCGACCCAACTATTGTACTCCCGACTCGTCATGTCCTCCTCGTCCGTCAGCCCACCAGTCCACGTCCGTCCCAGCAATTGTCCGTC
>BLSH010219636.1:162607-185982 GCA_018402905.1 Glandirana rugosa | reverse complement strand
TTGATTTTAATTTATTTTCCCTATCCCCATTTATTTGTAGGGCACTTGCCCTAGTTTGAAGATGATTTTAGAACAGTTATATGGCTTCTACCGTTAATTAATACTTTTCAGACACAGTTTGAAGATGATCCACATTCACCTCCATTTTTGCTTTTTTTATGTTTTTATTTTTTAAAAAATATTTACAGTTATTTCCCTGTCCCCATTTTTTTGTAGGGCACTTGCCCTACCCTTACCCCCATTTTACTTCCTTTTGCAGCCCTCTAGGGCTTTCCAGGACTTTGTTACAGCCATTTTTGTGCATAAAAGTTCGGGTCCCCATTGATTTCAATGGGGTTCGTTGTCCGTGCGATCGTTCGGGTTCCGTCCGGACCCGGACCCGGACTTTGTCCCGAAGTTCGGACGGACCAGCAGAACCCGAACTTCCAGAGGTTCGCTCAACTCTAGTAAGGAGGGTTTTCTTCCCAATAACCCTCACAGTAATGTACCTTGATCTTTAGATATAGCAATTATTAGCAGGGGTTCTTTGAGACCATATAGTTATATCAAGGGTTCTGTCGTGTTAAAAAGGTTGAGGAAGGCTGGCTTGGACTTTTTCAAGATCCATCTGTATTCCTTCACAGATACTATTAACCTACATTTGACCATCTTCTAAGCTGCTTCAATCGATTTTGCATACCTATTAGTTTGCATGGGGGAAAAACAGTTCTGACACAAACAATAACCCATGTACAGGGAACCTTAGTGTGTCTGCACTACTTCTCCTTTCATATAAGCTGCCATCACTGGTATTTCCAAAGCAATACCAGATAGTTAAAGTATACAGTATCTAAAGCCAATTTCATTTTAATTTTGGATAGTATAGTTTAGGATTAAAACTAATGTCAATTTTGTTTGGCTTAGAGAGGGTAATCCTTCCTAACAGGGACACAGACAGCATTAAAAACCTGAAAACGGAGGCCAATACTTTCCCACTTGTTCAAAAATGTTTAAAATAGTTTAGGCTTTATATATTGTACACTTTAACAACAAATTAAGATTGTTTATTTGCATTTCTTCTGTTTTTTTTTTTCTCACTGTAATTTGTTTCTTCCTATAGAAAACCGTTGCACAAAATGCTATCATCTTGAAGAAGGCAGCAAATTACTGGGAAGGATTTGCCAGGCAGATATATGTCGTTGTGTTGAAGGTAAGGCACATTAAAATCAGACCAATTGATCAAATTGGAAGCAGCACAAGAATTACTGACCATTAAACCATTAACAAAGGCACTCGGTAGGAGAACTGTTTCATACAGGCTTGACTACAAAAATCTGGTCATCTTAGCACCATAGAACAGCCATGTTGTGAACACAGAATGTAAGCCTACTGAATAATGATTATTCAGCTTTAGCAGGTAGTGTTAAAACTACAGTATCTCCCTCACTGGTTATCCAATATAAATTCATGTATTGGAATGTCTTTCTTAAAATACAACTAAAGGCGTTTTTTCATTTTGGATAAAGAAAGGGAGGGTTATAACCCCCAGTAAGATTTTTAGTTTTTGCTATTGGGGAGATTTCCCTTTACCTCCTGTCCCATAGCCAAGACAGGAAGTGAGAGGAAATCCTACCAAAGTGAAGGGATCCCAGGGTGTCACCAGGGTCACCAAAAGTAGTGTCCCAATTGGAAGATTTCTCCTCTACTTATGTTCTGTTGACAACCGAAATTATGATGTTTTCTCTCACTTTCATTGACAATGGTAAACATCACAAATAAAGAAGTTGACTCTCCCTAATGGGGACACAGACAGCTATAAAAAAAACACCTAATAGGTGTTTTAATCCCCCTGTCCAAAACTAAAAAAAAAAAGAAAAAAAAAATACTGTTATACCTAAAAAAAAAAAGGTCAGACGTTGAATACACTTCACAATAACTACTGGTACCCATAGACTTGATGAGTTTGTCACCTAAGACATCTAATAATTACCAATAAACAGCTATATATATGTAGTTAGACACTGCTTGATACAATCCTTGGCCAACCAATCTCTATAGCAGTGGTTCTCAACTCCTGTCCTCAGGACCCACTAATAGGCCAGGTTTGCAAGATAACTCAAATACATCACAGGTGATATCATTTGCTACTCGCCAACTTGCCAAGGTAATACTTAAAATCTGGCCTGTTAGGGAGTCCTATGGACAGGAGTTGGGAACCACTGCTCTATAGGGATTGATGATTGATGGTTTAAAATGTATCTTCTCAAACCACCACTGGCTTCCTTGAGAAAGGGCCAGGCCTAGGGGTTTCTGCTCACTTTTTAAACACGCATGTTTATCAAAGACATTGTGATTTTTTTTTTTGTTAAAAATGCAGTTGTTTTTATCAACCACCATGATGGCTAACCTCAAAGTGATCTTAGGCCTAGTACACAGGATAAGAATATCAGACAAACAATCGCCCATTTTTTTTTTTTGCATGCTAGTCTCATATCGCATAACAAATAGGTTACTAAAGCTATGAAAATTCTCTTGCGACAGAATACAACTTGGGAAGTGATGTAACATATTGTTTTGTATTGTAGTGTATTAGTTTGTTTCCAAGCATGCGTGGTCATGTGTTTTTTTTTTTGTGCAAATACTGTACTAATTACACAAAAACTGTCTGTCCTGTCATTGTATGAGGAAAACATTTTGTACTTGTCCCTTTGCATAATTTTGCATGAACAGTCATGATAGGCTCTCGAAAGTTTTGTACTAATGATAAGATTATCAGACAATCGCTCTGAAAGCAGTATTTTTCGTCTGATTTTCTGATTGTGTGTGCTAGGCATTAGATGACTAGATGTCCTGATAACAGCCATTGATTACTGGATCTGGGGGTGATCTAATGTCTGTGGGTCTCCAGACGTTGCTTCTCCAAACATCCTTACTGATAAATGGATTTTGTATAGGCATCTAATCATATTTATGTCAATAAACTAATTGATAGCTTACCCTTGGCTATTTGTTTTTTTTTTTGTCTTGCAGCAAACTGTTTCTTGCAGCAGCAACTTGAAGGTCAACTCAGTGCAGAGGAAAGGATGGAGAGAGCTTGTGGACAAGGAGTGGACTATGGTGAGAACCAGGTTTAAGCCCAAATCTTTTTTTTTTTTTGTTGTTGCGGATACTGATTTATTAATTACTGATGCTGACATATTTCTTCAACAGTATACAGGGCACGAATGGATAAGTTTGAACCAAATGACAACTACGATAATTATGTGATGACCATAGTCAAAGTCATCAAGCTAGGTATGTAAAGAATACAACATTAGACAAATAGATTACTGTGATTATGATCAAATATAGAGAGCAGAATATATTGTTAAACCCAGCAGATCGCTGGGTACTCATCTTTGTTGTCCTCTGTAGCTGTGAACTAAGGGATCTATTAACTTGTATTTTGCCTTCCCTGGTTCCTTATTTTCCCCTCATCACTATGTTAATAACATTTTTAAATAAAACCTTTGCATTTTCATGAAATACCTTAATTTAGACCCAGTGATATCATCACTGGGTTTCTATATTTAATGCTGAAAGATCATGGCTGTTAGGAGGGGTCAACATGAGGCTGTATATAATTTCCTTAAAAAATATTCCTCAAAACACCAACATATGATGCTGAGCCTCCATGACTGAAAGAATGAAAGTGGTGAGCCAGGGAAAGCTGAGGAGAAAAGAGCTAGATAATACATCCAGTCAAGAAATGAGTTGAGCTCTATATGACTTACATTTTCATTAAATACCTTATTTTAGACCCAGTGATATCATCACTGGGTTTCTATATGTAATGCTGGAAAATCATGGTTGTTAGCAGGGGTCAACAGGGTGCTGTTTATAGTTTCCTTATAAACCATTGCTCTAAAGCCCTTAACCCTGATGCAGCCAAGAGGCTGGCTCTTGCAAGTATTTATGCAAAGTTATGAAAATGCCAAAATGTCTTGATGGCTGGATCAGTCTGGAAGAGCATGCATGCAGACTTCCCTTTATAATGCCCACACATGATGCTGAGCCTCCAAGATTAAAAGAACGGAAAACCGACTTCCGGTTCCGGCGCCGTATGGAGAGGAGCTAGGAGACTCAGCTCCGCTCCCCTGCCAGCAATCCGGCATCTAAAAACTGCGAATTGCGGTGGAACACCATAGCCGAACCCCTCCTCACAACCCAGGGACCTGCATGGACCGCTTTGTGGAGCAGCCCGGACAACGACCGCTCGCACCACAACCTAATACAGAGGGAGAGAGGACACATGCTGCAGCCAATATGGCCGCCACAACACAGCCACAAGCACAAGCACAGGTACAATCCTATGCAGCGAAGCTGGCAACACCTCCACCACCCCTACACAAGGACAACTATGCTGCCCAGGCTCAACAACAGCCTGTGAACCCCCCTGCTACAGAGCCTTCCTCCCCAGGAGACATAGCGCAAGCGGTGGCGCTACTCATGAGGCCCATGATCACTGAAGCAGTCGACTCAGCTATACAAAAAGGCATTGATCAACTACAGAAGGAACTCCAGGCACAAGCTACCAGGCTACTGCCTTGATCGCGTCAGTTGCAAAACTGACAGCAACCTAGAAAGATCTGCAGGGCAAGGTAATTGACTTAGAGAACAGGGCCAGGAGGAACAACCTCCGCATCATAGGCCTCCCTGAATCCTACTCACCCCACACCCTGCCTAAAATCTGTGCAGTAGCCATACCAGACCTATTAAGGCTCCATACCCCCTGCACGGTGGAAAGGGCACACAGGATTGGACAGCCATCAGACACGCGCTCTAAACCCAGAGCAGTCATTGTAAAGTACTTGAACTATGTGGATAAGCAAGCCATCTTACAGAACTTCAGGAGGGCCCGGTCTCTAACCTTTGAGGGTCATAATCTATTAATCTTTGCAGACTACTCCATAGAAGTTATGCAAAAAAGCAAGGCGTTCTCCCCTGTTTGTTCTACTCTCCACTAACGTAACATCAAGTTCAGCCTGGCCTACCCTGCTGTTCTCTACTTTCAATCGCCACAAGGAGAGAAATTATCATTCACATCCCCATTGGAAGCCGAACAATACATAAACGACTCATTACAGCTAGACATGGACCAAACTCCTCAATCGGAGGCCACCACAAGGAACTCACCTGGGAAGTCGTCCATCGGCTCGAACAAACCTGGAAGCCCGATGAAGCCCCCCTATAAGAGGGTCCGCTTTGGACCGACTGAGATCCAGCAAATGCAGGCGTAAATGGTTAGAACAGACGTCCTGAGCCTAATACCAACTCGCTGCTGTAGCAATGCCCACTAAAACCATTTACCTCACCATAACCCAACAAGACAACCTGAAAACTCACGAACCCATGGCGGAATGATAAATGAACTGAAAGTGACACAAAAAGGTCCTCTCTGGGGGACACTCACCCGCACAAGATATCCTGCAAGATCACAGTTCAGGAGATGCTACGAAGCTGTGGTAAAAGTATTTCAGACTGCTAATTACCTGTATGTTTATTATTGTCAGTTGACAAGGCTGTTATGTTTAATGTGTAAACCCCTTATGGGGCTGTTTCCTCATGGGTGAGCCCCCTCCAGACGACTGGCCTCACTCCCCAGTATTCACTGTCCGGGGGGGTCAGACGTGGGTGGGACTCGCCCCCGAATACCGAAGAGGTACCGAGGGTCAACTTATGGACCACACCAGGCCCAGTCCAATTTCAGATTGGTAGGGGAGCCAACCACTCCCCATCCGCTGCCATATGCCACGTCCCTCCAACCTCTTCCAACCCCCTGGTCCTCCCTCCCCCTCCCCCCACCATATATCCACCCTCCCCCTGTGGGAAATCGCCCACATCCAAACTTAAAATGGATGACAGGGGTGGACGCCGATCCCATGGATTATGCCCCCTATCACACGGAAAAAAGTGAAGTCCATAAAAGTTGTTTTCAATGGTACCCTCTTCCGATGTATTTATTACTTGAACCTGTTTTATTCATACATTAGAAAATCTTGTTTTGCACTGTGCCCACTCCTCAGCCCCAGGGGAAACTCTCTCGGGAAGCCCGTATCCGGGCTTGTCCCTAACACCATTTCTACTATAAACAAACAATGGATCCCCCCGGGCTCTGGAGTAACCTAACCATAGTGTCCTGGAACGTCAAGGGGCTAAGGTCACCGCAGAAACGTATGCAGATACTAAGTCACCTGAAAAAACTCAAAGCTGATGTAGCTTTATTACAGGAGACGCACTCAGGGGGAGAGGATCTTCCAAGACTCCGAAAATTATGGGTGGGCGATGTAGTGGGCTCCCCGGCTATGGGAAAAAAAGCTGGGGTGGCTATCCTCAACAGAATTACCTTAAACCTAACCATAGGTGGTAGAGAACTCGCCATTTCTAACGTATATGCGGAAAACTCCCCCACCCAAAGATTCTATCACAATTTAAACACTTGGGTCCTACAAGTCCCAGAACATCTCCACCTCCTTGGAGGTGACTTCAACTCAACCATGCATCCCATGGA
Organism: Glandirana rugosa; assembly: GCA_018402905.1. Taxonomy (NCBI): domain Eukaryota; kingdom Metazoa; phylum Chordata; class Amphibia; order Anura; family Ranidae; genus Glandirana; species Glandirana rugosa. The sequence goes on along the minus strand of BLSH010219636.1, from coordinate 179,453 downwards.
AGACCGCACCTTCAACCAAGCCCTCCCCACTACCCAACAAACACCACTAGCCGAAACAACAACCCTACTCGACCTAACGGACGTCTGGCGGATGTTACATCCGACCGACAAAGAATATACCTTTTACTCACACCCTCACAAAATATTCACACGCATTGACTATTTATTTGCCTCCAGTGCACTCCTACCCATGATAAAATCAGCCACAATTGGAGACATGGCGATATCTGACCACGCCCCGGTACTAGTAACAATCTTGAACCTCCTCCAAAAGGCACCAGGGGCACCTTGGAGATTACCTTCATACCTGGCCCAGAATGAGAAACTAAAAGCTACATTACAACAGGCATGGTCCGATTACCAAAAGAACAATAATGAATCTTTACAAACACCTAATCTATACTGGGAAGCCTTCAAGGCTGTACTCAGGGGCCACATTATCTCCTTCTCCAACAACTTTAAGAAACAAACCCTATCCAAGTTACAGAAGGCTAGCCGCGCACTTAGAGACGCACAAAAACATTTAAATCTATCACGCACACCTGAGAACACCCGGGCCTGGCAACAGGCAAAACAGACATTTGATCAGCTGTCGGCCGACCAAGAAGCAATGCATCAATTTCACACAAAAGTATACTTCCACAAATATGGGAATAAGGCGGGCAGGTTGTTGGCCCGGATGGTCTCCGGAAAATTCTAATCCAACACATATTTCATCCTTAAAAGACCAGAAAGGAAAAATCACATCAGACCCAACCCAGATAGAGGAAATACTTACAGCATTTTATGAAACTCGTTACACAAAAGACCACACAGACACGTCCATAGCAGAGGAAATCCTACAAGGAGCCAACGTCCCCAAAATCAGTACATCCCAATTAGAGACACTTAACGCCCCCATCACCCTCCCAGAGATTTTATTAACAATCAAGACCCTAGCTGGGGGTAAAGCTCCAGGTCCAGATGGCCTATCATCAGAGTTCTATAGAATGACATCAGATTTTATCCCAGAAACGCTACACCTTGTATACTCACACAATTGGGGAGGTGGACCCTACCTTCCTACAGGCCAACAGGCATATATTAAACTATTGCCCAAACCCAACAAAGACACTTTGTCCCCAGGATCATACAGACCAATCTCAATTATAAATGTTGATGCGAAAGTCCTGTCAAAAATCATTGCAACACGCCTGGCATCAATACTTCCCACCCTAATCCATCCAGCACAATCAGGCTTCGTACAAGGAAGATCGGCCACTCTTAACATTAGGAAAGTACTCCTCGTCTTAGAACAAGCCAAAAAAACCCCAGACACAGACACTGCTATACTATCCCTAGACGCAGAAAAGGCATTTGATAACATCAGTTTCGATTGGCTTTTCAGGGTAGTACAGTACGTTGGAATCACAGGCCCTTTTCTGACTTTCATAAAAGAAATGTATTCCAAACCAACAGCTAGACTGGTCACTCCAAGTTTTGTATCCCCAGAATTTCCCTTGGGTAAGGGGACCCGACAAGGGTGCCCCCTCTGGCCACTCCTCTTTAATCTAGCCATAGAACCCCTGTCACGCATGCTCAATTCCCCCAAAGGAATAAGTGGGGTCAAAATAGGGCACAGAATCTGTCGCTCGGCCTTTTTTGCCGACGACATCATTCTCTTCCTGTCTGATCCACCCAAAGACTTCATCTTCCTAAAACAAACTCTCCACAAATTCAGGGAATGCTCTGGCATGAAAATAAATTTTAGCAAAAGTGAAATACTTCCACTTAACTCAAAAAGGGCGGAGTCATGGAAATCCTCTTCTCCTTTCCTGATAGCAAAAGGTCAAATTAAATACTTGGGCATACATATAGGCAAAGACCCCTCCTCCTTGTACTCTTTAAATTACCCTCCTTTTATAAACAAGATCATAAAAGACCTGCAAACTTGGCGGTCCCTCCCTCTCTCGCTCTTCGGGAGATGTCACCTAATCAAAATGATCCCCTTCGCGAGATTACTATACCCCCTTCAGACACTACCTCTCCTCCTCAAACACAAAGACGTACAAAGATTACAGACAGAATTCCCTAATTTTATCTGGAAGGGAAAGAGACCTAGAATATCCCTTAAAAAACTCTGCCTCCCAAAGAGCGAGGGAGGGAGGGGCCTACCCAATTTAAGAGCATACAACCTTGCATGCCTGACGAGGAACTGTCTAGATTGGATAGCAAGAAAATCTACATATTCCAACCTCAAATTCGAGGAAGCACTGGCTCACCCATACAAGCTGCCTGCTATTCTGCACGCAAAGATAACCTCCCTACCTACGCACATCAAACAAAGCCTAGTACTGAGAGACACTATCCTGGCATGGAGGGAAATTAGGAAATGACTGCATCTACCCACGTCAATCTCATTATCCCTCCCGATACTAGGAAACCCAATGTTTCCCCCTTCCCTGGATTCGCCAGTCTTCAAGAACTGGGCCTATAGAGGCTTAACACATGCTGAACAACTATATAACCCAACCAGCAACTCTTACAAAACCTTCTCCGATATCAAAGCTGAATTTCAAGTACCTACAACACATGGATTTCAGCACTTGCAAATCAAAGCATATCTACAATCGTGCCATGGCAAACACCCTAATCCATATAAAAAATCATTCTTAGACACTCTGGCAATAGAGGGAAATTATTCTATCTCAAGAATCTACAGTCAATTGGCCACATCTCAAACCCAAAAAAACCTAGCACACAATTTTCATCCCTGGAGCTCAGCATTGGGGGACACTCAAGCACCAACTCAAATCCTCTCGGGCTATCAAAAAATATGCTCCATAATCACAACGGAAACTTGGAGAGAAACCCAATTTAAAATAGCTCACAGAGCTTATATCCCACTGGTCTTCACCCCAGGAGCGCCTCACCAAGGCATCTGCCCATGGTGTAGTACCAATAGGCCATCTCTATACCACAGACTCTGGCAATGTCCTCACATCTCCTCCTTCTGGGAAAAGGTTCTCACATATAGTAAGAACATCAGTAGACAAGACATTTCAAAGGACCCTCTCATTTGCCTCTTCAGTGGCAACCCTACGGCAAAATACCCGCATTCCCAATCCAAGAATATCTCCAACTGGATACACCTATGTCTCCTAGCAACTAGAAGGACTATACTACAAGCATGGATCCAAACAACACCGCCAAAATTAAATCAAGTTCAGCAAGCTCTCCACTCTTTCTACTCCTCGAGAAACAAGACACTATAAACACGAACTTTATTCAAACAAAAAAATTTTTCTCGAGATGGAGAAACTTCATAGAACATTCCCTTAACCCTGCAGAAATAGGAGACTTCATGCTCCCATTTAAATACTCGGAATGGTACCTCAAGGCTGACCTCTCCAACTCCTTAGGTAAACTCAAAATTCAAAACACTCAACAGCGTGGGGACCACCAACAACAAACACCTTCTGCATGACCCCCCCATGGACCCTTTCCTTGACGTTCCCCGATTTGACTAACTTAATCGCCCCCTGGTTTATACTTTGATTAAATAAAAAGTACCCTCTAGAAACCCTTCTCAATTTAAGATGCCATCCCATAACTATGCAACATCGGGCACAGAAAAGCAAAACAGGAAGTACCTACCAAATCTGTATTACTTAACATGTATGATCCACCACTGTTATATTCTCACATATGATATATGACCTGTATCAAATGACATCGGTTGTACCTTAATAGTTTACTCACAGAACTGTTATAATTCCATTGTACACTACCTAATACTCAAAAGTTATACGTTTGCAACTATCTCTGTGACTGGAAACCCTGTTAGGGGTGTTTTTTCTTTCTTGTATGACTGTACAAAACTAATAAAATATGTTTAAAAAAAAAAAAAAAAGAACGGAAAACCAATTAATGAAAGGGGTGAGCCAGGGAAAGCTTTGGAGGAAAGAGCTAGATAACACCTCCAGTCAGGAAATGAGTTGAGCTCTATATGACTTGCTGTTGCTTCTAATGCACACTGTGAGAAATCCACAGTGGGGAGTGAAATAAGAGTAAGCAATTTTAGTACAGGAGAGAAGCCTATACAATTGTGCAAGACTGAAGCGAAGTGCAGCTTTAAATGCACATATAATCTTATGGGAAAGTTGTTATTGAAATTAAAAATATGGGGGCAGGGTCTCCTCAAAAATGCACAATGGTTGAAATGGATAGTTTATAGCAAGCAAGATAGCATGTTTGCTGGGATCAGAATTCTTGTGTATGTTTGACTTAGAAACCGATGGTAGGTTTGGCTTTGGAGGCTGCAATCTCACTCCTCTTGCCCAGTTAAGCACCAAAAGATGTATTCTTCTTTAATTATATGGTGGCCCATTGGAATAATGAAGTTAGTGTTTCTCCTGATGTAAAACTAAGTAATTACATGTGGCTGTAAACATCTCTAATTTCTATGTAGCAATCAACAATGGTCAGAATTTATTCTACTATGTCAGAAAAGAACATACTTGGCTTTGAATGGTTAAAAAAAACTCTTAAACAAATGAGGCTGATAGTTTGAAATGTTGCATGCATTTAATATTTTGTCTAATAGTCATTATGTTAATACATTTTTTTACTCTTCATTATTTTCCCCTGTTTATTTTTTTGGCAACAGGTACAGATGAGAAAGCTGAGGGCAAACAACGGAACTTTGTCAGTCACATTAAGTGCCGTAAATCCTTAGATTTGCAGAAAGGACGGGAATACCTGATCTGGGGAGTCAGGGGGGACCTTTGGGACCAACCAGAGGGGTAAGATCCTCCATCCATAAGCTCTCATAATAAAGCACACTTGTTTAAAAAAATCAGTTTCGGCAAGCATCTACCAGTGTAGCCTAGAGGAAGGATTATCTGCAGCATGAATCATGAACATTTGATATAGCATCTCATCAATAAACATTCAATATTTTCTTTGATATAGGTTTTCTGAAATTGGCTAAAATATGTTTGCTAATTGGATGCTATTAATTATTGTTTTTGGGCTTTGGGTGGCTAAGGACAATTGGTCCAAATAGGGTTCCTTTGCAGTGTGGAGGACAATTTGAATTAAAAAAAAAATGAATTTTAAGTTTTAAGATGACCACAGAAGTTAGGAAATGGTCAGACAGAACAATCAGACGCGGGCAACATTTTCTAAACAGTACAATTGATTTGTTCCCCGAGAAAATCCGTTCAGGGTTGTGGTACACTGCCCCTTGGTCATTGTATTGTTGACTGTCATCTAATGTCTCTGGGAAATTAGTGTTATAAAACCGTTGTAAGTACTTTTATGATAACTCACTTACTGGTTTTCCATCTTAATTAACATAACAGCTTTTGATGTTACAAATGGTGATAAGATATGGAGTTTTAAGATGCTAAAGTCGAACTAAACTCACAGAAATACCTCATTCCAACAATGCCGTGGTTAATCCCTCATTGGCTGTTGTCATCTTCTCTCTAGCTATGTCAAAGTACCAGGTTTTCGGCCTCTTGATTGGACAATCAGAGAATAATGTCATCTCATGTATATGCATAGAAGGCTGCAAGCAAGCAGTTAAGTGTTTATTATTGCAGAAGAGACATTGCCGAGATGAGCCACCTGCTCGCTGTTTTTTTTAGTAGTCAAGTTTAGTTCCACTTTAATGAAAACCTGTACTTTCTCTGCCACTTGTAAACTTAAAGTGGACCTATACTGTGTTCAAAAAGGTAAGTAGCGGGCAAATGATTAGTTACTAGTAGCTCATGTAGGCTCTTTGCAACTAAACTTTATTTAAATACTGACTTACAATTGCTTACAATGCTTGCTGTGCTCCATGTCTCTGCATGGGGGTGGCCATCTTGGTAGAGGCAGGTAAAGAGGGGAATTTCCATGCCTTGGCTACCGTTTGCTTTGCAGCTGTGAGAAGCTGAAACACGAGTTTGAATTGCTTAACCGTCAAGGTATCTGGCCTCAGATTGAGGAGAGCAGTTGACTGTTATGGCAGTTTAGCTATAGTAATTTGAACATCTCAGAGCCAAGTGCGAAAATAGCTTTCCAAAAAGTTTGGACCACTGGGCAGGTCCACCATATATGCATATATGTTCCTGGTTCTGAGCAGCTGTGAATGCAAAGAGCTGAATAGTTGGGGACAAATTTGGTTATTCTAGATGGGACTAGGTACCAGCGGGTCAGCACCTTGTAGTTGGCTTCCACCGCAAGTACATTGGGCTAGGACACCTTAGTCAATGACCAAATCTCCAAACATTTTGCTATGCCAAAAGTGTGCCCTAGGTCCTCTTCCCATTTATGGACATATGAGGGTTGGTCCTCATCCGGTTTGACTAACAATTGGGAGTAGAGTTGAGATTACATCCAACAACAATCGACATTCCTAGATGCTCCCTATACTGTAAGATTACACATTTTTTCATTTTGAGATCAAATCCACATTAAGTCCTATATAGACTGTATATGTTCTGTATACCTTAAGTATCATGCAGTTATCTATGGATGCACTGCTTCACTAGTCAATAACTAGGAAAAAACTGATATAGGTGCTACTATCTTGCCTTTTTCTTGAATCAGCCTGGGAGAAAAACTGGTAAACTAATAGTGTCTCTACTATGAGATTCGTAACATAAACCCAGTGTGTCTGTAGGTGGGGTGCAGAGCAATGGAATAATTTTATTAAAATAATGCAGAAACAGTTCACAAATAACCCAGTGGGAAGGCAGCCCAACCAGGAACACTGACAGCTCAAACAGCGTTTAGAGGGCAGAATGCAACTGAACTGTCAACGTTTGTCAAGAGGGGAAGAATGCAGCCTTGCCATCTTGTGCCCAATAGGCAGGTGTCCAGAGAAGTTGTGAGCAATATGCTTTTCCTCCTCATCAGGAACCTTTCTTTGCCACTAGTACTGATCCTACCAGACAAAGTACCTGTTCCTACTCTACTAACTTGAAAATGTCCAATAAACCTGGGTGCCAGTGCCTTAAATAGGCTCTTGCTGACCCAGAATGGCTGCCAGAGTCACATAGGTTTGCAGCATCCAAATGAATGCTTCCCCAGTGACCTAGGAAACCATAGAGGAACTATGTTCCTCTTGACTTCCTCCCCAACTGCAATGCCAATGTGGTGGAGAAAGTAGATTGCACCTGCCTATACATCAGCAGAGAAAGTGGTTGCAGTGAGAGAGGATGAGTTTAATTTAAGATCAGCCAGCAGCAATGGGTAGGGATGGGGTCCTTCTGTAAAACACCTAGTTTGAAACCTAAGTTTACCTACAAAATACAAAATAGGTGCAAGGGACATTACTTACCTACAGTGGGATGTGTCCCTTGTGCATCTGTCTTCTAGTTCAGTATAAGTCTTCTGTCATCCCTCCTACCACTGCTGCCATAATCTTCTGGTGAAGTGGGGGGTTAATAGAACTGAGGAGCTGTCATCAAGAACGCAGACTATGCTCGTCCTTTCTGCCCAGCTCTTCGATTCATAGATGCCTTACTATAGTTTCTCTTAATGAAACATTATCTATGAATGGACAATAGGCAGATGATTTAAAGGTCCACCACCTCCCCACCCCCATTCTTAGATTCTGTTTATTTTGTGTTTTTTTTTTTTTTTTTTGCTTGCAAATTTAGGCTTTAAGGAGAAAGTCTGTAGTAAGTTAAAATAATAATAAATTGTTTATAACTTGAATTCTGGATAGAGATCACGATGGGTGGTCAGTTTTAAAGCGGTAGCTTTAGAAGAACTCTATAGTTGTGTACAAGGTAGGAAAAAGGTCAAGAAAAAAAGGGAATCTAAATCAAGAGAGGAGGTTCTAGAGAATTGGGCATTCTCTAGAGAAGTCTTGGAGTTTTGCATGGTGTAGGATTAAGAGTATGAAGGACCTTTGTAGGTCAGTTGAATAGCAGTAATTATCTTTCTTCCTACCCCTTGGCTTCCCCAAGAATTGCCATTCACATGCTTGTTTTACTTCTTTGTGTTCAATGATCTTTGTGGCTTAGAAGCCCAGAACAAATTTAGCAGCATCAGGAAACTATCACTTTATAACTAATTTGTCAGTGTGACAAAAGGGCCTGAGAACTAGAAGCACTTACAGTTGCACGTTCCTAGCTCCCATTGCAATGTTATTTGATGCTCTCATGTCATGGAGCATTGGGAGTACTTAAACAGATGTATTGGTTACATGTAGTGAATGAAGACAGCCCTACATATATATTATTCAAAAAAAGTAACATATATTTAGTGTGATCTTCTCATGAGTATTAATATTTAAATACAGAGAGTTGGTTTATTCTATTTTTTTATAGAGTACAGTAACAACATTCCCATATACTACATTGGGTTTCTGTCTCACCTCAGAACATAATGATGGCATCAGCCTTTTTCAGCTGAATTGCGCAATTATTAATTCTAAATTATGGGGTCTCTGTCAGAGGAACCTAACATCATCCTTTGTCTTTGAAATAGTGATTGCAGTTGGGTGCAAATGCGAATTACAGGAGAGATAGTACACTATTTCAAAGTCAGCATAGGATTATATGTGGTAGTTTTGGATGGAGTTGACCTTTAGCAAAAATTGTTAAAGATGTTTTGATAATTCTCTTTAGATACTCCTACATCATTGGGAAAGACACTTGGATCGAGTGGTGGCCAAACAACAGAGAATGCCTGGATCCGGAGAATGAGGACATATGTGATATCTTCTTTTCACTGTCTGAAAATCTGGAACTTAATGGCTGTGCATCATAAAGTGAACATGCAAATCCCCTGAACTCCTCTTACCATTCCTTTTTCAGTGACTTACTACAATCTTGTCACGTTTTCTATGTCAATAAAACATTTTTATGCTAGCTGTTGTGTGTGCTCCACTTTACACTTAACGCTGACCTGCTCTACCTCTTAGAATGTATACCTGTAATTTTAATTTTTTAACTATGTTTTTTAAGAGGTGTATTTCATTTGCAATAAAACTGTTTTATAATTCAGTGTAACCATTATATGGACCTTCATTCACTAAACTGCATTAACAGGGAGCTAAGAAAGTTGCACCTACTCTCAAATTCCCAGAATTCTTTGTGGGGTAGAGGAGGGGTGAAAAAGACCCAATGTTGAATAGCATAGGGGGCTGGTATTAATATAAAAGCAGGAGGCTGCAATGCTAGGCTGGGCTTAAAGTAAAGAAGACCCTTAAATAACTTTACAAATCTGCAGAAATAAATCCTTAACATTAGACAATATGAAAACGTAGTATACTTTTTTCAAAAACTTCCAGCTTTTACATTAAAACATCTTTAACTCCAGTCAAGTGACTTTGCCTCAGGATGAGATGATGTCATGAGTCTGTTGCAATCAGGAGTTGGAATTTCCTCAGTCTTTTCTTTCCCTGGAATAAGATTAAAACATTGTCAATTTGTGACAAGTCTCCTAGGTAAAATGTTGCAGCAAGGGCTTCTTTTCTTCAGGTGCTTGTGAACACAGCCAAGAACAAGGAAGGCACCAGAACAGTGGCGGCCCATCCATTATGAACGCAGGGGCGCCGCCCCCCTAATCCATGCACTAGGCCCCTTATCCACACACATGGATTACAATGATTTTTTTTGAAGCATGTGATTGGAGGCTGAGGCCCTAATCGGCTTCAAAAAAGGGTGGGCTGGGCAGCGCAGAGCGCTGCACCCTGAGCTCACCCAGTTGTGTGACAATAGCAAACTAATATTTGCTATTGTCTTCCTGATTCTCCTCCCGGTCAATCAGGAAGCAGGTCCTGAGACCCAAATGGCCAGGGAGTCTTAGGACCCACTTCCTGTTTGGCTGGGGGGAAGCAATGGCCCAGAGCTTGGAAGAATCAGGGAGCAGCTCAGCCAGCGGTCCTCTCCCACCAGGACTCGGCTCACTCTTCCAGGGATGGCTCACCCACAGCCACATCCAGCACTCCCTGGCTCAGACAGTGGAGGGAGGAAGAGAGTAAGGAGGCCTCTGATCGCCACATCACCGTCCATCTTCCACAGGGGGGTGATCACGTCTTCCCGTCCATTTCCCGCTGTGGGAGGTGGGGGTGGGGTCGGTTTGCAAACCCGCAAAGTATTGAGCACCAGCCACCACTGCACCAGAATCCACATGATTGTCATCTCTGCCCCAGAATCTCAGTCCAAATAGTAGATTGTGTTCCTGGATGATGCCTGATAAAATATGTCTGCATCCTTCTGGAGAGGAAAGCAGATGATGGCATTGTTGGGGGGAGTACTGTGATCTGTGTGAGTGGTAATAAATACTTACAAGTAATAAGCTGGCCATGCAATAGGGATTTGTTTGTTCAATTTTCTAATGGTTAGTGGGGTCAAACGGGTTTGACCGTAGTGATGAGAATTTTCAAAGGAGCATGATTAGAAGTTTTTTTTTCCTAATATATTCTATTTCTACATATTCTAATGTACATGTTTTAGGCACAAAATTAACCGTCTTTAACCACTTCCTGCCTGCACTATAGCCGAAAGACAGCTACAGCAGGGGCTTACTTTGCCAGGAGGGCATCCATGGACCTCCACCTGTCCCCTGACTTCAGACACAGCTGATTACAGATTGGGGTAAAGGGCCAATTACAGTGTCCAATGACAACTGATCACAATGTAAACACAAGCCGGTTATCGGCATTCCTTTCCTTGTGCTGACAGCACGAGGAGAGGAGAAGAGAGACGATAACCAGATTGTGTAAAACGGACATCTACACTGATGATCAGTGTCCTGATCATCAGTGCAGTCCCAACAGTGCCCACCAGTGCTGCTTATCAGTGTCCACCAGTGCTGCCTATCAATGCTGTCAATCAGTGCTGCCAATCATGGCCCATTAGTGCTGCCTATCAGTGCTGCCTACCAGTGCCCATCAGGACTGCCTATCAGTGCCACCTATCAGTGCCGCCTATCAGTTCCTCCTTATCAGTGCCCACCAGTGCTGTCTCATCAGTGCCCATCAGTGAAGGGGAAAAATTACCTGTTTGCAAAATTTTATAAAAAAAATAATATTTTTTTCCAAAATCTTCGGTCATTTTTCATTTGTTTAGCAAAAATAAAAAAAAGTGGTGATTAAATACCACCAAAAGAAAGCTTGATTTGCATGAAAAAAATGATAACATTTTTTTTATATGGGTACAGTGTAGCATGACCCTCCTTTCGGAGGAGGCGTTGCTCGGCCTGACTGAAAACATCTTAATCTGGTACAGATTTATAGATGACATTTTCTTGATATGGAGCGGAAGTAGAGACTTGTTGAATCAATGCCTACTAGCTATGAACAACAACGATCTAAACCTAAAATTTACCATGACCGCCGATGCACAAAGAATTCATTTTTTGGATGTCACTATTGAAAAAGATGAACAAGGCAGATTGACGAGCACCGAAAGGTAACAGCAGGCAACACGATACTACATGCCACCAGTTCTCACCCAAAAACTCTGATTAAATCCATTCCCTACGGGCAATACCTGCGTCTTCGCAGAAATTGTTCCACAGAGCAAACTTTTCAACTCGAAGCCAAAAAACTAAAAGCTAGACTCCTCGAAAGAGGATACTTGAATACATGTCTAAAGAAAGCCTATAAAAGGGCAGGGGAAAAGAATAGACACCAACTACTCTTTGGAGGAAAGGTCCCAAAAGAAGGGAGTAAACAAACTAATGGTTTCACCACCCAGGCAAGAATTATCATGACATACACCAAACAACATAAATACATTAGAAAGACCATATCAAAATTTTGGCCGATCTTACAATCAGACCCCACCCTAAAACCTCTAATACCAAAAAATCCACCCATCACTTTTAGACGGTCCAGATCACTACGTGACCATCTGGTCCATAGTGAATATGTAGGAGCATTCAGAAGGGACCCATGTAAGAGAAAAGGGACATTCAAGTGTGGCGGCTGCCAAATTTGCCGCTACATGAATACCACCAACAACTTTGTATTACCAAATGAACAAGTGTATAGACCCTCCCATTTCTCCAATTGCAGAACATTGGGAGTGGTGTATTTACTAACCTGCAGTTGCGGGGGATTCTATGTAGGCAAGACTGCACAAGAGTTTCATAAGAGGGCATCCAGACATATAACCAGTATGAAAACGAGCAACCCCGACCTACCCCTGTGTAGACATGTGAGGGAAATACATCACAAAATCTTCCCCAATATAAAGTTTACAATATTAGATCGCATACATCCCAGCAACAGAGGAGGAGATTGGGACAAAATCCTCCTCCAGAGGGAGACTCGGTAGCAGGTGGTCCTAAAAGCCACCACACCACCTGGCCTAAACAGTTCCATCAGTTTTAGACCATTCTTGGAGGGCTATACATCTGGAGTATGGGAAGGACACGGCTAAAATTGGCCATTATATTTTCTGGCCACCCCCATTCATTTATACATATTATATACACTCGGATACGCAGAGGATGCACAAGTCAATGTACATGCGCACATGGGTGTCCGACTGTCTTATTAACTCCTTTCTACATGGTTGGTATGATGCACATCTGTATAATAGAGTGATACACCTGCACAATATACTAATGTAATGCGGGACTAGGGAAGGCCACCAACGATATGCGGGTATATATTTAGTACCTTATAAGAAGGCTTAATTATAACTATTTAACGATTTATCAATCAGCCTTTCAAATATAAAGTTGCCCCCTTGCTCTTATAATCGGGACCTATGGTTGCCAATAAAATTCCCTTTGTATTTATTCCCCAATCAGTTTCTGCTTCTTTAACTGCTCTCCTACTCACTTTTCTTTATTTTCTTATTCTTGACACAGATGGTTCAGTTTTCCGAACGTATCCCTGTGCTCCCACTATTGTAAACTATACACGTGCAATTACTTAAATTTCCACTAGGGGCTTACACAGACACAGGGACGCAAATGACTTGAGATGGAGGGTCTGCCTGATTCTTAACACCATGGCCATGTGACTTGTGTGACTCAGCCCCTTTCCTTCCCTCTCCTCCCGCCCCTCCCATGGGCGGTCGGTCTGCACTACGATCCCTGCATGTACCACGCGGGGAAGTGACGTCAGACCTGTGTGCCCAAGACGGGACGAACGCACAGGTGATGCACATCTAACACTATTTAAATCCCTGGCTCTCATTCAGAGGCTGCGCAGCGCCAGGATAGACACGAAATCAGAGACAGGAGGTAAGAGGAGAATTATAAATATACCTGGGTGGTTGTACTTCGCAGTAATGGGGAAAGTTCACCACCTTATTGTAATTTCAATTTGCTCAAACACACTGGGTGTGTATCCTCAGTCTCAGCACTCCATTGGAGACACCTGAACGCCTCTCAAACCTATTTAAAAGCATCAGCCATAGGGGATTTTCCTTAATCTTTATACAACACTTTTATTCTCTTCTTTCAACTAGCATATGCTGTGATTACAACACAGCACCTTTTATCATTACTATCTTTAATATCAACCTAGTTAATTTTCAATATTTACAGATCTGGGATAGATAGATTCCATCCTTCTCAGGTCATACAGTTACCGGTGGCAGATCCCCCCGGAAAACAAACTAAACAAACAACTAAAACGCCAAACAAGTTTTTGAATTTAAAACGACAGTACAGGCGCAGCGGGCTCTATATGAGGCAGTCAGGTAAGTTGAGTCGCATTAAACATAGGGATTACCACCATGACTTGTCCCATGTTCTGTACCTCTTTTTCTTTTTTCTTTCTCCCTCTTTCTTTTTCCTCTTTTCTCTCTTCTTCTTTCTTTCTCTCTTTTTCTCTATCTTTCTCCCTTTTATTTCTTCTCCTTTTTCTTTTTCCCCATTCTTATCCCTTCTTGTTTCTCCACTGCTGTTTAATTATATTGCAGCATATTTGTTACCTATGGCTACCTATCTGGACACCTCTTTTAGAAGTTTCTCTTTAGACCTATAGGGGCCAGCATTTTTTGATCAAAAATTGACCCAACATTGTAGAATCCTGGGACACCAATAAGTTGCCATTTATGCAAGGGTGCCCGAAAAAATTGGATGCAAATCGTTGGTGATTCAGTCTCTACTTCCATAATCTTGTAATCCATGTGACTTATTATTCATAACTGGTATAAGATGATTTATGATAAAAATGATTGTGAAACAGACCTTTCCTTTTTCTTTCCCCTCCCTTCCTCCCCCCCCTTCCCCTTACCCCCCCTCCCCCCCTGTTTCCAATTTACCTTGCTTGATGGTTGGATACTCCCTTGTTGTTCTCTTCTTTCTTTTGCTATCAGAAACAGATCAAACCGTATATTCAATCGCTTCACAATACTGTAGATGAGTGACTCCGTTGAAACATCTCCCCTGATGAAGGGCCTCTTTTGGACCCGAAACGTTAAACGTTGGGCACTGGGACACTGAACACCATCCCCTCGCATTTCTGGACAACGGATTGTTTTATGTCACCATCTAAGCTATGTATTAACTCATTCATCTATGGTCATTCTGTGATGTACTACTGACCACTTGATCCGCAACAGAGAAATGTTATTTAGTTTTATATTGTTTGGGGTTCCTCTATTGTAGAGTAACCGAAACATTTTAATAAATATGACTCTTTTGACATGATTTGACCTTTGTGTGGTGTGTTGCTGCCTATTAAAGTCCCATCAAAGGGGGTTCATTTCTTATCCATGACCCTGCAATTGTCATTCAAAATGTTACAGCACTGAAAGCTGAAAATTGGCCTGGATAGGAAGGGGTAAAAGTGCACAGTAGACAAGTGGTTAATACATCTGGAATTCTATTCAAATAGCAGGTCCGGATAAAACAAAATGAGCGTATGTGGTGTGAATGTGGTGTATGGCCAGTAGAATTTCACTTACACATTACCTAAGCTCAGCAGGGACTGGCCTAATTTTGATCCATATATGGGAACTGTGGTTGATTGGTGGTCTACCAATCAACTTTTGTATAATCACCCTGTTGGATTTTAGCCACTGGATCAGTGCTGCATGCTATAGCCTACAGCGCTGATTAGTGTATTCTGACGATGGGAAAATCTTCCCATTGTCAGAAAACAATAGCTCTCCTTATCCATCTGCAGGTTGAAAGAAAAAGTGACTAATGTGTGTATAAAAAAACTGTTCTGCGAATGTTTCATCATTCACTCAAAAATAATGAATAATATCCTAATGTTTGTAATATGTGTGTAATGTCAGTTTGTATTTGTTTCCTTTTGCCAGAAGAATGTAACATTACCTTATCATTTAATCCTAAGAGAACATTCAACCATAAGAGTTAAAAAAAAACATTTACCAATAGAGAAAATAGTCCAACAACATAGGCTAAGAACATTCGACCAGAAAGGAAAATAATAAAGAGCACTATGTGCCGTCTATGAAAATTCCTGTGCAAACGACCAAATTAATGGGTGTTAATCTGATCGAACCTACAGCTGCAGTGTGAAGTGAAACATTTAACAGTGACATTATAACCACTGCTAAATGTGACAGCTAACAGCCAGTGGCTCATCTTCGCCCAGTACTTTCAGTTGTAAGACAGGGATTTATAGATTAAAACAAAGGAATGTTGTAAAAGAAAACAAATCATCTTTTATGGAATTTAGGGGGTGGAGGGCATTTTTTTCTGGAGTCCCCCCTTCAGGTCTACTGTGGATTATAAGGGGGTACCCCACACATAAAAACAAGAAAAAAAAGCAGGCCCTTATCCATACATGCAGCCTAACTGTCCAATAGAGCATGTGCCCCTCTCTTCTGAGGGTCTCTTTCCTCTTGGAGGGTCCCCTTATTTTTAAGGGGGAATTCCAGATTCCAACAAGACCCTTGCCCACAGACCCCCACAAAAACTGGGCCAAGGTTATGGGTGAGGGTCTGGCAACAGGGGACCACACAGTAACTGCAACCCGAGATGGAGGAGTTTAAGCGCGGAGTGGAGTGCAAGAACTGGAGGGTGCAAGAGCAGATGCACAAACTCAGCTGCCAGATGGAACCGTGGAAGTACTGAGCCGGGAGGCGGGACTGAGCAGGAGTGGACAGACCAGGTACTCTAGCCATGCGCTGCTCACTGTGTCTGGCCAAGTGGTTTAGGTCAGTTCAATGAGGGGGCAACACACATCACAGGGGGGTATAGACAAGACTGTTACTAGACTGTTTTGCGCCCTTTTTATACTGTATAGAAAGTATATTTTAGAGTTATAAAAGGGTTTTTTTTTGGGGGGAGCGCAATTAGCTGGTCTTGCCTAGGGCACAAAATAGTCTAGCACTAGCCCTGCCCCTGGCAATGAACACCCCTATGTTAAAGGCATGTGGCCTGGTATGATTCAGGAGGGGGATAGGATGCACACGTACCTTCCATTCCCCTTTCCTGGATAGCCAGGCTGCATGCTTAACCACTTCAGCCCCGGAAGGATTTCCAGCTTTAGGACCGGAGCCCTTTTTTCAATTTGGCACTTCGCCGCTTCAAATGGTAATTGCGTGGTCATGCAATGCAGTAGCCAAACGAAATTTGTGTCCTTTTTTTCCCACAAATAGAGCTTTCTTTTGGTGGTATTTGTTCACCACTGCGCTTTTTAATTTTTGCGATATAAACAAAAATATAACGGAAATTTTGAAAAAAAATTATATTTTCAACTTTATGTTATTACAAAAATACAATAAACTAAATTTTAGTCATAAATTTTTGCCAAAATGCATTCAGCCACATGTCTCGGGTAAAAAAAAAGCCAAATTGCGTATATTTATTGCTTTGCACAAAAGTTATAGCGTCTACAAACTAGGGTACATTTTCTGGGATTTCCCCAGCTTTTATTTTATGACTGCCTATCTCATTTCTTGAGGTGACGTAACGT
>BLSH010219636.1:73588-97402 GCA_018402905.1 Glandirana rugosa | reverse complement strand
TCTGTCTCTTACTCTGTCTCTCTCTTTCTCTCTCTCACTTTCTCTCTCTCGCTCTCGCTCTCTCTCTCTCTCTCTAACTTGCTCACACACTCTCTCTCTAGCTATCTCTCTCGCTCTCACTCATTTTATCTCTCTCTCTCTCTCGACATTTCATCCTTAAATTCAACTGTCATTTTTTGCAACGACGGACTTACAGAGTTGTAAACGTGTCGACAGTGTTTAATGGGGGTACTACACACAGTAAAAGACGCGGGGGTCGTTGAAGACATAGGGAACATGTGGAGGTATGGGAATTGTGGGGAGTCGTGTACAGAAGGGGGGTGGGTACAGAGATGTGCTAGGGGTGCAGAGGTGCACAGGAAGGGAGATACACTCCACAGATATACAATTTAGTTTAGTGGTTTTGTGTTTGTGTTGCAGAGATGTGTGGTGGAGTACATGGGTGTTCCAGGGGCCACAGAGCTATTCAGCTACTTGGCGTTACAAAGGCTTACTGAGGTGTGCTGGGGAATATAGAGGGTACTGGGGGTACAGAGGTGTGTGTGGGGGCAGGCAGAAGAGTACATGTGCTGAGGGGTGTTAAGGGTATGGAGGTGTACAAGGGATACAGAAGTTGCTGGGGGCGCAGAAAATGACACACATCATGGGGGTAATTTGTGACAGCTGTGCAAATGTTGAGACATTCAGGCAGCAACGTTTTTTACTGTCAACTTAAATTCCTACTTTACAGCTCTCTCTCTCTCTCTATTTTACTCACTCTCGCTCTCTCTATCGATCTCTCTCTCACACACTCGTTCAATCTCTCTCTCTCTCTCTCGCTCTCGCTCTCTCTCTTTCACTCTCTCTCTTTCTCTCTCTGTCTCATTCTCTGTCTCTCTCTCTCTCTCTCTCTCTCTTTCTCTCTCTGTCTCATTCTCTGTCTCTCTCTCTCTCTCTCTCTCTCTTTTTCTCTCAGTCCCTCTCTCTCTCTGTCTCTTTCTCTCTCTTTCACTCTCTCTCTCTTGCTCACTCTCTCTCTCTCTTTCTGTCTCTCTCTCTCTCTTTCTGTCTCTTTCTCTCTCTCCTTTTCTCTCTGTCTCTCTCTCTTTAGCTCTCTCTATCGTTCACTCTCTCTCTTTTTTTCACTCTCTCTATCTTTCACTCTCTCTCTTTCACGCTCTCTTTTTATCTTTCTTTTTCTCTGTCTCTCTCATGCTCTATTTTCTTTCTCTTGTTTGGTATCTATCACTGTCTTCTTCCTTTTGTCTTTCTTGCGGTTCTTTCTTTTTTTTTCTTTTTTCTTCTTTCTACTCGATCTCTGTATCGCTTTCGATTTTTCTATGTACACCCTGTCAATTTTATATATTTATTTTTCTTTTAGGTATAATTGGACAACTAGGATTCAACCTAAGAAAATGTTATTATAACAATAATGTATATTTCCATGTGCCAATAAAAATTGATGTCATTAAAAAGTGTATTTTACAACATTTTTTTTGCATTTTCTTTTTTAATAAATATTTAATTTATGTAAACATGATTATTTTAGGGGGGGGGGGATTTTTTTCTATACCCTCTGTGTACATGCTTTGGCATTTCAGCCTTCGCTGAGTGCCATTGCAGCTCCGATTAGTAAAACAGAATTGGAGAATCTGATATGCGGGTGCTACGGTGACCGCCTATCCTCAGTAAACCACACCAAACAGGGATCGACCTATGTAAACTAGGCAGATCACCATTCAGACAGGGGGGAAGCAAAGCAGGGACTACAATCCACTTATTCAGGCTCGGTTCACATTGGTGCGCTCTCCATCACTTGTGTGATGATCAGACATCACATGTGATTCACACCCGCACTGCAGTGCTGATAACATGCGATGTCTGAACACGCATTGGATTCACACAGAAAAAGGTGCAGGGACTTGTTTTTCCCCGCACTGGAATCGGATCGTATGGGTGTTTTCACCCATGCGATCCGATTCCTGTCCGAATCCACAGTTCGCACTGTGATATGTGAACCGATCTAGGGGTGTCATTAACATTGTCTTGACACCCGCAGCAGTTCACAGAGGGCAGTGTGAACTGCCTGCCCGAGAGATGCGATTGCGCTGGTTCCCGCCTCGCAATAGTGTGAACCTGGACTCAGACATACAGATTGCATGGCTGAAATCGCATCATATCCGGACCAAAGTCGGGCAGGACCCTTCTTTTGGTCTGCACCAGAATCGTTCACACCCATGCCATCCAATTGCTGTCCGAATTGACAGTTTGCACTGCGATATCTGGGGGTGCACCTCTGTGATGTTTAGAACATAGCCAGAGCAAAATAACATTTGTGAAGGAAAAATTGTCATTTAAAACCACTCATGGCTATTCCCGGCAATATACAGTTCTGCTCATAATTTTACATACCCTGGCAGAATTTATGATTTCTTGGCCATTTTTCAGAGAATATGAATGAGAACACAAAAACATTCCTTTGACTCGTGGTTAGTGTTTGGCTGAAGCCATTTATTATCAATCAACTGTGTTTAGTCTTTTTAAATCCTAATTACAACAGAAACTACCCAAATGACCCTGATCAAAAGTTTACATACCCTGGTGATTTTGGCTTGATAACATGCACACAAGTTGACACAAAAGGGTTTGAATGGCTATTAAAGGTAACCATCCTCACCTGTAATCTGTTTGCTTGTAATTAGTGTGTGTGTATAAAAGGTCAATGCGTTTCTGGACTCCTGTCAGCAACAGATACACCGCTCTGAACTCCAGAGACTGAACTCACTCCAAGTGGATTGTGCACATCCAGATCAGGTGCTCTGGCCCGGGATGCTCCTCCGTCATCCAAAGACAAAGTATGAAGAAAATAGAAGAGCCGGCACACCAACCAAACAATCTGAATGAATATTAAGTTTATTCCATACCACAGACAGGAGCACACAGACGCGTTTCGGCTGATGGCCTTGTTCTGGACTCCTGACAGACCCTTGCATCTTTCATCCAGTGCTGCACTGACGTTTCTGGATTCTGAGTCATGGGGAAAGCAAAATAATTGTCAAAGGATCTGTGGGAAAAGGTAGCTGAACTGTATAAAACAGAAAAGGGATATCAAAAGATATCCAAGGAATTGAGAATGCCAATCAGCAGTGTTTAAACTCTAATCAAGAAGTGGAAAATGAGGGGTTCTGTTGAAACCAAACCACGGTCAGGTAGACCAACTCAGAATCAGAATCCAGAAACATCAGTGCAGCACTGGATGAAAGATGCAAGGGTCTTTCAGGAGTCCAGGAACCTTTTATACACACACTAATTACAAGCAAACACATTACAGATGAGGAAGGTTACCTTTAATAGCCATTCAAACCCCTTTGTGTCAACTTGTGTGCATGTTATCAGGCCAAAATCACCAGGAGATGTAAAGTTTTGATCAAGGCCATTTGGGTAGTTTCTATTGTCATTATCATTTAAAAAGAGCAAACACAGTTGATTGATAATAATTGGCTTCAGCCAAACACTAACCATGAGTAAAAGAAATGTTTTTGTGTTATCATTCATATTCCCTGAAAAATGGCCAAGAAATCATAAATTCTGCCAGGGTATGTAAACTTATGAGCACAACAGTGTGCATTGTATACACTTTAAAACAAAAACAAAAAAACGAATGCCATCAACATCATGTAAATTGCCAAATGGGAGCAAAACAAGTCATATAGCTTGTTTTGATCTTCTATTCAGTAAAACACCAGAAATATTATATGGACATGCAGCGTGCCATGTAAGTGTTTTTACTAGGTCATAGTGCAAGATAGAAAGACTAGGCAGGCGTGATCATCCGATATATTAAAGTGTGCATTTCCTGAGATGGAGGCTTCCTGAGGATGCTAATCAGCAAAATGCATTGAGGCTTAGTCACGGCTGGGTTGTCGGTGACGTCATGTCCAGGTTGAAACAATGGAATGGACGCAGAAACTCTGGGGAGAAAGGCAGAGTGCGGCTTACAACATGCTACATGCTGTTTGTGTTGGTGCCTTTACGGCATAACAAAATGTAAGTGTATATTATCTGTGTATACTAGGTATTTCAGTTATTAAACATATTGCGCAATAAACATCTAACTTGTTTTTGGAGTCCTGATTTCTATCAAATGGGAGAGATGAGCAGTAAAGGAGCATACAGCAGAAGTTAAATCTGGTCTAAATCCTGTGTTGGTGAAATTCTGAGGCCATATAGGTCTTTTTGGCCACATCCATCTGGTGAGTGATTTGTCTTCCTGCATGTGGTGGAGCACTACTATTGGCTTAGATTGAAGATTTTTGTCACTTATTTGAAGGCATGGTGTAATGGGATTTTTCATGCATTTTCAATGGACATTTTTTTGTATATACAGTATATGTGTTTAATTAGTGAGAATCTTTTCAAGTGATGGAAACTGTTTTGGGCATACCTTTGTTTGTGTGTTAGTAGACATGATTTGGAAAATACTTTTTTAATAGTTATCTTATTCCTTGAGGTTATTTAATAGTGTGGTTCTTTTACTAGTTTATAGTATAGAAGATTTATAGAATCACTGAATACCATAGCAGCGCCCACTTTTATTAACTGCCATCTAAACATAGTGTTTGCACACTTAAAGGGGCAGCAGCTTAATTATAAGGATGCATGTTTGGTGTGGCACCCCGTTATATTTAATATTACAAATAAACAGTAGTCATAGTAAATCACAAAGTACAAAGGATGTAGGGTCCAGTGCAATCAAGTGATATTTCAAAAGTAGAGATACACTTGTGAGACCCCATACACACTATTAGATTTTCTGCAGAGTTTTGTCTTCAGATTTACCAAAACCATATAATATGAGCTCAAACCTTAAGAGTTTCAATTTGTATGCAATCAGGCAGGCCCTTGCACTACATGGTTTTGGTAAATCTGAAGACAAAAATTTGCAGAAAGTGTGTATGGGGTCTTACTGTTGCGTTTATTGAAAAACATACTACGATGAATATAGGCAACTTCAGAGAAAGTACAGACAAGGTATCCAGCTGAGCCAGCATTTCTTGCATGAATTCCTAGCCTAACGATCACTAGTTTCAACAGGCCTTGAGTATCCTACCAATTTGACCATATTTTTTCAAATTTATCAGTGCAGCCTGCTGGTATATATAGCACTCTAACCAGAGGGTATCACCAACATGTTTAATCCATTCGGTTAACGTGGGTGGGTTCGCAGACTTCCAGCGCACCAAAATAAGCTTGCGGCCTGAAATAGAGCTCCAGAAATAGCTTCTCTGGGAAATGTTTGCACTTCAAGGGAGTTCAGTATACCCAATATACACTATTTTGGATCAGCCAGAATATTAGTGGAGAATGCTCTGTTTATGGTATTCACTGCTCCCTCCCAGTAGAAGTATAATTTGGGGCAATGCCACAATAGGTGTATAAGATCTCAATGTTCTCTATGGCAGCGACTGCACAGAGAATCCTTCACCTTGCCCATCTTGAAAAGCATTGAGAAAGTGTAGTGGGAGCATAGCAGAATGTATAATTGGGTAATCCTCTGTGGGTGGTTAAGCAAGTGTAGTGGTGCAGCCTGCAGGGCTACCTTCCATTGGTCTTCTATCAAGGTACCAACATCATTCTCCCATTTCTCAGCCACTCTAGTGAGGAAACCCTCAGGATAAGTGGTTAGCAGCATAATGTAACAACTGGATATGAAACCTTTTACAATTTCTGTATGCTGCAAAAATGAAAGATTGGTGATTGGGGACAACCTCCATTTATAAGAACTGCCTATTAGTATTTTTATTAAATACACTTACAGCCAGCAGTCTCTGGAATGTGCCTACATCGGCTGTAGCTCCAACAGTCCTCAACTGTAGTAGTGGGGATCAGGCAACCTCTTCCAGCCTCCCCCTTCCTCCCGAATGGATATGGAAAAGCCCCTTACGAGTTGATTGGGCTTGATTATCATTACACAGTCCCCTTTGATAGACCACCCAAGGCTCCAGTCCCTCTTCAGTTCCACCAACCTCTTCCAACAGCTGCTTTTAGGACCCTGTAAGGGCTTGGGCACATTCAAATAGCCTCCCCTTCAATCACTGACTCTGGCCTAGCTGGGATATTTGCAGGTGGAGATACAGCCGGCATTTCAGGGACCCTGGATTTTTAGAGGTACTTACAGGCTCCAGGTCCATGACAGCCTCTCCTTCCCCTCCATCCTTGATTTTTGCAGGGGAGTCGCTGGGCTGCAACTCTACCCCGCCTTTAGGCGATGTCATCAGGGCCGATCCAGCCTTCCAGGATTTCCAGGGCTGCGGATGGCAGAGCCCTGACTGCAGGTCCACTAAGTAGCACTGTGGCTCCTGCCCTGTAGACACCCGCCGAGTGAGCGGAGCGTCCCAATGGCCACACAGGGCTCAGGCAGTGACGTCCACAGTGAACAACCGGCAGTCTGGGCAGACAATACACAGTCACTCCATCCCCTCAATGACTCCCAGGGCTATTACCCTGCTTGGCTCCAATCAGACCCCCGTATCAATCAGGGTCCGTTCCAGCCAATCCGGCTACCAGGTTAGTGCTGGCACAAGTCTCCCACCTTCCACCATCTCTCCCCTCATGGTGACTGATGTTAGCAGCAAGCGCGCCAGACTAGCTGGCTCCAAATGTCCTGATAATCAGGTTTGCTGCCACGATGCTGTAACCCCTTGTGTGAAGGACAAAACTTTACAGATACACTGACACCAGCAGGACTTGTCCAGACTTGCTGACCCTGACAGTGGTTTCCGGTGGCAACAGTAAATTGTAGTACCACTGTTTTGCTGAAAAGCGCACCTCAAACACAGTCTCTCCCCTTAACAGCAGTAATACTTTACTGTTTGCAGGAGTTGGAGCAAAAAGTTCTGAGTACCCAGTTTTTGCAGAGCACTGGGCATTTTTGTAATCCAGTGAGTAATGCCCAGACTTGACATGGCACGGAGCATATTTGTTATCCATGGGAGTGATTGCCTGGCGTGGTTGCCACGGGTAAGGACGACACATAGTACAGAGTCGCTGAATTGCATATTTGGAACAAGTGTCTGTCCCCAGCGCTGGTTTGGTGCAACTGGGTGAGCAGGCAGCAATACTAATGGCGGCTCCTGCTGGTTGCTATGGACAACAGCACACTTAATTATCACAGTGATCAGGACAGAGCACACAAGTCCTCCCAAGTTCAATCCGCATCAATACTAACATTCACGGTTCCCCCGGCTCAGCTCTCCACGGTTGGTATGGGCGGCGACTGGCAGCCTTACAGGTAAATCCTGGATACCAGCCCCAAAATGTAGCCATGTGCCCCCGCAGGGGGGGCTGGTAGTTGTGGTTCACCTTCTGGCTGCCCTCAATCACACCATATCTCACACATCCGGAGTCATGGAACAGACTGCCACTTGTTTTTAGTTGTTTTATTTAGGGGATTTAACTTGGATGGGAAAAAGGGATGACTGTGGGATGCCCCAAAGAATTGGTTTACGGGACCCTCTATATACACGACTGTATATATACACTCTGCTTCCTCTAGCACTTTACTTGCTGACCGTTACTGTCACGTACCTGATGGTAGAGTCTGACTTATGTAGTAGGCAACCTCTCTTATGGCCCTGGTTCCAGAACCCCTAGTAGAGCAGACAGGAAGCGCTGGAGCACAGGGGAGCATGAGGGCTGCATTGGACACAGATGATGGTATGATGTCTTCCAGAAATCCGTGCAAGACTGAAGAGTAGTGATGCAGGCCGGGTCAGTAACATGTAGGCAGAGCAGTACAGGAGGAGCAGGCAATCAGATGGTCAGGTGCAGGCAGGTGGAGGTACACAGGAGTCAGACAGAAGAGTGGTCATAGGCAAACCGGAAGTTGGTGCAGGCAGAGTTCAAGCAGGTACGGGTTCAAGCCGGGTCACAGGTAAAAGGAAACTTGGAACAGGTCACTAAAAGGCACTGGTAAGGCTATAGAATGGACAGCACTGGCTGCTGGGCATGGAGGAACTAAATAGCACCATTTGGCGCTGTTTCCGGCACGTGCTCATGCACGGGATATGGTCTTCGGGCTCCCATGAGCTCTCTTCCGGTCCATACCCCTTCTACTTGACCAGGAACTGGGTGATGCCCTGATTCCACCTCAAACTCTTCTTCACCATTCACAAGGATTGGCTCAGGTGGAGTCGTCCTCCAGTCCGGGAAAGGATCCTGGGTCACGGGTTTCAGCAGGGTGACATGGAACACGGGGTGGACCCAAAGGGATGGTGGCAGATCTAACTCATACGCCACCCTGTTAATATTCCTCTTCACGGGGAAAGGACAGATGAATATGGGACCCAGTTTCTTCGACCGGCAAGACAGCCTCAGGTTCTTGGTTGCTAACCAGACTCGGTCACCAGGTTGTAAGACCAGTTTCCCACATCTCCTTTTGTCAAAGGCCCTTATAGTGTTCCTGTGCCCGGGACAGTGTCTCCTGTAATAATTTATTGTTCATTTTAAGGAATTCTGTTGTTTTCTGTACAGGCTGGCACCGTACTTTCCGGGATTAAGTTGGGTATAAATGTGGGGTGGTAGCCAAGATTCGCCCAAAATGGAGATTGCTTGGTCGCTGAGTGTACGGTGTTGTTGTAAGCGAACTCGGCTATTGGTAGCAGTGAGACCCAGTCGTCCTGGGCAAAGGAGGAGTAACAGCGGAGGTACTGTTAAAGGTCTGATTAGTCCTTTCTGTCTGACCATTTGTTTGGGGATGATAGGCTGATGACAATGCTAATTCTATTCCCAAAGCAGTACATAAAGCTTTCCAGACCCGGGATGTGAACTGCACCCCGCGATCTGAGACTATGTTGACGGGAATTCCATGAAGATAACCACTTCCTTAATAAAAGTCTCTGCAGTTTCAGCTGCGGTAGGAGTCCCTTTCATGGGGATAAAGTGCCCCATTTTGGTAAGGTGGTCAACCACTACAAAGATGGAATTGAATCTTTCAGATGGAGGTAGCTCTACTATAAAGTCCATTGAAATGTGGGACCATGGGCGCTCTGGAATGGGCAGTGGTTTTAACAGACCCCAAGCTTTAGCCCGGTTGGTCTTGTTTTGGGCACAGACGGGACAAGCGCAGACATATTCCCTGCAGTCCTTGTCGTCAGATGGCCACCAAAAGGAGCGCTACAGCAGTTCCGCAGTCTTGTGGCCCCCAAAATGTTCCGCCAGCTTGTGGTCATGGCTAAGCTCCAGCACTGAGAGGCGTAATTCCTTTGGGATAAATACTTTATCACGGTGCCACCACAGCCCGTCCTTCATTGTCAGCCTAGGGTCTGGAGACGTCCATAGTGATTCCAGTAACTGAGATGATAAGGCCCAGGAACGGAATGCTGGAGCACTCGAATGCACACTTTTCAGCCTTAGCGTAAAGCCCATGTTGTCGGTGGCGCTGTAACACACACTTGACATGCCTGCGGTGCTCATCCAATGTGGCTAAAAAAATGAGGATATCGTCCAAGTAGATGATGACGAATTGGTCCAGATAATCCCAGGAAATGTCGTTCCCCAGGTGTTGAAAGGTGACCAAAAGGAGCGCTACAGCAGTTCTGCAGTCTTGTGGCCCCCAAAATGTGTCGCCAGCTTGTGGTCATGGCTAAGCTCCAGCACTGAGAGGCGTAATTCCTTTGGGATAAATACTTTATCACGGTGCCACCACAGCCCGTCCTTCATTGTCAGCCTAGGGTCTGGAGACGTCCATAGTGATTCCAGTAACTGAGATGATAAGGCCCAGGAACGGAATGCTGGAGCACTCGAATGCACACTTTTCAGCCTTAGCGTAAAGCCCATGTTGTCGGTGGCGCTGTAACACACACTTGACATGCCTGCGGTGCTTATCCAATGTGGCTAAAAAAATGAGGATATCGTCCAAGTAGATGATAACGAATTGGTCCAGATAATCCCAGAAAATGTTGTTTCCCCAGGTGCTGAAAGGTGACCAGAGCATTACAAAGCCTGTAGAGCATTACAAGGTATTCGAAGTGGCTGAACCATGTTCGGAAGGCTGTTTTCCACTCGTCACCCTCCCGGATGCGAAGGAGATTGTAAGCCCTGTGAAGATCCATCTTGGTGAATACTGTAGCTGACCTGAGCCTTTGGAACAATTCTGGGACCAGAGGTAGAGGGTAGCGATTTTTAACTGTGACCTTGTTGAGGTCTCTGTAGTCAATGCAGGGTTGTAGGGAATGATCTTTCTTTTCTACAAAGAAAATCTCTGCACCTCCCGGAGAAGTAGAGGGCCGAATGAACCAAGTAAGTCTTGAGGGCTTTCAGCTCTACTTCCGAGAGGGGGTAAATCCTGCCAAATGGTATCTCAGCACTGGGCAACAGCGCTATCGGGCAGTCATTGGGCCTGTGAGGTGGAAGTTCATCTGCCCCTTTCTTACTGAACACATCAAGGAATTCATGGTAGACGGAGGGGACAGCTAAGCGGGTTTCTGGATCCGGGTCCACGTCTAAGCATAGCATAGTAGGAGAGACTTCCGACCCTAACTGCTGACAATGGTGCTGGCAGTAGAAGGAGGAAAACAGAACTTCCCCAGTGGACCAGTTGATGGTGGGGCAATGAGCCCGGAGCCATGGCAGTCCTAAGATGATAGGGAAAAGCGGGGAAGCAATAACGTCCAACAGTAGATACTCTGTGTGACCGTTGGTCATCTTGGCAAGCATAGGAACTGTCTCATGGGTGACGTCACCCGATTTAATGGCGGATCCATCTGCCAGGCAGATGACCATCTGGTGTGTCTTAGGTCTAAGCGGGATGCGGTGCTGAGCTGCAAATGTTGAATCCAGGAAGCAGCTGCATGCTCCAGAATCGATGATGGCTGGGACCTGAATGCTCCCACTTGGAAGCCGCAGTGAGACGGGCATAACAAGGTGCATTGTCATATTGGGTACAAACAAGACTTCTCCCTGGATGGGGTGGAGCCCCTTATCCTGTTTTGCCGGACAAGACTTGACAAGGAGTCCCGAACCTCCGCAATAGAGACAGAGGTTGGAGGTCAGACGCCTCCATCTCTCCTCTGGGGAGAGCGAGGGTCGTGAAAGTCCAAGCCCCAATGGGTCTTGCAGGATAGGTCCTGGGCAGCTGGGTACTTTGGGTGGCAACCCGGCAGGGGGCGGTCAACCTGTATGGTCAGGTTAATCAAGGCATGCAGGGACCGGGGAACACCCACACTATCCAACTCATTCTTCAACGGATCTGAGAGGCCCAGTCTGAACTGATGGCAGAGCGCAGCCTCATTCCAAGCCATATCAGCGCTCCAGCGCCGGAACACATAGTCCTCCGCCAAATGGTGGCCTTGCTGGAGTGTGTGGAGGGCGGCATCTGCAGTAGCAACCTGGTGGGGGTCCTCATAGAGCCGGGTCATAGACTGAAAGAAGAGGGTGAGGTTGGCGGTTTCTGGCGCCTTTTGTTCCAATAGCCAGTGGGCCCAGTCCTGGGGGCCATCAAGTAGTAAGGAGATGACCATTCCCACCTTGGTGGTTTCCAGGGAAAAGGTGCGGGGTTGCAGGGCAAAGTAGAGCTCACAAGCGTTACGGAACGCTCTAAACTTCCTATGGCCGCCTGTAAAACGTACGGGCAAGGGCACCTCAGGCTCCGTGGGCAGGGTAACCATGGTGCTGGCAGCCGGCAGGCTGGAACGTGAAGGAGCTGGCAGAGAAAGCTCCAGAACCCAGTTTTCCAACTGAGTGTCAGTGTACCGACTTTGTAAGTCTTTCACCACTTGGGTGAGCCCTGTTAGATGCAGGCTTAGGTCATCCATCTGAGAGGGCCACTGCACAGACTCGGACTGGCTGTCCATTGCTGTCACGTACCTGATGGTAGAGTCTGACTTATGCAGCAGGCAACCTCTCTTATGGCCCTGGTTCCAGAACCCCTGGTAGAGCAAACGCTGGAGCACAGGGGAGCACGAGGACTGGATTGGACACAGATGATGGTACGATGTCTTCCAGAAATCTGTGCAAGACTAAAGAGTAGTGATGCAGGCTGGGTCAGTAACATGCGGGCAAAGCAGTACAGGAGGAGCAGGCAATCGGATGGTCAGGTGCAGGCAGGATCGTTAACAGGCAGGCAGGTGGAGGTACACAGGGGTCAGACAGAAGAGTGGTCGTAGGGTAAGTGCAGGCAGAGTTCAAATGGGTATGGGTTCAAGCCGGTTCACAGGTAACAGGAAACTCGGAACAGGTCTGGTAACTGGTAACACTCTACAATGGACAGCACTGGCTGCTGGGCATGGAGGAACAAAATAGAGCCGTTTGGCGCCGTTTCCGACGCGTGAACATGCACAAGTGCCCAGGACAGCTGAAGGCTTGGACCTTCTCCTAACAGTTACTCTTCTCACTTCTCTACAGCACTTCACTTAGTTTCCTGGCCCAAAAGGAAATTTATCAGGCCTACATGACTCCTCTTTCTCCACCACAGCTAGCACATAGTGAGGCCTGCACTTCAGTCAGCAGGACCTCCGGACCACCCATTACAGGCCAGGGTCAAGTACCTTCAAGTGTAGCTTAGTACGTTGGTGCTAGCCAGTCCTTTGATGGACTACAACTCCCAGCACATCCTTCTTCAAGACCGCACCAGCCTGCTTTCCTCTCAGTGGCACTCTTTCCCCTGACTGGCTCCTGAGGCCTCCACAGACTGTCACTATTCCTCTACCAGCCTGCTCCAGCCTTATCTTCCAATTCACTGGGTCTGTCATTCACCGACTCCAGTGGATGCAGCTCTGCTGCTCTCTTACTCCCTTCCTGGAATCAACTCCACTCCTGGCTGCACTCCAGGCATCAAGGTTACCCTTCCACCCCAGACTGGGGCTCCCTCCCGTGTAGAGGCCTCCACAGCACCTCTGCTACATCCTCCACACTTCCATGTTCAGCTTCTTTAGCGAGGCAGTGGTCATCTTGGAGGTGTGTTTGGGGTCGTTATCATGTTGGAATACTGCCCTGTGGCCCAGTCTCCGAAGGGTGGGGAGCATGCTCTGCTTCAGTATGTCACAGTATATGTTGGTATTCATGATTCCCTCTTAGAACTGTAGCTCCCCAGTGCTGGCAGCACTCATGCAGCCCAAGACCATGTCACTCTCACCACCATGCTTGACTATAGGCAAGACACTTTTCTTTGTACTCCTCATCTGGTTGGCGCCACACACACTTGACACCATCTGAACCAAATAAGTTTACTGTTTACAGGCTTTCTTGTGCATCATCTTTAGAAGAGGCTTCCTTCTGGGATGACAGCCATGTCATGCAGCCATGCAGACCAGTTTGATGCAGTGTGCAGCATACGGTCTGAGCACTGACAGGCTGACCCCCCACCCCTTTAACCTCTACAGCAATGCTGGCAGCACTCAAGCGTCTATTTCCCAAAGACAACCTCTGGATATGACACTGAGCATGTGCACTCAACTTTTTTGGTCAACCATGGCGAGGCCTGTTCTGAGTGGAACCTGTCCTTTTTTAACCTCTGTATGGTCTTGGCCACCATGCTGCAGCTCAGTTTCAGAGTCTTGGCAATCTTCTCATAGCCTTTATGTAGAGCAACAACTCTTTTTTTCAGATCTTCATAGGGTTCTTTGCCATGAGAGGCCATGTTGAACTTCCAGTGATCAGTATGAGAGAGTGAGAGCGATAACACCACATTTAACACTCCTGCTCCCCATTCACACCTGAGACCTTGTAACACTAACGAGTCATGTGACACCGGGAAGGGAAAATGGCTAATTGGGCCCAATTTTAAAGTTAGGGGTGTACTCACTTGCCAGTGGTTAAGACATTAATGGCTGTGCGTTGAGTTATTTTGAGGGGACAGCACATTTACACTGTTATACAAGCTGTACACTCACTACTTTACATTGTAGAAAAGTGCAATTTCTTCAGTGTTGTCACACTAAAAGATTTAATAAAATATTTACAAAAATGTGAGGGGTGTACTCACTTTTGTGAGATACGGTATATAACATGTCAATTATTACTCTTATGTGACTCTATTACTGCTGTGTCAAGAGGTTGATACGTTTCACAATTATAGCTTCCTCAGGACCTCTATATCTCGACCACAGATAGATATAGCATGTGCCCTAGTATGAGCCAATAAAGATCGTTAAAATAGAGAGTAGTGTGTCATCTGAGAGCAGTCTGATATATGACGCCATAATATCCAATAGTATGAAGTAGCTGAATGTTTTGGATATGCAGATTCCAGGATATATGGCCAGCACATCCAAAAAGATGTTCGCTGTAGATCTCACCACACTTTTATTCCATATAGTATGACATAACCTGGGTAATATTCCACATATTTACTGGGGGGTGCTACTGATATGCAAAATTGGAGACTTCCACATGCAAATGTAATTAAGGAACAATACCAGCACATATATGCCAGAAATCATGCAGCAAAATAGTCTTTGCATTCAAACAGCTACGTTTCCATTGAAAAGTTCACTCCTTACTAGCCGGATATCTACACAGGCTCCAATCAACACATATCAGCATCCACATGCCATCTCTATCTGTCGTCAAGATATAGAGGTCCTGAGGATGCTACAATTGTGAAATGCATCAACCTCTTGGCAAATATATAATAGAGTCACATAAGAGTAATAATTGACATGTTATATATGTATTGAGCTAATGGTTTTCGCTTATAAAAAATTATGTTTAAACAATTTTAACACTTGTAATAAAGACAATATTTTATCCATTGGGTTTTCATTGATCTCTGCTGGTACCGTTAAAGACCTGCTCCCCATTCACACCGGAGACCTTCTAACACTAATGAGTCACATGACACCAGGGAGGGAAAATGGCTAATTGGGTCCAATTTGGACATTTTCACTTATAGGTGTACTCACTTTTGTTACCAGTGGTTTAGATATTAATGGCTGTGTGTTGAGTTATTTTGAGGGGAAAGCAAATTTACACTGTTATACAAGCTGCACACTCAATATTTTACATTGTAGCAAAGTGTCATTTCTTCAGTGCTGTCACATGAAAAGATTTATTAAAATACTTACAAAAATGTGAGGGGTGTATTTACTTTTGTGAGATACTGTATCTACTTTGTATTTCTCAACATTGAGGACACCTAACCAAATCTCCAAATTCATTTGCAGAAATAAAGCCCCACCATGCTTTACTGTTGCCTTCAGACACTAATTATTGTACCGCACTCCAGGCGAACATACGGCCTCCTGCTACAGCCAAACATTTAAATTATTTACTCATCTGTCCAGAGCACCTGATGCCATTTTTCTGCACTCCAGTTCCTAAGTTTTTGTGCATAGTTGAGTTGCTTAGGTTTGTTTCCATGTCAGAGGTATGGCCTTTTGGCTGCAATTATTTCATGAAGACCATTTCTGGTCAGTCTATGGATGGGTGAACCTGGGTCCCACTGATTTCTGCCAGTTCTAATTCCAACCATATGCATTTGATTACCCAATTCCATGCTGGATACAAGAATATGGAAAAAAATCCCCATTCTCCCCCCAAAAACCGAAATGTACCTATCGAAAGACCCACAACATTAAAAGTCAAATAGCCCCCAATAAAATCACTAAAACAAACCATTCGTCCCAGCCAATGCACCTTATTTGGGAGCCTAATAGGCATGTTCCATTCTCGGAAATGTAAATGCCTCTTGATCAGCTTCGTCCAGCATTGCCAAAAAAAAACATTACTGGGAATGGTAAAATGTTTATCATCTGTAGTTTCTTTAATTGCTCTACAGCATTTGCTGTACATTGGACACACAATTAGAACTTTGAGAGGCCGTTTCAGTGAACATCACTGGGCAATAAAAAAGGGCAATATGGACTACAGTGTCCCCTAACATTATCAAGAAAAACACTGACAATCCACAGAAGATCTCAAAATTTGAATTATTGAAAAAAATCCCCAATAGTGACTCAAAGGTCGAGCATTTCAAAAACTCTGTCAACAAAAAACATACTGGATTTTTAATACATTGTCCCGAGTAGCTTCCCCCAAGGCATTCGAACAAGATTGAGAAAGGGGCTGTACTGTCCTGATATGTATAGCAAGATCACCCATGCACGCAACATGTGACATCATTGGTTGCCACAGAGATCCAGAAGCTTTCCTGCCCAACTCTGTTTGTCACAGCCGGAGGAAACCAAGCACGCGTGTTTTTCATCCCAGGCACTTTCCTGCTCCACTCTGCAAGGCTTGGCTGCATCCTTGCTGAACTTGCAAGTTGATCATGTTATACATTGAATACATAATTATAGATTTGTTTCACTTCTAAACTTCACTTAGATGGTGGTGCCCTCTTTCTTCCTTTGTAGTTCCTGAGCCTGCCCCTGCACAGACTCGCCATTGTGTCTTAGTCAGCTTCGCGACCAATAAAATGCCCACCTGGGCTGCACAGGCTCTTGCCTAAAGGCACACTGTATTTTGGATACCTCTCAGGTGACAGCCTGGTCAGATTTGGTCACTTTTCTTTATGGTCAGGGTAGGCAATCTCCTAGTGTCTTTCTCCACACACATATGATGCTTCTGCAGCAGCTTGTCTCCAGGGGAAAGGAGCCCTGAATCACAGCCAAATCCTTGAATAAGAAGGCTGTGCATACCTGCGCCATCATGCTTCTGGTCTTTTAGTCTTGTGTAGCACCCTCTAGCTAGGTGCTAGTGTACATATCTGTGTAGTGTAGATAAAATGTTTGGCTTGGCTGGCAACCAAGCCTGGACTAAATCTGGGTCAGGGTGATTGACTCAGGGAGGCTGGATGACTCACCAGGCAGCACCCAGGGTACCCCCTACTTGCTGGAAATGTTCTGTCATACAGCCCATCAGTGGTTCTGTTATACAGCCTATCAGTGGTTCTGTCATACAGCCCATCAGTGGTTCTGTCATACAGCCCATCAGCGGTTCTGTCATACAGCCTGTCAGTGGCTCTGTCATACAGCCGGTCAGTGGTTCTGTCATACAGCACATCAGTGGTTCTGTCATACAGCACGTCAGTGGTTCTGTCTGTCATACAGCACATCAGTGGTTCTGCCATACAGCCCATCAGTGGTTCTGTCATACAGCACGTCAGCGTTCTGTCATACAGCACATCAGTGGTTCTGTTATACAGCCCATCAGTGGTTCTGTCATACAGCCCATCAGTGGTTCTGTCATACAGCACGTCAGTGGTTCTGTTATACAGCCCATCAGTGGTTCTGTCATACAGCCCATCAGTGGTTCTGTCATACAGCCTGTCAGTGGTTTTGTCATACACCCCTTCAGTGGTTCTGTCATACAGCCCATCAGTGGTTCTGTCATACAGCCCGTCAGCGGTTCTGTCATACAGCCCATCAGTGGTTCTGTCATACAGCCCATCAGTGGTTCTGTTATACAGCCCATCAGTGGTTCTGTCATACGTCCCGTCAGTGGTTCTGTCATACAGCCCATCAGTGGTTCTGTCATACAGCATGTCAGTGGTTCTGTCATACAGCCCGTCAGTGGTTCTGTTATACAGCCCATCAGTGGTTCTGTCATACAGCCCGTCAGTGGTTCTGTCATACAGCCCGTCAGTGGCTCTGTCATACAGCCTGTGAGTGGCTCTGTCATACAGCCCATCAGTGATTCTGTCATACAGCACGTCAGTGATTTTGTTATACAGCCCATCAGTGGTTCTGTCATACCACCCTTCAGTGGTTCTGTCATACAGCCTGTCAGTGGCTCTGTCATACAGCCCGTCAGTGATTCTGTCATACAGTACGTCAGTGGTTCTGTTATACAGCCCATCAGTGGTTCTGTCATACCACCCGTCAGTGGTTCTGTCATACAGCATGTCAGTGGTTCTGTCATACAGCCCGTCAGTGGTACTGTCCTACAGCCCGTCAGTGGTTCTGTCATACAGCCCGTCAGTGGCTCTGTCATACAGTCTGTCAGTGGCTCTGTCATACAGCCCGTCAGTGATTCTGTCAATGGTTCTGTCATACAGCCCATCAGTGGTTCTGTCATACAGCCCATCAGTGGCTCTGTCATACAGCCCATCAGTGGTTCTGTTATACAGCCCATCAGTGGTTCTGTCATATAGCATGTCAGTGGTTCTGTCATACAGCCCATCAGTGGTTCTGTCATACAGCCCATCAGTGGTTCTGTCATACAGCATGTCAGTGGTTCTGTTATATAGCCCATCAGTGGCTCTGTCATATAGCCCATCAGTGGTTCTGTCATACAGCCCATCAGTGGTTCTGTCATACAGCCCATCAGTGGCTCTGTCATACAGCCCATCAGTGGCTCTGTCATACAGCCCATCAGTGGTTCTCACATACAGCCCATCAGTGGTTCAGTTATATAACCCATCAGTGGTTCTGTCATACAGCCCATCAGTGGTTCGGTCATACAGCCCATCAGTGGTTCTGTCATACAACCCATCAGTGGTTCTGTCATACAGCCCATCACTGGACTGTATTTTCTTTATAGCTGAATGTTAACTCTCGTGGCCAAATGTTCTTAGGGCTAGTTCTCTCTCTGGATTGAATGTTGACTAAAATGCCAAATGTAAATGACAATTTTTAGAATTATGAGAAATCACAGTTAAGGTCTATTGGTATTAGTCACTTTCAGCTCTCCCTATATACTTCACCACACACTGCCAAAAGGATGCTTGGAACCCTTTCTAAGAAGGGGGTTGGCATGTAAGAAATCTCCCATTATTGGCCATTCCTCATTTCAAAGGCAGGAACTGCTTGACACAAACCAGAAGCAATATAGTAAAATTGATTACTATTATCTACAACATCACTCCATCCCATCTTCCCTTTACAATATGTCATAGCTGGTCAATGAACTCTCCCTTTACCAGTGAAACACCATTGTTTATATAAGTGCTAAAATAAGGTAAATTCTCAGGAAAACTGCGCAGCCAATCCTTAATAGGATATTGAGTAATCAGGTAGGTTTTGTCCCTGGCCGAGAGGCCAGAGACAACACCGTGAAAGCCATTAACCTACACCATACCTTGCTGAAATCAAAACAGAGGGGTTTCTTCCTGTCCCTAGATGCGGAGAAGGCATTCGACAGGGTGGCTTGGGACTACATGTTAGAAAGCCTCGCCAACATCAGATTGGGCCCCAAGATGTTAGGAAACATTGCATCTCTATACTCAAGCCCGATAGTTAGGGTCCGTGTGAATAACACCCGGTCGAGTGCCTTCTCCATCACAAGCGGAACCAGACAGGGATGCCCCCTTTCTCCGATTCTCTTCGTGCTGTCCCTAGAGCCCTTTCTACAAGCCATCCGAACTAATCCAGACATTCATGGAGTCCTGGCTGGGGGGAAAGAATACAGGAGCCTATGCAGATGACATCTTACTATTCCTGACTAACACCCTCGTCACCCTACCTGTGGTCCTCCAAATGTTCAAACTTTTTCACTCCCTCTCCAACATGAAAATAAATTTCAACAAATCTTTTGCCCTAAACATCTCCCTTCCACAAAGCACGGTGGAACGTTGTACAAAACGTTTCCCTTTCACTTGGAAACAGAAATCCATCACATATCTGGGCATCCAACTCCCGCACAATCTCCAGGACCTATATCCTCTGAACCATTTAGCTATACTAAACAAACTCTCATCCGATCTCCAGAAATGGTCCAAATTAAACATATACTGGTTCGGTAGAGCTGCAATTCTAAACATGAATGCCCTCCCAAGGATGCTATACGTACTTCAAGCAATCCCTATCTCCCTCCCTTCAACCTTTTTCTGATCATATAAGCATATCTGTACGGAATTTCTTTGGAAAGGGAAGAGACCTCGAATAAATCACACACAACTAACGCTCCCCAAACTTCTAGGAGGCATAGTCCTACCAGATATCCAAAACTATTACACCGCTAGTCATCTATCCAGAATCATTGATTGGAACTTCCATACACCATATAAAGACTGGATTTCACTAGAAGCCTCAAATACCCGACTATCACTAGCCTCATTACCCTGGTTACTACATAAACACATCCCAAAAGACATAACCGATCACCCTCTAATTGGTGCCACAATACGATGCTTCCGGACCATCTGCAGGACTTCCAAAATATCCTCATCCCCAGGCCCACTAACCCCAATTAAACTCAACCCGGACTTCCCCCCGGGAATGCACCATCAATTCCTCGAAGAGATCTGGCCACACAACAAAATCAGAGCACATCACTTCTTCAAAAACACCCACCCGCTACCTCTCCTTAAATTAGACAGGCATACAGAAGACAAACCTTTCCCTCCCTGGACATACTCGCTAATCTCACATTACATCAGAGCTCCAGAGAGGAAAAGCGCATTCTCAAGACCACTTACCCCTTTTAAACTGATTTGCTGTAGCCAAACAGCACAATCCCACCTTATCGCCACAACGCACGCCCTTATACTCAACAATCACTCTTCCAAAGACCTCAAAGCTTGTTCAGCATGGGAGAGGGATATGAATCTCTCTCTCACTGAAGAAGAATGGGGGAAGATATATCACCATATCCACAAGGGATCAATGAATGTATCGGCTCAAGAAAATGGATACAAAATCTTTTCACGCTGGTACCGCACACCACATGTGATACACAAATTTCAGCCAACCATCCCAGATACCTGCTGGAGATGTCAGACAGACCGAGGGACAATGCTCCACATATGGTGGTCCTGCCCCAAAATCCAGCCCTTCTGGCAAGAAGTCAGACACTACATAAGGGAAATCACCACGTATAAACTAGATGACTCCCCAGCACAATTCTTACTCCATCACACCAAGAAACCATCTAAAGCATACCACAAATCGGTCGCTTTACTCATGGTGAATGCCGCAAAACAATGCACCCCTATACGCTGGAGATCGGAAAACCCCCCCACAGTAAAAGATTGGATCAGAAAGATACAAATAATAGCAGAGATGGAAGAATTATTCCACATCTCCATAGACTTAATAAACAAATACAACCAAAAATGGGCTTGCTGGTCCCATTTCTTGACCACAACAGAATATAAGCAAATATGTAACACCTAAAAGTTACCATATTTAAGGAACTTTCCACCAACCACTCAACATCGGCCACCCTCCCTAGTTCGGGGGAGGAGGCATTTAAGAGAGATCCGGTTCGGGACTGGGAGCTGGAGAGCGCCTTTACTAATCCCTACCTTCCCTCCTCTATCTCTTTATTTTGCCACCCCCCTTGGCAACTTCCCTTCGTATAACACCCCCCTCTTCACCGGAACCACCCCCCCATTTCCAACTGCCCCAATGACACCCACAGAGCCCCCCTGCCCCTAAGACCTAAACCCCGGGAAGACCGCTTTACCCAATCTACACCTGTAAATTCTAATGACACCCTTAGGGGCTTTTCCATCATCTTAGAGGAACAAGCAACAGGAGAACAAGGGGGAAGCAACTCTCAAGACTTTACATTTGACCGACGAAGTAACAAACTCCCTCCTTGCAGAAACACAACAACAAGGGGGAACAATCACCACCAAGACACAGTCCATTCACCACCTGCAGCCAAAAGAATACACACCCAAATATATGATACCAAGACTCCCCCGGTTATACTTATACTTTTGCTTAAATTTAGTTCATGTTTATCGAACTAATTTCTGCGATATAAGAGACACTTACCCAAGCTGTTCAGTTAGATTTGATGTTAACAGTATTGCTATGCATGTACTACTCCTGATGTCTTGTTACTCCTTATTTGAATTGTACCCCTTCTTTTTCCTTAATAAACTTTATTTCTTGGGAAAAAAAAAAAAGGATATTGAGTAAAGTGCAAGTGCTGTAAACAACAAACTGGTGAAAAATAATGTTAAATAACAAAACATATTATGAAGTGTGTGTAATGTTAGCAACCATGAAGTGCCAAAGAAAAATCAATATAGAAAAAAATGTGCAAAAACAAGTTGTAAATATCCCAAATAGTGTAATACCTTTTTTATTTAAAGAAAAATTGTATAAACGCCGGCTAATCAGTAGTACGCCCGTGCTTCTGGGTCCCATGGGGCGATGATGTCAATGCGTAGGACCGCCCGACATGTTTCATCATAACTGACGTCATCAAAGGGCACAGGCAATGATGTCAGTTTTGACGAAACATTTCGGGCGGTCCTACGCATTGACATCATTGTCCCATTTGACCCGGAAGCACGGGCGTACTACTGATTAGCCGGCATTTATACAATTTTTACTACATGCGCATATTGTTCTGCTGGAATGTAAGTAGCCATTTTGGCTTTGCTTTTATTCTTTAAATAAAAAAGGTATTACACTATTTGGGATTCCCCCTTTGTCTTATATGATACGGAGGCGATTACCTATCAGAGTGGAACCAGAGCTGTCGTTCAGCTCTCCCCTGTTTAAAGCTCGCAGAGGCTATCTGCTTGTGAATATAGTTTGCCTAGAGATAGGTAAACAATGGCTTTCTGGCAAGAGTATTTGATTCACACTGCGATTGGTGACATCACTTTAGCTACATCAATTTTTGCACTTGGTAGAGGAAGTTCTTCTATCAATTATACCTGTGGAATCATATTGGACTTTTACTCTGGCACTATACAGCTTGTTTTTGCACATTTTTTTCTATATTGATTTTTCTTTGGCACTTCATGGTTGCTAACATTGCACACACTTCATAATATGTTTTGTTATTTAACATTATTTTTCACCAGTTTGTTGTTTACAGCACTTGCACTTTACTCAATATCCTATTAAGGATTGGCTGTGCAGTTTTTTCCAGTTTATATTTGCATTTAGGTGGTATCCTAATTATTGCGGCAACCAGTCCTTTATCTCAAAATATCTTAAAATATTGAACTAACAATTTATTTAAAACTAGACACTAGAGCAGTATTTTTACAGACTCAGTTCTCAGGAAAGACTAAAGTTCTATAAAATGTTTGAACATGGATTCCAAGGCTGCAGTTGGGACATCATAAAACAAGCTAATCAATAACACTCTTCCAAACAAGCACCAGGAGGACCCAATGAAGATGGATATGAGTATATGTCATGCAA
Organism: Glandirana rugosa; assembly: GCA_018402905.1. Lineage (NCBI taxonomy): Eukaryota > Metazoa > Chordata > Amphibia > Anura > Ranidae > Glandirana > Glandirana rugosa. The sequence continues at coordinate 74,369 of BLSH010219636.1, read as the reverse complement.
GCTTTCCAGCAGAGCTCTGCTTAGCTTTAGCATATAGTATAGTATTTAGCATATTTTATACATTTGTATTACTAGTTACTTGTTTTATTTTTTTATATTAATTTCAGCTATAAAGTGGTTCTAAATGCCATTTTTTTTTTACTTTTTTTTTTTTCAAATAGTTTTTATTGGTTATTAAACAAGCTTAAACATTAGACATTGTACAGTTGTGTTCAAAATTATTCAACCCCCACTAAAATTGATTGTTTTGGTAGGTTTGACATTGATTATGATCATTCAGTCATCCTGCTTACAATTAAATCAACGAGGCACGTGTAGGTCAGACAAATATAACATAACATTTATAATGAAATAACCACAAATGTCTTTTCTGAGCTCACATCATTATCAGTTTTATTCAACCCCCAAGTGACATTACATTTTCCTACAACATGATTCATGATTCTAACTTACAGTGAACCCCCAACTTATTTTGACTATTACTACACTCGAGTCTTTTCTGTAAACACCAATAAAGTAATATTTACAATACAATATAAACAGACTGGATGTGCACGGAGCAACTAAATTAACATTCGTCCTACTGACTTACTAGTATTAGTTACAGTTTGGATGGTTTTGTTAGTTAAAATCACCCCCAACTTATTAAAACTTGTGTTGACATGTTACAGATTACAAATTCGAACAAATTATTGGTTATTTTTGATAAACTTTTTTTTTTTTCATTTTTTTTTTACCGTAAATCTTGGTGAAATATCGACTTTAATTATATTTTTTTATT
>BLSH010219636.1:45967-70350 GCA_018402905.1 Glandirana rugosa | reverse complement strand
CGGATGTATCAGAGTGGGGATCAAGGGGGTGAGTCTTCTAGCTAAAGTTTTGGCATATATTTTAATATCTGTGTTAATAAGGGAAATAGGCCTGTAGTTTTGAACTTCCTGGGGATTCTTACCGGGTTTGGGGATCGTTGTGATGACCGATTGTAACATTTCTGTGGGGAAAGAGCCAGAGGATGCAGCAGAATTGAAGAGATCGGCTAGATGTGGAACTATGGTTGATGCAAATTCTTTGTAAAATTCATTGGTGTAACCATCTTCTCCTGGAGATTTGTGAAGTGGGAGAGTTTTTATGGTATCCTCAATTTCCTGGGGGGTGAAGGGTTTGGATATAGATTGGGCTTGGGTTGTAGTTAGAGATGATAAGTTGATGTTATTCAGAAACTCTTGTATTGCTGAAAGAGCAGGTTGGGGTGTAGAATTGTCATCTTTGAGATTATAAAGGGCTTTGTAGAAATCCCCAAACGCATCAGCAATATCTGCAGGGTTTGTGTGAAGGTGTTTGGAAGTAGGGTGGAAGATTGCATGTATTTTTGTTTTTTGACGTTGTTGCTTAACTGATTTGGCAAGTAGAGAATTTGCCTTGTTTCCTAGGGAGTAGTAGATGGATTTGTTTCTTTTTAGATGGTATTCAACTTGGGAGGTTAGGAGGGAGCGAAGTTTGTGTCTGTCATGTTGTAAGGACTCAGCTTGCGCTTGAGAAGGATTCTGTTTGTTTTGGAGTTCTTTTTGTATGATTGATTCTATAATCTCTTCAATTTGCTTTTTCCTCTGGCTTTTCAGTTTAGATTGCAGTTGTATAAATATCCCCTCATGTAGGCTTTATAAGTGGCCCACAGGGTTGGGATTGAAATATCCGGGGAAGAGTTAGTTTGGAAAAATAGAGAATGAGCTTGGGAGATTATCTGGCGATGATCGGGTTTAGAGAGTAGAGATGAGTCTAGCCTCCAGAGTCTTAAAGAGGTAGATTTACATGGTTCTCAAATTTGTATCGAAACCAGGGCGTGGTCCGACCATGTTATTGTCCCAATCTGTGATGAGGTTATTGATTGTAGGGTCCACTTATCCGTAATAAAGAAGTCTATTCGGGAGTATGAAAGATGGGGTGGGGAAAAAAAGGAGTAGTCTCTTTCGGTACTGTGCTGGCATCTCCAGATGTCGTAGAGGTCATGGGAGTGGAGTAGTCGGTTCAGAGTTTGGTGGGGTGCTCTTTTGGTGTTTGAGGCGTCTAGTGTGCTGTCGTTAATGATGTTGAAGTCTCCGCCAATAATAAGTCTGCCTTTCTTAAGATCTAGAACTTTCTTGAGTAGTTTCCTACAGAATTTCAGCTGTTTGGAATTGGGGGCGTAAACATTAACAATGGTATATGTGATCTTATTTATGTCACAGATGAGTATGTGGTATCTGCCCATAGGATCAGCTATCGCCAAGTGGAGATGAAAAGTGGTGGTATTTTTAATCGCTGTCAGAACACCATTCTTTTTCCGGGGGTTAGACGCGTAATATATGTGTGGGTAATGTTTCATATACATGGAAGGTGATTTTTCCACAGCGGAGTGGGTTTCTTGGATTAGGAATATGTCCGGTTTGAGCGAGTTAGCTTCTTTAACTAGTGATGCCCGTTTGAATGGCGAGTTTAAACCTCGCACGTTAAGAGTCAAAATCTTAAGTGCCATCTTTATGTCGTGGGGAAGAGTTGGGCGGTAGGTCTGGAGCTTTATTAATAATTGTTAGTCTTCGTCTGTTATTCACCCAAGTGGTCTGCATCCTTGGAGAGGTTAGGGAAATCCTAATGAAACAGTTGCGGGGCGTGTTCAGAAGTGGATGAACTTGGAAGAGTAGTCTTTTCAAATAGCTGCTACCACAGGGGTTCGCGATTGTACAGTGAAAATATGTTGGATTTTTTGGGGACAAGGAAAACTGAGGGAAGGGTAAGAAAAACTTGCTGAAAAAGCAAGGAACATGGGTAGCACATCTTGCTACTACTTTATACATGGGCTGTAAGAGCACCCGAAACATTAACATAATGAACGGGAATAAGGTAGAGCAAAACATAGTGTATAAAGGAGGCTATAAAAGGCCCAGCATCTGATAGCATAGACTGAAGCATCCTTGTGACGATCTTGAGTTAGGACCATTCTGAGTCCATGCGCTGTGAGCGACTCGGAGATGGGGAGGGATCCAGTGTTGGTAAAATTCCCCATTCCTTCAGGGGGGCTATACCGGACTCCAAGCTCCTGATAGTGTGGGACTTGCCTTGTCGTTTGACCGTGATTTTGGTAGGAAAACCCCACTGGTAGGCTATGTTGTGGTTACGGAACGCCTTGGTTATGGTAGAGAGGTTCTTCCTGTTTTGAAGAGTTGCTTTTGATAGATCAGCATATCATTTAGTCCCAGAGTAGGGTTCGGGTAATGAAGGGTTGTTTCTCGCTGCTAGCATGACTTTCTCCTTGGCATGATAGAAGTGGATCCTTGCGAGGACGTCTCTTGGTACGGAAGGGGGGAGAACGTCTGGCTTGGGTAACCTGTGAGCTCTATCAATTGCCAGTTCCAGATCAGAAAGGTGAGGGCATAAGGTCTTCATTATTTGTTGCACAAATGAGACAAGTGCATCAGGTGTTACCGTCTCCGGTATACGAAAACTTGAGATTATTACGCCTTGAGCGGTCCTCTAGATCAGCTATTTTCAGGCGTAGTTGCTGGATTTCCACTTCATGGTCATCCACATTGTGGGCATCCACATTGCTGTTGTGGGCTGTGCACATTTCACTTATTTTCGATTCGTACAGGGGGAAGGACAGCCTCCGGTCATTGCTTGTTCCAGCTTCAGCTTGATGGTGTTGTGGTGAGTTCCGTGTTGGACCGGCGCCATCTTGATTAGGATCCAGGCCATGTGCAGGGAAGAAATCCGTTAATTTGTGCAGTCTCTCCGTGTTTTTCCTGTGGCGGGACATCTTCCCTCATGGAGGATAGAGGTAGGAAGCTTTTTAGTTGTGGATGGCTTCAGTTAGGTCACTTTGGAGGTCTGATTTTGCTGGGGTTGTCAGGAGCCTCAGTGAAGAGCGGCCATCTAGGTTGCCAGCCGGACACGCCCCCCTTTTTTTTTTACTTTAAAATACTAAACACATCATACTTACCTGCTCTATGCAATAGTTTTGCACAGAGCAGCCCTGATCCTCCTCTTCTCAGGTCCTCTGCCAGATCTACTTTGCATTTCTCAACATTGAGGACACCATTCATCCTAACCAAATCTCCAAATTCATTTGCAGAAATAAAGCCCCACCATGCTTTACTGTTGCCTTCAGACACTCATTATTGTACTGCACTCCAGGCGAACATACGGCCTCCTGCTATAGCCAAACATTTAAAATATTTACTCATCTGTCCAGAGCACCTGATGCCATTTTTCTGCACTCCAGTTACTAAGTTTTTGTGCATAGTTGAGTTGCTTAGGTTTGTTTCCATGTCAGAGGTATGGCCTTTTGGCTGCAATTCTTTCATGAAGACCATTTCTGATCAGGCTATGGATGGGTGAACCTGGGTCCCACTGGTTTCTGCCAGTTCTAATACCAACCATATCCATTTGATTACCCAATTCCATGCTAGATACAAGAATATGGAAAAAAATCCCCATTCTCCCCCCAAAAACCGAAATGTACCTATCGAAAGGCCCACAACATTAAAAGTCAAATAGCCCCCAACAAAATCACTAAAACAAACCATCCGTCCCAGCCAATGCACCTTATTTGGGAGCCTAATAGGCATGTTCCATTCTGGGAAATGTAAATGCCTCTTGATCAGCTTCATCCAGCATTGCCAAAAAAAAATATTACTGGGAATGGTAAAGTGTTTATCATCTGTAGTTTCTTTAATTGCTCTACAGCATTTGCTGTACATTGGGCACACAATTAGAACTTTGAGAGGCCGTTTCAGTGAACATCACTGAGCAATAAAAGAGGGCAATATGGACTACAGTGTCCCCTAACATTATCAAGAAAAACACTGGCAATCCACAGAAGGCCTCAAAATTTGAATTATTGAAAAAAATCCCCAATAGTGGCTCAAAGGCCGAGCATTTCAAAAACTCTGTCAACAAAAAACATACTGGATTTTTAATACATTGTCCCCAGTAGCTTCCCCCAAGGCATTCGAACAAGCTTGAGAAAGGGGCTGTACTGTCCTGATATGTGTAGCAAGATCCCCCATGCACGCAACATGTGACATCATTGGTTGCCACAGAGATCCAGAGGCTTTCCTGCCCAACTCTGTTTGTCACAGCTGGAGGAAACCAAGCATGCGTGTTTTTCATCCCAGGCACTTTCCTGCTCCACTCTGCAAGGCTTGGCTGCATCCTTGCTGAACTTGCAAGTTGATCATGTTATACATTGAATACATAATTATAGATTTGTTTCACTTCTAAACTTCACTTAGATGGTGGTGCCCTCTTTCTTCCTTTATAGTTCCTGAGCCTGCCCCTGCACAGACTCGCCATTTTGTCTTAGTCAGCTTCGCAACCAATAAAATGCCCACCTGGGCTGTACAGGCTCTTGCCTAAAGGCACACTGTATTTTGGATACCTCTCAGGTGACAGCCTGGTCAGATTTGGTCACTTTTCTTTATGGTCAGGGTAGGCAATCTCCTAGTGTCTTTCTCCACACACATATGCTGCTTCTGCAGCAGCTTGTCTCCAGGGCAAAAGGAGCCCTGAATCACAGCCAAATCCTTGAATAAGAAGGCTGTGCACACCTGCGCCATCATGCTTTTGGTCTTTTAGTCTTGTGTAGCACCCTCTAGCTAGGTGCTAGTGTATATATCTGTGTAGTGTAGATAAAATGTTTGGCTTGGCTGGCAATTAAGCCTGGGCTGAATCTGGGTCAAGGTGATTGACTCAGGGAGGTTTGTTGACTTATCAGGCAGCACCCCGGGTACCCCCTACTTGCTGGAAACGTTCTGTCATACAGCCCGTCAGTGGTTCTGTCATACAGCACGTCAGTGGTTTTGTTTTACAGCCCATCAGTGGTTCTGTCATACCGCCCATTAGTGGTCATGTCATACAGCATGTCAGTGGTTCTGTTATACAGCCCATCAGTGGTTCTGTCATACAGCTCATCAGTGGTTCTGTCTTAGAGCCCATCAGTGGTTCTGTCATACAGCCCATCAGTGGCTCTGTCATACAGCCCATCAGTGGTTCTGTCATACAGCCCATCAGTGGTTCTGTTATACAGCCCATCAGTGGTTCTGTCATACATCCCATCAGTGGTTCTGTCATGCAGCCCATCAGTGGTTCTGTCATACAGTATGTCAGTGGTTCTGTCATACAGCCCATCAGTGGTTCTGTTATACAGCCCATTAGTGGTTCTGTCATACAGCCCATCAGTGGTTCTGTCATACAGCCCGTCAGTGGCTCTGTCATACAGCCTGTCAGTGGCTCTGTCATACAGCCCGTCAGTGATTCTGTCATACAGCACGTCAGTGGTTCTGTTACACAGCCCATCATTTGTTCTGACATACCGCCTGTTAGTGGTTATGTCATACAGCATGTCAGTGGTCCTGTTATACAGCCCATCAGTGGTTCTGTAATACAGCCCATCAGTGGTTCTGTCATAGAGCCCATCAGTGGTTCTGTCATACAGCCCATCAGTGGTTCTGTCATACAGCCCATCAGTGGCTCTGTCATACAGCCCATCAGTGGTTCTGTCATACAGCCCATCAGTGGTTCTGTCATACAGCCCATCAGTGGTTCATTCATACAGCCCATCAGTGGCTCTGTCATACAGCCCATCAGTGGTTCTGTCATACAGCCCATCAGTGGTTCTGTAATACAGCCCATCAGTGGCTCTGTCATACCCCCCATCAGTGGCTCTGTCATACAGCTCATCATTGGTTCTGTCATACAGCCCATCAGTGGTTCTGTCATACAACACATCAGTGGTTCTGTCATACAGCCCATTAGTGGTTCTGTCATACAACCCATCAGTGGTTCTGTCATACAGCCCATCACTGGACTGTATTTTCTTTATAGCTGAATGTTAACTCTCGTGGCCAAATGTTCTTAGGGCTATTTCTCTCTCTGGATTGAATGTTGACAAAAATGCCAAATGGAAATGACAATTTTTAGAATTATGAGAAATCACAATTAAGGTCTATTGGCATTAGTCACTTTCAGCTCTCCCTATATACTTCACCACACACTGCCAAAAGGATGCTTGGAACCCTTCCTAAGAAGGGGGTTGGCATGTAAGAAATCTCCCATTATTGGCCCTTCCTCATTTCAAAGGCAGGAACTGCTTGACACAAACCAGAAGCAATATAGTAACATTGATTACTATTATCTACAACATCACTCCATCCCATCGTCCCTTTACAATATGTCATAGCTGGTCAATGAACTCTCCCTTTACCAGTGAAGCACCATGGTTTATATAAGTGCTAAAATAAGGTCAATTCTCAGCAAAACTGTGCAGCCAGTCCTTAATAGGATATTGGGTAAAGTGCAAGTGCTGTAAACAACAAACTGGTGAAAAATAATGTTAAATAACAAAACATATTATGAAGTGTGTGCAATGTTAGCAACCATGAAGTGCCAAAGAAAAATCAATATAGAAAAAAATGTGCAAAAACAAGCTGTATAGTGCCAGAGTAAAAGTCCAATATGATTCCACAGGTATAATTGATAGAAGAACTTCCTCCACCAAGTGCAAAAATTGATGTAGCTAAAGTGATGTCACCAATCGCAGTGTGAATCAAATACTCTTACCAGAAAGCCATTGTTTACCTATCTCTAGGCAAACTATATTCACAAGCAGATAGCCTCTGTGAGCTTTAAACAGGGGAGAGCTGAACGACACCTCTGGTTCCACTCCGATAGGTAATCGCCTCCGTATCATATAAGACAAAGGGGGGATCCCAAATAGTGTAATACCTTTTTTATTTAAAGAATAAAAGCAAAGCCAAATGGCTACTTACATTCCAGCAGAACAATATGCGCATGTAGTAAAAATTGTATAAATGACGGCTAATCAGTAGTACGCCCGTGCTTCCGGGTCACATGGGGCGATGATGTCAATGCTTAGGACCGCCCGACATGTTTCATCATAACTGACGTCATCAAAGGGCACGGGCAATGACGTCAGTTTTGACGAAACATTTCGGGCGGTCCTACGCATTGACATCATCGTCCCATTTGACCCTGAAGCACGGGCGTACTACTGATTAGCCGGCATTTATACAATTTTTACTACATGCGCACATTGTTCTGCTGGAATGTAAGTAGCCATTTGGCTTTGCTTTTATTCTTTGAATAAAAAAGGTATTACACTATTTGGGATCCCCCTTTGTCTTATATGATACAGAGGCGATTACCTATCGGAGTGGAACCAGAGGTGTCGTTCAGCTCTCCCCTGTTTAAAGCTCACAGAGGCTATCTGCTTGTGAATATAGTTTGCCTAGAGATAGGTAAACATTGGCTTTCTGGTAAGAGTATTTGATTCACACTGCGATTGGTGACATCACTTTAGCTACATCAATTTTTGCACTTGGTGGAGGAAGTTCTTCTATCAATTATACCTGTGGAATCATATTGGACTTTTACTCTGGCACTATACAGCTTGTTTTTGCACATTTTTTTCTATATTGATTTTTCTTTGCACTTCATGGTTGCTAACATTGCACACACTTCATAATATGTTTTGTTATATAACGTTATTTTTCACCAGTTTGTTGTTTACAGCACTTGCACTTTACTCAATATCCTATTAAGGATTGGCTGCGCAGTTTTTTCCAGTTTATATTTGCATTTAGGTGGTATCCTAATTATTGCGGCAACCAGTCCTTTATCTCAAAATATCTTAAAATATTTAACTAACAATTTATTTAAAACTAAACACTAGAGCAGTATTTTTACAGACTCAGTTCTCAGGAAAGACTAAAGTTCTATAAAATGTTTGAACATGGATTCCAAGGCTGCAGTTGGGACATCATAAAACAAGCAAATCAATAACACTCTTCCAAACAAGCACCAGGAGGACCCAATGAGGATGGATATGAGTATATTTCATACAAGCTTTCCAGCAGAGCTCTGCTTAGCTTTAGCATATAGTATAGTATTTAGCATATTTTATACATGTGTATTACTAGTTACTTGTTTTATTTTTTTATATTAATTGCAGCTATAAAGTGGTTCTAAATGCCGTTTTTTTTTTTACTTTAAAATACTAAACACGTCATACTTACCTGCTCTATGCAATAGTTTTGCACAGAGCAGCCCTGATCCTCCTTTTCTCAGGTCCTCTGCCAGATCTATTTTGTTCTCAACATTGAGGACACCATTGATCCTAACCAAATCTACATATTAATTTGCAGAAATAAAACCCCACCATGCTTTACTGTTGCCTTCAGACACTCATTATTGTACCGCACTCCAGGCGAACATACGGCCTCCTGCTACAGCCAAACATTTAAAATATTTACTCATCTGTCCAGAGCACCTGATGCCATTTTTCTGCACTCCAGTTCCTAAGTTTTTTGTGCATAGTTGAGTTGCTTAGGTTTGTTTCCATGTCAGAGGTATGGCCTTTTGGCTGCAATTCTTTCATGAAGACCATTTCTGGTCAGGCTATGGATGGGTGAACCTGGGTCCCACTGGTTTCTGCCAGTTCTAATTCCAACCATATCCATTTGATTACCCAATTCCATGCTAGATACAAGAATATGGGAAAAAATCCCCACTCTCCCCCCAAAAACCGAAATGTACCTATAGAAAGGCCCACAACATTAAAAGTCAAATAGCCCCCAACAAAATCACTAAAACAAACCATTCGTCCCAGCCAAGGCACCTTATTTGGGAGCCTAATAGGCATGTTCCATTCTCGGAAATGTAAATGCCTCTTGATCAGCTACGTCCAGCATTGCCAAAAAAAAACTTTACTGGGAATGGTAAAGTGTTTATCATCTGTAGTTTCTTTAATTGCTCTACAGCATTTGCTGTACATTGGACACACAATTAGAACTTTGAGAGGCCGTTCCAGTGAACATCACTGGGCAATAAAGAGGGCAATATGGACTACAGTGTCCCCTAACATTATGAAGAAAAACACTGACAATCCACAGAAGGCCTCAAAATTTGAATTATTGAAAAAAATCCCCAATAGTGGCTCAAAGGCCGAGCATTTCAAAAACTCTGTCAACAAAAAACATACTGGATTTTTAATACATTGTCCCCAGTAGCTTCCCCCAAGGCATTCGAACAAGCTTGAGAAAGGGGCTGTACTGTCCTGATATGTGTATCAAGATCCCCCATGCACGCAACATGTGACATCATTGGTTGCCACAGAGATCCAGAAGCTTTCCTGCCCAACTCTGTTTGTCACAGCCGGAGGAAACCAAGCACGCGTGTTTTTCATCCCAGGCACTTTCCTGCTCCAGTCCTTGCTGAACTTGCAAGTTGATCATGTTACACATTGAATACATAATTATAGATTTGTTTCACTTCTAAACTTCACTTAGATGGTGGTGCCCTCTTTCTTGCTTTGTAGTTCCAGAGCCTGCCCCTGCACAGACTCGCCATTTTGTCTTAGTCAGCTTCGCAACCAATAAAATCCCCACCTGGGCTGCACAGGCTCTTGCCTAAAGGCACATTGTATTTTGGATACCTCTCAGGTGACAGCCTGGTCAGATTTGGTCACTTTTCTTTATGGTCAGGGTAGGCAATCTCCTAGTGTCTTTCTCCACACACATATGATGCTTCTGCAGCAGCTTGTCTCCAGGGGAAAGGAGCCCTGAATCACAGCCAAATCCTTGAATAAGAAGACTGTGCACACCTGCGCCATCATGCTTTTGGTCTTTTAGTCTTATGTAGCACCCTCTAGCTAGGTGCTAGTGTATATATCTGTGTAGTGTAGATAAAATGTTTGGCTTGGCTGGAAAACAAGCCTGGGCTGAATCTGGGTCAAGGTGATTGACTCAGGGAGGTTGGATGACTCATCAGGCAGCACCCCGGGTACCCCCTACTTGCTGGAAACGTTCTGTCATACAGCCCGTCAGTGGTTCTGTCACACAGCACGTCAGTGATTCTTTCATACAGCCCGTCAGTGGTTCTGTTATACAGCCCATCAGTGGTTCTGTCATGCAGCCCGTCAGTGGTTCTGTCATACAGCACGTCAGTGGTATCTGTTATACAGCCCATCAGTGGTTCTGTCATACAGTCCATCAGTGGTTCTGTCATACAGCCATCAGTGGTTCTGTCATACAGCACGTCAGTGGTTCTGTTATACAGCCCATCAGTGGTTCTGTCATACAGCCCATCAGTGCTTCTGTCATACAGCCCATCACTGGACTGTATTTTCTTTATAGCTGAATGTTAACTCTCGTGGCCAAATGTTCTTAGGGCTATTTCTCTCTCTGGATTGAATGTTGAATAAAATGCCAAATGGAAATGACAACTTTTAGAACTATGAGAAATCACAGTTAAGGTCTATTGGCATTAGTCACTTTCAGCTCTCCCTATATACTTCACCGCACACTGCCAAAAGGATGCTTGGAACCCTTCCTAAGAAGGGGGTTGGCATGTAAGAAATCTCCCATTATTGGCCCTTCCTCATTTCAAAGGCTGGAACTGCTCGACACAAATCAGAAGCAATATAGTAACATTGATTACTATTATCTACAACATCACTCCATCCCATTTTCCCTTTACAATATGTCATAGCTGGTCAATGAACTCTCCCTTTACTAGTGAAACACCATTGTTTATATAAGTGCTAAAATAAGGTAAATTCTCAGGAAAGACTAAAGTTCTATAAAATGTTTGAACATCGACTCCAAGGCTGCAGTTGGGACATCATAAAACAAGCTAATCAATAACACTCTTCCAAACAAGCACCAGGAGGACCCAATGAGGATGGATATGAGTATATTTCATACAAGCTTTCCAGCAGAGCTCTGCTTAGCTTTAGCATATAGTATAGTATTTAGCATATTTTATACATGTGTATTACTAGTTACTTGTTTTATTTTTTTTATATTAATTGCAGCTATAAAGTGGTACTAAATGCCATTTTTTTTTTTACTTGAAAATACTAAACACATCATACTTACCTGCTCTGTGCAATAGTTTTGCACAGAGCAGCCCTGATCCTCCTCTTCTCAGGTCCTCTGCCAGATCTACTTTGTATTTCTCAACATTGAGGACACCATTGATCCTAACCATATCTACATATTCATTTGCAGAAATAAAGCCCCACCATGCTTTACTGTTGCCTTCAGACACTCATTATTGTACCGCACTCCAGGCGAACATACGGCCTCCTGCTACAGCCAAACATTTAAAATATTTACTCATCTGTCCAGAGCACCTGATGCCATTTTTCTGCACTCCAGTTCCTAAGTTTTTGTGCATAGTTGAGTTGCTTAGGTTTGTTTCCATGTCAGAGGTATGGCCTTTTGGCTGCAATTCTTTCATGAAGACCATTTCTGGTCAGGCTATGGATGGGTGAACCTGGGTCCCACTGGTTTCTGCCAGTTCTAATTCCAACCATATCCATTTGATTACCCAATTCCATGCTAGATACAAGAATATGGAAAAAAATCCCCATTCTCTCCCCAAAAACCGAAATGTACCTATCGAAAGACCCACAACATTAAAAGTCAAATAGCCCCCAACAAAATCACTAAAACAAACCATTTGTCCCAGCCAATGCACCTTATTTGGGAGCCTAATAGGCATGTTCCATTCTCGGAAATGTAAATACCTCTTGATCAGCTTCGTCCAGCACTGCCAAAAAAAAACTTTACTGGGAATGGTAAAGTGTTTATCATCTGTAGTTTCTTTAATTGCTCTACAGCATTTGCTGTACATTGGACACACAATTAGAACTTTGAGAGGCCTTTTCAGTGGACATCACTGGGCAATAAAAGAGGGCAATATGGACTACAGTGTCCCCTAACATTATGAAGAAAAACACTGACAATCCACAGAAGGCCTGAAAATTTGAATTATTGAAAAAAATCCCCAATAGTGGCTCAAAGGCCGAGCATTTCAAAAACTCTGTCAACAAAAAACATACTGGATTTTTAGGGTCAAATATATTTTTATTGGTTATACATAGTAAAAAGAAATATGTGTAACAAACATCTGGTTTCCACAGAGCGTAGGTACAGATATTCAGAGTATAACAAAATGTAGATATTCTTATTTCCTAAGAATTATTGTTTCTGTACAACCATCACTTATTAGTTATCATGTAAAGTTATAGTGGAAATGGAATCAATAAACAGTACAAGTAGACATATGAGTGTCTTGCATTAAAACATAAAAGTACAGGTAAATAGAAAGAGCTGTAGAAGAAGAGAGGGAAAAGGAAAGTGGAAAATAGCGAGAAGAAGAAGAACGGGAGGGGAAGATGAGCAAAGTGAGGGAGTAGTCAGCTAGAAGAAGTATTAGAGTAGTGATAAGTTGTGATGCCAGTGACGGTACCAGAGTCAGATGTCCTCCAAACCTGCTAAGATAGCATCCGTTTTAAGGCGTCCGAAGAAGAGAAGTCCTGCCAGACAAGCCAAGTTACCTTAAATTTGTCAAAAGTATCATTCTTCAGTGATAGCATTTCTTCCATGCGCATTATGTCATTAATAGTGGAGACCCATACTGAAATAGGGGGAGTAGTGGTCGTTTTCCAAAATAATGGGATCAGTTGTCGGACAGCAACCAGAAAAAAACGTAGGAGCGTCTTCTTCTGAGAGGCCGGTGTGCCAGGTAAGAGAGAGACCTTGGACCAAAGAGGCTGGATCAGAGGGCAGTCCCACCAGATATGTAAGTATGTTCCTTCTGCCACTCCACACCTCCAGCAGGTGGAGGAGGCATCTGGAAACATCTTATGCAAAGTCTGGGGATCCCTGTACCACCTGGACAGTAGTTTAAAATTTTTCTCTTGAGCGTAGCTAGATGTGGATGATTTGTGTGTGAAATGGAAAGATTTTTGCCAGTCTGTTATCGTTATCTCTGACCCTAGATCCGCCGCCCATCCCCTAGTGTATGGAGGGAGTTGGTCATGGATTAGAGATTGTAAGAGTTTGTAGAGTGTGGAAAGCAGATGCCTAGGTGTGTCTGGTAGGGAGCATAAACGTTCAAACTCCGTTTGGCGCCTGTGGGTTTGAGAGGTGGAAAATAGAGTGGAACAGAATGTGGAGAGTCGCAGCGCCGTGAGCCAGTTAGCTTGATCGTCTGGCATATTTGGTTTACCGGTCTCCGGATGGATAAAGGAGTTCGCCAGTGGCCATTCAGAACGAGCGAAGGTGCCTATCCTAGAGGATCCTAGCCCCTGCGGTAGGGAAGGGTGATCGAAGAGAGGTGTAATAGGGGAAGGGTCAGAGGACAAAAGTGTCAAGAGCCCTCTTTTGTACCACATAGACAGGGCCGCTACAGTAAGGGGAGAGGAGGAAGAGAATCTCTGGAGCTCTGTTCCGTAACCCCAAAGGGAGGCACGTAGGTCAATAATCGTATGTTCCTGTTCTATCATAGTGGAAGCTTTAGAGAAGGGACGAGGGAACCATTCCAATATTCGCGCGAGTATCGCCGCTTTGTGGTAGAGGTTAAAATCAGGTAATCCTACTCCGCCTTGCATTTTGGGGTAGGTAAGTAGGGAGTGTCGGATGCGAGACATGCCGTTTCCCCAAATGAAACGGATGGCCAAAGAGCGGAGTGAGTTGAAGAAGCGCGAAGGGACAGTAATTGGAACAGTTTGAAAGATATAAAGTATTTTGGGTAAAATATCCATTTTGAGTGTGTTTATACGACCGAAGAGGGGCATGGTGGTTAGATTCCAGTTGTCGCAATCTTTTTTGATGCGGGACAAAAGTGGAAGATAGTTTAGTGTGTATAAGTGTGTTAGATTGGTAGGGAGTTTTATACCTAGGTATGAAATGTGACCCTTACCCCATTGAAAGGGGAAATTAGATTGGACTTGAGTGAGAGTGGTGGGTGATAACGAGATGTTAAGGGCCTCAGTTTTCGCCATGTTCAGCTTGAAATTGCTAAGTTCCCCGAACCTCTTAAACTCTTGAAGTAGGGAGGGTATGGAAGTATGTGGGTGCTGCAGGTACACCAATAGGTCGTCGGCATATAGTGAAAGCTTATATTGAGCTGTGGGTGTTTGTATACCCTTGATAGAGTCGTTCTGTCGTATTGCATTGGCTAAGTGTTCCATCACAAGCACAAAGAGCAAGGGGGATAGGGGACAACCCTGTCGGGTACCATTGGATATGTCAAATGGGGGGGATATGGATCCATTAACTAAAATCGATGCTGAAGGACAAGCGTATAGAGACATGACCTTGGCCACAAAAGTAGCCCCCACTACTAGTTGTTCAGCAAAGAGTTTATAGAATCTGGGTGAGAATCCGTCGGGTCCCGGACATTTCCCCGGTTTTAGGCCTTTGATTGCTCCTAGAAACTCGGCCTCAATAAAGGGCTTGTCTAGGTCAGCGGTATCCTCCGACTCAATGCAGGGAAGGGCTGTCTCTGAGATATAATCTGTCAATGTGGTAGATAGGGTGTCCGGTGATCTTGAGGTGGCGTTGGGGGGGAGATTATATAGTTGCGAGTAATATTGTTTAAAAGCGGTTGAGATGCCTAGGGGGTTATGAATCGGTTGCTGTCTGGAATTGTGAACAAATTGGATGGGGCACCTTGGGGGTCTCGGATGTAAATATCTGGCCAGATGTTGTGCGCATTTATTCGCCAAGGAGTAATGGTAATTACGTGCCTTGTCCCTAGCAATTAGGGAGTTAGAGTCCAGCAGCCTCAGTAGTTCACGGCGTGCGTTGGATAGCTCAACATATGTTTCAGAGTTTTGAGTTTGTTTGTGTATGTGCTCCAAAGAGGCTATAGTAGAGAGTAAGTGGGCTATGTCTGCTGTCTTGGACTTTTTAAGGCGAGAACCATGTTGAATAAAAGTCCCCCGCAGTATGCATTTCAGGGTTTCCCACTTAACTAATGGACTAGTATCGTCGTGAGCGTGATCTTTTGAAAAGTTCAGGATCGCCCGTATAATGTCTGAGATACAGGGGGTGTCTTTCAGTAGATTGTCATTCAGGCGCCAGGATGTCCTCCCCGACTTCCGGAATAGACAATCTATGTGAAGGTGTATGGGGCTGTGGTCCGACCATAGGTTGTTGCCTATATGAGTCTGGACTGGTAGGTCTAGGAGGGATTGCGATATGAAAAAGTAATCTATGCGACTATAGGAATTGTGGGGCACGGAGTAGCAGGTGTAATCCTTTTCAAAAGGATGTTGAATGCGCCAAACGTCAACTACTAGCATGGCATGAAGTAGGGATTTGATGCGTGATAATGTAGAAAGGGGAATTGAGGACTTACCCGAGGACGTGTCTACCGACGGAGACAGAGCCACGTTAAAGTCGCCTCTCAGAATGTAACAGGGACCCCCAAAAGCTTTCAATTTTTCTGTGACCTCGGTCAGGAAAAGGCTTTGGTCCTGGTTAGGTCCATACACATTTGCCACTGTAAAAATAAAATTTTGATATTTTAATTTAAGAAAGAGAAATCGTCCTAGAGGGTCGACCATGGAGTCTAACACATCCGGATGAAATGACTTGTGAAATGCTATGGAGACACCTTTAGTTTTAGAGTGCGGATTCGTACTATGGTACCAAGTGGGGAAATATTGGTTCCTACCAATGTGGATTTCAGTACCTCTAAAGTGAGTTTCTTGTAAAAGTAAAATTTTGGTTCTGGCTTTGTGAAAGTGATACAATACCTGACTTCTCTTTTCCGGCGTATTGAAGCCCCTGCAATTATAGGATGACAAGGTGATATTCTTATGTGACTGCATTTCTAAAAGATAAGATATAAATTGTTAGTTCTTGGAGGTAAATGCAAGTAGATGTAGTACCGTCACTGGCAGTGAAATTCTGGTAGAAGGAATGAGGAAAAGAAGGAGTGGAAGAAAAAGTAGGATAAAGGGTAGATAAAGCAGAGCAGTGGAATAGAAAGGGTAGGAAGAGTGTCCTTTGCAGGCAAAGGGTAGGAGAATATGGTCTAAGAGCAGTAAAGTAAAGTAGCCACTGGGTGGCAGTATAGAAACAAGCCACTAGGTGGCAGCTATTGCTCAGGTAACCAAACAGTAACATGTAAAACAATGCAAAGCAATATAAAGAAGAAAAAAAAAACTGTAGATACACATTGCGCTGTGTGTGTGCACACACTACGCTACCTACGGGGGGAAGCTGTGAGAGACGCACAGAGTTACTCCCAGTCCCGAGAGTCCACGGGCAACTAAATATAGAGATTAATAAGAGCGTCCGTGTCCATGTGAGTGTATTAGAACGGGTTGTTTGGTCTTCACTCGATAATGCACCGTCTTGAAAGAGAGGGTGACCAAACTGCTCGTTAAGCACATAAAAAAAGAAAGAAAAAATCCTGTATAAGGACAACAGACTTCTGTGTTTGTATCCTCCAAAAGTCATTTTTACGGGATCAGGGATGACTCATGGGAGCAGACGGTGGGGAGAGAAGATGTAAGGATACAGGTCTGTAAGGTTTAGCGTTGCTCTGCATGAGGATGGGTCGGAACAGCCAAAACAGGAAAACAGAAACATAACAAATTCCAGCAGAACTGTGAGCTGTGAACAGGGGACATGTGTCTAGGCAGTAGCTGAGCAATCCTGGCTCAGCGAGGTTGCAAAAGAGATAGGGTTAAGAGCCGGCAGGGTGATCAGTCATCTGGGGGTGCCCGCGGTGAGGACCTGGAGCTCCGTTTCTTATGCTGTTTTTGCCACCGAGGTAGATATGGAAGGCCAGGCGTGGTGGGTTGGAAGGGCCAATCCGGCAGGTGGACCTGGGGCAATTCCAGTGTACTCAGAAAGTTAGGCAAGTCCCCTAGGATGCGAAACCCCGCAGTTTTACCGTCATGGCGAACACGTAATTGGAACGGGAATCTCCACTGATGTTTGATCTGCCTTTCCTGCAGCATGGAAGTCAGGGGTTTAAGGGCCCTCCTCATAGCCAGTGTCTGGCGAGATATGTCCGGTAGGAGCATTATAGGAGTGTCATTGAAAAGTATGGAGTCCTGAGTGCTGGCTGCCCTCATAATCTGTTCCTTGATCTTGTAAAAATGGACCCTGCATAAAGTGTCCCTTACAAAAGTGGAGTCAGGTGATCGCGGTCCTGAGGTCTTATGGACCCTGTCCAGTTCTATGGGTGACTCCTTTGGTAGCTGTAGGATTTGGTTGAATATGGCCGCAGCTGCACTAGGGAGATCTTTATGCTCCACTGACTCAGGTATGCCCCTATTCCATATGTTGTTCCTTCTGTTCCTGTTTTCTGTGTCATCTTGTTGGTACATGAGCTGCTGTATCATTACAGTGTGAGTGTTCAGTGTCTCCTCATGTGACTGTAATGCAGTGCAGATTCCCTCAGTGGTGTTTTCAATGTCCTCCATGCGAACCCCTATGTCCTTCTTAAGTTCAGTAATCTCTTGTTTGTACGTTTTCTCAATACGCTTCACATAGTGTTCAAAGTCTGACTTGGTAGGTAGGGAGCGTATATAGCCCTGCAGTGATCTCATTTGGGATTCTAGGTCCCAGCCATCCCCAGAGCATTGGGAGTTAAGCGAGGGGCTTTGGGAGCGGTGTGTGTCGAGGTCAAAGTCTGTGAGGGAGACTGACCGCCCTCTGGATCTCACCTGCCCTGTGTCCATCGGCTCCGAGTGAGGAGGTGAAGCAGGCGCCGGCGCCATCTTGGAACGCGGCTGGTGCTGAGAGGCCGCTGAGGACCGGGTGAAAAAACGGCCCAGGTCGCAGTTTGCACCGCTGCCACCTGGCTTGGTCTGATCCCTGGGCTTTCCCTTGCCCATCGGAGTATTTTGGGTGAAGGTGCGGACGAAATGGAGGAGTTGTAGGCCCGTGGAAGTCGTTAGGACCGGGAGCGGTCTAATCATGCGTCCTTCTCCTCCATGCGCCAAGCCACGCCCCCCCATACTGGATTTTTAATACATTGTCCCCAGTATCTTCCCCCAAGGCATTCGAACAAGATTGGGAAAGGGGCTGTACTGTCCTGAAATGTGTAGCAAGATCCCCCATGCACGCAACATGTGACATCATTGGTTGCCACAGAGATCCAGAAGTTTTCCTGTTCAACTCTGTTTGTCACAGCCGGAGGAAACAAAGCACGCGTGTTTTTCATCCCAGGCATTTTCCTGCTCCACTCTGCAAGGCTTGGCTGCATCCTTGCTGAACTTGCAAGTTGATCATGTTATACATTGAATACATAATTATAGATTTGTTTCACTTCTAAACTTCACTTAGATGGTGGTGCCCTCTTTCTTACTTTGTAGTTCCTGAGCCTGCCCCTGCACAGACTCGCCATTTTTTCTTAGTCAGCTTCGCGACCAATAAAATGCCCACCTGGGCTGCACAGGCTCTTGCCTAAAGGCACACTGTATTTTGGATACCTCTCAGGTGACAGCCTGGTCAGATTTGGTCACTTTTCTTTATGGTCAGGGTAGGCAATCTCCTAGTGTCTTTCTCCACACACATATGATGCTTCTGCAGCAGCTTGTCTCCAGGGGAAAGGAGCCCTGAATCACAGCCAAATCCTTGAATAAGAAGACTGTGCACACCTGCACCATCATGCTTTTGGTCTTTTAGTCTTGTGTAGCACCCTCTAGCTAGGTGTTAGTGTATCTGTGTAGTGTAGATAAAATGTTTGGCTTGGCTGACAACCAAGCCTGGGCTGAATCTGGGTCAAGGTGATTGACTCAGGGAGGTTGGATGACTCATCAGGCAGCGCCCCTGGTACCCCCTACTTGCTGGAAACGTTCTGTCATACAGCCCGTCAGTGGTTCTGTCATACAGCACGTCAGTGATTCTGTCATACAGCCCGTCAGTGGTACTGTCATACAGCCCATCAGTGGTTCTGTCATACAGCTCATCAGTGGTTCTGTCATACAGCCCGTCAATGGTTCTGTCATATAGCACGTCAGTGGTTCTGTCATACAGCACGTCAGTGGTTCTGTTATACAGCCCATCAGTGGTTCTGTCATACAGCCCATCAGTGGTTCTGTCATACAGCACGTCAGTGGTTCTGTCATACAGCCCATCAGTGGTTCTGTCATACAGCATGTCAGTGGTTCTGTTATACAGCCCATCAGTGATTCTGTCATACAGCCCATCAGTGGTTCTGTCATACAGCCCATCACTGGACTGTATTTTCTTTATAGCTGAATGTTAACTCTCGTGGCCAAATGTTCTTAGGGCTATTTCTCTCTCTGGATTGAATGTTGAATAAAATGCCAAATGGAAATGACAATTTTTAGAACTATGAGAAATCACAGTTAAGGTCTATTGGCATTAGTCACTTTCAGCTCTCCCTATATACTTCTCCACACACTGCCAAAAGGATGCTTGGAACCCTTCCTAAGAAGGGGGTTGGCATGTAAGAAATCTCCCATTATTGGCCCTTCCTCATTTCAAAGGCAGGAACTGCTTGACATGAACCAGATGCAATATAGTAACATTGAATACTATTATCTACAACTTCACTCCATCCCATCTTCCCTTCACAATATGTCATAGCTGGTCAATGAACTCTCCCTTTACTAGTGAAACACCATGGTTTATATAAGTGCTAAAATAAGGTCAATTCTCAGGAAAGACTAAAGTTCTATAAAATGTTTGGACATGGATTCCAAGGCTGCAGTTGGGACATCATAAAACAAGCTAATCAATAACACTGTTCCAAACAAGCACCAGGAGGACCCAATGAGGATGGATATGAGTATATTTCATACAAGCTTTCCAGCAGAGCTCTGCTTAGCTTTAGCATATAGTATAGTATTTAGCATATTTTATACATTTGTATTACTAGTTACTTGTTTTATTTTTTTATATTAATTGCAGCTATAAAGTGGTACTAAATGCCATTTTATTTTTACTTTAAAATACTAAACACATCATACTTACCTGCTCTGTGCAATAGTTTTGCACAGAGCAGCCCCGATCCTCCTCTTCTCAGGTCCTCTGCCAGATCTACTTTGTATGTCTCAACATTGAGGACACCATTGATCCTAACCAAATCTACATATTCATTTGCAGAAATAAAGCCCCACCATGCTTTACTGTTGCCTTCAGACACTCATTATTGTACCGCACTCCAGGCAAACATACGGCCTCTTGCTACAGCCAAACATTTAAAATATTTACTCATCTGTCCAGAGCACCTGATGCCATTTTTCTGCACTCCAGTTTCTAAGTTTTTTGTGCATAGTTGAGTTGCTTAGGTTTGTTTCCATGTCAGAGGTATGGCCTTTTGGCTGCAATTCTTTCATGAAGACCATTTCTGGTCAGGCTATGGATGGGTGAACCTGGGTCCCACTGGTTTCTGCCAGTTCTAATTCCAACCATATCCATTTGATTACCCAATTCCATGCTAGATTCAAGAATATGGGAAAAAATCCCCATTCTCCCCCCAAAAAGGAAATGTACCTATCGAAAGGCCCACAACATTAAAAGTTAAATAGCCCCCAAAAAAATCACTAAAACAAACCATTCGTCCCAGCCAATGCACCTTATTTGGGAGGCTAATAGGCATGTTCCATTCTCGGAAATGTAAATGCCTCTTGATCAGCTTCGTCCAGCATTGCCAAAAAAAAACTTTACTGGGAATGGTAAAGTGTTTATCATCTGTAGTTTCTTTAATTGCTCTACAGCATTTGCTGTACATTGGACACACAATTAGAACTTTGAGAGGCCATTTCAGTGAACATCACTGGGCAATAAAAGAGGGCAATATGGACTACAGTGTCCCCTAACATTATCAAGAAAAACACTGGCAATCCACAGAAGGCCTCAAAATTTGAATTATTGAAAAAAATCCCCAATAGTGGCTCAAAGGCCGAGCATTTCAAAAACTCTGTCAACAAAAAACATACTGGATTTTTAATACATTGTCCCCAGTAGCTTCCCCCAAGGCATTTGAACAGACTTGAGAAAGGGGCTGTACTGTCCTGAAATGTGTAGCAAGATCCCCAATGCACGCAACATGTGACATCATTGGTTGCCACAGAGATCCAGAAGCTTTCCTGCCCAACTCTGTTTGTCACATTCGGAGGAAACCAAGCATGCGTGTTTTTCATCCCAGGCACTTTCCTGCTCCAGTCCTTGCTGAACTTTCAAGTTGATCATGTTATACATTGAATACATAATTATAGATTTGTTTCACTTCTAAACTTCACTTAGATGGTGGTGCCCTCTTTCTTCCTTTGTAGTTCCTGAGCCTGCCCCTGCACAGACTCGCCATTTTGTCTTAGTCAGCTTCGCAACCAATAAAATGCCCACCTGGGCTGCACAGGCTCTTGCCTAAAGACACACTCTATTTTGGATACCTCTCAGATGACAGCCTGGTCAGATTTGGTCACCTTTCCTTATGGTCAGGATCATGCTGATCATGCTTCTGGTCTTTTTGCCTTGTGTAGCACCCTCTAGCTTGGTGCTAGTGTATATTTTTGTGTAGTGTAGACAAAATGTTTGGCTTGGTTGGCAACCAAGCCTGGGCTGAATCTGGGTCAGGGTGATTGACTCAGGGAGGCTGGATGACTCATCAGGCAGCAACCCTGATACCCCCTACTTGCTGGAAATGTTCTGTCATACAACCCATCAGTGGTTCTGTTATAAAGCCTGTCAGTGGTTCTGTCATACAGCCTGTCAGTGGCTCTGTTATACAGCCCGTCAGTGGTTCTGTTATACAGTCCGTCAGTGGTTCTGTTATACAGTCCGTCAGTGGTTCTGTCATACAGCACGTCAGTGGTTCTGTCATACAGCACGTCAGTGGTTCTGTCATACAGCACATCAGTGGTTCTGTTATACAGCCCGTCAGTGGTTCTGTCATACAGCCCGTCAGTGGTTCTGTCATACAGCATGCCAGTGGTTCTGTTATACAGCCCATCAGTGGATCTGTCATACAGCCCATCAGTGGTTCTGTCATACAGCCCATCAGTGGTTCTGTCATATAGCCCATCAGTGGTTTTGTCATAGAGCCCATCAGTGGATATGTCATACAGCCCACCAGTGGTTCTGTCATACAGCCCATCAGTGGTTCTGTCATACAGCCCATCAGTGGTTCTGTCATACAGCCCGTCAGTGGTTCTGTCATACAGCCCATCAGTGGTTCTGTCATACAGCCCATCAGTGGTTCTGCCATGCAGTCCGTCAGTGGCTCTGTCTTACAGCCCATCAGTGGTTCTGTCATACAGCCAATCAGTGGTTCTGTCATACAGCCCATCAGTGGTTCTGTCATACAGCCCATCAGTGCTTCTGTCATACAACCCATCAGTGCTTCTGTCATACAACCCATCAGTGGTTCTGTCATACAGCCCATCACTGGACTGTATTTTCTTTATAGCTGAATGTTAACTCTCGTAGCCAAATGTTCTTAGGGCTATTTCTCTCTCAGGATTGAATGTTGAATAAAATGCCAAATGGAAATGACAATTTTTAGAATTATGAGAAATCACAGTTAAGGTCTATTGGCATTAGTCACTTTCAGCTCTCCCTATATACTTCACCACACACTGCCAAAAGGATGCTTGGAACCCTTCCTAAGAAGGGGGTTGGCATGTAAGAAATCTCCCATTATTGGCCCTTCCTCATTTCAAAGGCAGGAACTGCTCGACACGAACCAGAAGCAATATAGTAACATTGATTACTAGTATCTACAACATCACTTTATCCCATCTTCCCTTTACAATATGTCATAGCTGGTCAATGAACTCTCCCTTTACCAGTGAAACACCATGGTTTATATAAGTGCTAAAATAAGGTAAATTCTCAGGAAAGACTAAAATTCTATAAAATGTTTGAACATGGATTCCAAGGCTGCAGTTGGGACATCATAAAACAAGCTAATCAATAACACTCTTCCAAACAAGCACCAGGAGGACCCAATGAGGATGGATATGAGTATATTTCATACAAGCTTTCCAGCAGAGCTCTGCTTAGCTTTAGCATATAGTATAGTATTTAGCATATTTTATACATGTGTATTACTAGTTACTTGTTTTATTTTTTTATATTAATTGCAGCTATAAAGTGGTACTAAGTGCCGTTTTTTACTTTAAAATACTAAACAAATCATACTTACCTGCTCTGTGCAATAGTTTTGCACAGAGCAGCCCCGATCCTCTTCTTCTCAGGTCCCCTGCCAGTGCTTCTAACCCCTCCCCCTTGCCACCAAGCTGCTTGCTCTGGGGACACTTGTGCGTGCTTGACCCGAGCCACCTCTGTCGCCTGCTCCCTCCTCACTGGCTGTGATTGACAGCAGTGGGAGCCAATGGCTCCCGCTGCTGTGTCTCAGCCAATAAGGAGTGAGAGACTCATGAGAGCAGCCTCTCTCGTGCACATCGCTGGATCGGGCTTGGGCTTGGGTAAGTGTTGGGGGGGCTGTGGGGAGGCTGCACACTGAAGGTTTTTTACTAGACATGTGCAATTCGTTTAGTTCTGAAGTTGTTTTTTAACAAATGTTTCGAAGCTCATTAATTCGGACGAATCAGAATTTCCGAATTTCAAATTTTTACATTTTTACGAATATTCGTAATTTCAAATGAGAAAATTCAGTAATTCAAAAATTGGCAAATCCAAAAATCCGAAATTCAAAAATTTGAAAATAGGAAAATCCGAAAATCTGAAATTAGGAAGTTCGGAAACTTGAAAACCCGATAATTAGAAAATCTTAAATAATAACTAACTAATAATAACTTAACCACTTCAGCCCCGGAAGGATTTCCAGCTTTAGGATCGGAGCCCATTTTGCGATTCGGCGCTGCGTCGCTTTAACTGACAATTGCGCGGTCGTGCGACGTTGTACCCAAACGAAATTTGCATCCTTTTTTTCCCACAAATATAGCTTTCTTTTGGTGGTATTTGATCACCGCTGCGTCATTTCTGGTCACCGCTATAAACAAAAGAAGAGCAACAATTTTGCAAAAAAACCCAAATTTCTTACTTTTTGCTAAAGTACAAATCCAAAAAAAAAATATAAAAAAACATTTTTTTTCATCGGTTTTGGCCGATTTATATTCTTCTTCCTACGTTTAAAGCAAACCCATGTTGCAGCGTGCTGGCGCGTTAACAGTCAATTTCGCTGCGTCGCGGCTTAGCGTTTTACCCGAGGCTAGGATTTCGACCTTTAGGAAGGCCCCGACTTCACCAATTCAATAATAATCAATCAATAATAAATTCTAAAAGATTAATAGCCCAAAAGTTCAAAGGCTTGAAGGATTAAAGTCTAAAAGCCTAAAAGGATAAAAGTTTAAAAACTTAAAGCCTAAAAACCTAAACGGTTAAAAACTTAATGACTTAAAAGAGTAAAC
>BLSH010219609.1:34829-45598 GCA_018402905.1 Glandirana rugosa | reverse complement strand
GTCAATAGGGGTTTTTGGGAAGAGGTCATTGACCAGAAGGAGAAATTGTTTCTGGTGCCTTCCTTTCCTAGGGCTCCAATTATATGTTACCTGCTGAAGATCCACAAGGACCCAGTTTGCCCCCCCGGGAAGGCCCATTGTTAGTGAAATAGATTCCATCACATCCCGGGTGGGCAAATATATTGATACTTTCTTACAGCCACTTGTTGGAAAGATGCCAGCATATAATAGGGACACAAAATCAGTTATTAAATTACTTAGTGAATGCCCTTTTCAGGAGAGATGGTGGCTGGCCACGGCGGACGTCGAGTCCCTGTACACAATAAGTTCCCATGATTGGGCCATTACTGCAGTAAAACATTATCTTGCGGACTCTGATTTGAGGCCACTTCAGAGAGAATTTATCATTGACCTTTTAAAATTTGCAGCGATGCATAATTATTTTTGGTTTAATGGTAAATGTTTTTTGCAAAGTAGGGGAGTTGCAATGGGGACTAAACATGCCCCCAGTGTCGCCAATTTATTTATGGAAAAATGGGAGGAGGATGTCATCTAT
This sequence comes from Glandirana rugosa, assembly GCA_018402905.1. Lineage (NCBI taxonomy): Eukaryota > Metazoa > Chordata > Amphibia > Anura > Ranidae > Glandirana > Glandirana rugosa. Next base: position 45,042 of record BLSH010219609.1, on the reverse strand, counting down.
GCCCAACAGAGGGACAAACTAGTACTATGGGCAAGGCACATCGACGATATCCTCCTCCTATGGAAAGGCGACTCAGACTCGCTAAGTGGTTTCCTGGAATTTTTGAATGATAATGATAGGGGGATTGAGCTAAATATTGAAATGATAAAAATCCCACAAGTCAGTGGGAGAATAATAAGTATATATAAACCATCACATTCATATGTGCTTCAAATTGGTGAGTGTAACACTTAAAAATTAGTGGCTAAAACATGAAAGTCTGTATTTCCAGTGGGTAAAAATCTCCTCATCGATATATATCCACAGTTTAGCACCAGGAGAAATATTTCTATTCAGTCAGATGATATTCACATTCAAAAACCAGGGATGTCATTCAGGTGGATCAGGGGGAGGATATACTTCAAGTTATCACCCACATATAGTGTCACCGCCACCAGGGGTAATACAGGATACTCTTACCAGATGGAACTGGGTATAACGCATGTATCTCCACCAGGGCACATCACATGGACTCCCGTCAGTAATTTTGTTGCCTCAGTGACAAGGACTTAGTTATGGGGATGCCCAGAGTCATGGATAGCCAGTCCTCTTGAGGAGTGGGCACTGCCAATAAAGTCTTTCTGCCTTTCTGCGGTTTTAAGAGATTCACATTGTAATTTTGCTTGGGTTTCCTTTTCCCTGGCTGGTAAACTTTGTAGTTCAGTTCCCCTAATCTTTCCCTAATCTCAAAGGGACCCTGCCACTTTGCTAGGAATTTACTTTCAAGCGTAGGGACTAGCACCAGCATTCTGTCTCCAGGGTTGAAAGTCTGGGTTTTGGCACCCAGATTATAAACCCTTCTCTGGGCTTCCTGGGCTCGCTCCAGGGGCAGGACTGCTGAAATTCGATCCTGCATCAAGGAAATATGCTCAATGACGTTCCTATATGGGGTGGCCTCTCCTTCCCACGTCTCTTTTGCGACATCCAGCAGCCCCCTGGGATGTCTACCATACAAGAGTTCAAAGGGGGAATACCCCGTAGACGCCTAAGGAACCTCTCGTATGGCAAACATGAGATACGGCAGAAAAATATCCCAAGCTCTCTCATATTTTTCCACTACCTTTTTCAACATGCTTTTGAGCGTTTTATTAAACCTCTCCAGAAGTCCACCTGTTTGGGGGTGGTAAACCGAGGTACGGAGATGGGAGATTTTATACAACCTGCACAATTCCTTGGTTACACGGGACATAAACTGGGTGCCCTGAATCTACTATTACCAGGATGTGCTGGTGTCCCCGGGCAGACTTTACTACGGTTCCCACGAGATCCATGCCAATTTGCTCAAATGGCACTTCAATTATGGGTAGTAAAACAAGTGGACTACGAAAATGGGATGAGGGCGCAGAGAGTTGACACTCGGGGCAGGATTCACGATACTCTCTGACATCTGCATGCAACCCGGGCCAGAAGAATCTCTGGGTTATTCTCTCCCTGGTCCTATCCAAACCTAGATGTCCCCCCATTACATGTCCATGGGCTAGATCTAGCACCATCCCGTGAAAGGGTTTGGGAACCACTAGCTGTTCAACCTCGTCCTCCCCTCGTTTCACCACCTGATACATCAAATTATTTTTAAGAGCCATCTAGCGAAAAGACACCCCCCAATTAGAGTCCATAGGTTCCCCATCTATCACCTTCACATTTTCTCTGTCACTAAGGAGAGTGACATCCCGTAGTTGCTCTGTACAGAAGTCCTCTCTCCGGACCTCTACATCAGGTACTACATTCTCTTCACTCTCACGGTCAGGGTCAGAGACATTTTCTGGCTCATCTTCCAGCTATCTTCGAGCTCCTCCAGCTCCCCAGCCAGTACAGGAAAAGGAAAAGGGTCTCCTTCCTCCTTGGTCCTGCCACCAGTCTCCCCTTTCATTTGGCAAAAAAGGTCTGGTGAGAAGTCCTGTGCTTCTGCAGCAGGGGGAGCTCTATCCTCCAGACTCCCTGTGCCTTCCCATAACTTCCAAAAATGGGTAAAATTCCTGCCCACTAAGGTGTCATAAAGCAGTGAAGGTACCACCCCACTGAATGAGTCACACTGCCCCAAGGGGTGTTAATATCAACCACCACCATCTGGTAGTCATGAGTGTCCCCATGGATGTTAATGACCCCGACACTGCTAGGGTCTAACTTTGCAGGATTTACACAATTGCTTTTTACCAACGTTACCACACTACCAGAGTCAAGCAGTGCAGTTACTGGCTTCCCATTAACAAAAATCACAACATATTTGCTTCTCCATGTGACTTGAACATGATGCTATATATGCAACCTGTGCAAAAAGAGAAAGGCGTCTATTCACATAAGTATAATCGCATTGCATGGATTCATCATTCAGGGGACAATTAGCAACAATATGGCCCAATGCATGGCATCGGTAGCATTGTATGTGCTCTATTCCCAGTCCCCAAGACCTTCCTGGTTTCTTTATCCAGTCTCCAGGTCTAGAGCCCACAGTCTCTTTAGCTGTAGCAGTCTTATCAAATTTCCCCATGCCCCTGAACCCTGGAACAGTCTTACCGGATCTGCCAGGCGATCTTTCACCCCTAGATACATTGGAGTGGGGCGCAGATGGGTGCTCAGCAGCAGTGTATCTCTCCACAAGGTCCACGAGTTGGTTGGCGGTTTTAAGGTCCCAATGACTGACCCATTTCCCCAAAGCAGCAGGGAGCGCACGTAGATAGCGATCCATGACCACATGCTCCACAATCTGGGGACCTGGCAAAGTCTCCCGCTGTAGCCACTTCCTGGTAAAGTGAACCACGTAGAACATTGGCAAGTGGGGTGGCTTGTCGGTGCAGTAGGGCCACTGCCATGGTGACCCCTAGGTGTGTGAGTATCTCTGCTTTTAGAGTCTCATAGCCCAGGGATCTGGTTCCAGATCAAAATAGTCTTTTTTGGGTTCACCAGTCAAGAATGGTGCTAACAGTCCTGCCCACTGTTCTTTTGGCCATCCTTCATGAAGAGCAACTTGTTGTGAGATACGCCTCCATGTTACAAGCAAGTGTCATCTTCTGCATGTGGTAAGATGCGCGTACCAACTTTGTTTCCACTGTCACGGAAGGTGCGGGCCCCTTTTTTAACTCCAGCAGGGCCTCTGCAAACTGTCGGTTCATCTCCTGTTGAGCCTGGCGACTCTCCTCTCGCTGAGCTGCAGCGGGCTCTGCGACCTGGCGGTTGGTTTCCTGCTGAGCTGCATTGGCTTGCAGCAGAGCCTTCAAGATTTCCTCCAACTTGGAAAGTTGCCCATTGAACTCCACCACATGTGGGAGATTAGCTTGTGGGGATCATCTTTCCAGAGGAAAATAGTCAGCGCGCAGGCAACTTTCTTTAAAATCTGGCGGCTTAGCAGGTTTATTTACAAAATAGGTTTGCAGGTTATAAAACAAACAAAACAGAAAATACGTCCTTGCAGTCCAGCGCGGAACTAAACAGTACCGTTTCCTCACTATACGGTGTGGGGCTGGCCCAACACCCACAAAACATAAGCCAAAATGCAAACCTTGTCTTTTTAAAGTCCAAACAGACACAGAACTCCCTCAGATTCCCCTCTGAGTTTCAGGTCAGAGCTCTAGTGAGATCTCTTCCTGATTATTTAAGCCACCTGCTGGTGGACTCCAGTGGACCACAAACTCCGGACCGGAACCAGCCCTCTGCCATGGTGGCTGGTAAAATCAGGACCGACATACATTTAATCCAATCCAAATGAACGCATACAAGGCGACAGGTAGCATCCGTCTACCACTTTGCCTCGTATACCATCACACATGTTTGAGCAATATATCATTTAGTAACAACTTTGTGTAAAAAAAAAATGTCATTCCTGAAACTTTTGGCAAAATATAAGACTCAATAGCTTGGGGTGTCTACTTTCCAAAATGCGGCCATTTTGGGGGGGGTGTTGTGCTATTTTGGCATTTCATGGCCTCCGAAACTGTTATAGGTAGTAAGGAGTGAAGTCAAAAATTTACGCCCTTAGAAATCTTGAAGGCGGTGTTTGGTTTTCAGGGTCTGGTGCGCAGCTAGGCTGCCAAAAAGTCTTACACATGTGGTATGTGTACTCAGGAAAAGCAGCAGAATGTATTTTATGTATTTTGGGGTGTAATTACACATATACCCATAGCATTTTCAAGCAATATATCATTCAGTGACAACTTTGTAAAAAAAAAAGGTAGCGAAGAGTGAAATAAAAAATTTACGCCCTTAGAAATCCTGCAGGCGGTGATTGGTTTTCAGGGTCCTGTACGTAACTAGGCTCCCAAAAAGTCTCACACATGTGGTATCCCCATACTCAGGAGAAGCAGCAGAATGTATTTTGGGGTGTAATTTCACATGTACCCATGGCATGTGTGAACAATATATAATTTCAGTGACAACTTTGTGTAAAATTGTTTTTTTTTGTCATTTTTAAATCACTTGATTGGTGACAAAAAAATAAAATAGTGAAAAATAGTGTTGCGCTAAAAAAACTGGATTATAAATGATCAAAATTAAATATCACCAATCATATACAAATCAGTCACATCCATAAATAAGTACCCATCAAGGTGCATATTACTCCATGTGTGCCAATATATTAGAGTAAATTAGAGTATATATTAGAGTAAATAATATCATAAAGAGTGAAAAATTCATAAAAGAATACATATTAAAAGTTTCAAAACAGAAAATCAAAGTTCCAATCATAAGGTTTACATATGTGTTTAAAGTCCAAACGTGGTGTGTTTTCGTGATGGCAAACACCTGTGAATCATCAAAATCCTTATGCAGCTGTCATCGTGAGCATACAGCAAACAGATCCACCACCTATGGATAAAATGTGCACTTACTCCACATTATTGATTGCCTATTATGGGAGGTCAAAGTGCGCAGATGAGTAAGACTCTATATTTCTTCTCAGTATCCTGGGCCAGACCGAGCTGAAGGCAACCACGTTGTTATCACAATGGATGTAGCTCCTCTCTCCAAGTCAAAGGTCATGTATGCGAACACAGGAATAAAAGGTCATAACGTGAGTCCGTATAAACATGGGGTAAATTTATTAAAATTGCACTTACATCACATAGATGAACATCAAGCGTAAAACGGGAGGCTCCAATAGAGTGTCAAATCATTCTGCGTTGCAGTAACGTTGAGCGCAGGGCGACGGCTGCACTCAACGTTACCGCAAGGCAGAATGAATAAAGTTACTTAAATTACTGAAATATAGGAAAATCCAGAAAATACCCTCTTTGGACACACAGATTAATGAAATTAAATTGAAACTACTCACTTATAAAGACAGTGATGAGTATAGAGAAAGGTCCTCCAACCTATAGAAAACTTTGGAAAATGAGAAAAACGACCAAAAAGTAAAAAAGAGGAAAAAATACAATAGGGACAGGAGAGATTATCAGAGAGGTATGGTGGTTGAATGGCAGAACAAATTGGCTGCAAATACCATACCTACTGACAAATCTATGTCAGTGGGGAATGAACAATGAAACCATCCCCGAGGCCCTATAAATAATGCCAACAGAGGTGCCCCCAGAACATCTGGAGGGGGAGAGGGTTACAATCCCAGCTTCCAACATCCCCTACCTAGGGATAGAAGACCTCCATATCAACAAACACAGCCTAGAACACCGTTCACCCCTTGGAATAATGAGGATAATTCTTTTTTTAATGATGAATGTTACTCTTCTCCCTCCTACAATGTCCCAGTTTATAACTCCTTCGGCCCTTTGGGAGGATATCCATACCAAGGAAGAAGAGATGGGAACGATTACCCATGTCCCCCCAGGGGAAACCCAAGGAGGGGCAGAGGAGGCCCACGTAGACCTCAGCCCAACAATCACACTTCTTTCAGTAGGGGATATTTTAACCCTTCTCACCAAGAAGGCTTAGGCCCATGGGAACACAATCAAACATACTTACGTATGGCCCTAGGATGTGGGATAACCCTAATTATTTTAGACCCTGGGGAATAGAAACACACTCAGGGGATTTTCCTCAGCCAGCACAAAGCTACAGAGAACCAAAAAGACAAGGAGAGGGACCAGAGGGGGAGGTGATTACAAGAAAAAAAGAAAAAGAGAGTAGTAGGAGCAGGTATTTACACCGACCCTTACCAATCAGGAAAAATCTTTACTGGATAAGGGTCTAAAGTTCGCCACAGCTAAGCATTTGGACAAATCTGGTACATTCATGGATGTCCAAAAGTTCATCAGGAAAGTATATATTAAAATTTTTTTTCTGTTAAAACCTTATATTGAAAGAAAGGCCATCTTAGGTAGTATTCAGTCCTCGAACCTCTCTAACACCTCCTTGTTTAACCCTCTGTACGGGTATTCAGGGACATGGTATTAAGGGCTTTGAATAAAATACGTGTGAAAAATGTTAGCATGCAAAAAGAACTGAAATGGGACTGCAGCAACTTTGTGAACGAAAAGAACTTGTCATCAGACCTGCAGACGGGGGGGCATTGTGATCCTCGACAAAGCAGACTATGTCACTGAGATAAACAATATCGTGAGTGATTAGGAGACCTATGTGCCTCTGAGGAGGAGGGACCTAGGCATATAAACGAGAGTTGGAAAGGCTAGTTGACCGCGGTTATACCACAGGGATCATTAATAAAAAGGAGAAGTCCTTTTTGGTGCCCTCTGCACCTAGGACACCGATCCTATATTATTTACCGAAGGTACACAAGAATCCTACTTGCCCTCCAGGGCGACCCATAGTCAGTGGCATAGACTCGGTTACGTCCCGAGTGGGCAAGTACATAGACACCTTTTTACAACCATTGGTGAGAAAAATGCCTTCATATGTTAAGTATACGAAAGCTGCTATCAATCTAATTGAGTCTAGTACATTTCGTGAGAAGATACGGCAACCCCCAAATGGGACATTAAAGGCAAAACTCAAAAGGTATATATAAAAATACAAATTTTATTGGCTTGATTAAAATAATTGAAATAGGGAAATAGGTTCACATGGTGAAAGATGTGTACATTCACAATATGGCAATGTTAAAATACAAGAAGATAAAAACATAGAGTTGGATATGACCACAGTGTCAGAGAACCTCTGCTACCAATTCCTCTGGAGATCGGGTCTGGAAGCCTGTGCGTGGGTGCACGTAGCATGTGCGCGTGCCTGTGCACTGGCATTGGCGCCCAAATGGCCCATTTAAGCAGGCAGCACCCTGCAACCAGTGCTGTCCGTTCTACAGCATTTGTGTGTTCCTGAGCGACCTGTTGTCTGATTATCTGTTCCTGTAATAGGGCTTGCCTTGACCTTGCTTGATCTCTGCCTGCACTGACCCCCAGCTTGCCCATGACAACACTTCTGCCTCATCCCTGTGTACCTTTGCTGCCCGCCTGTTGACGACCCTGCCTGTACCTGACGACTCTTCTGCCTGCACCTTCTGTACCGGACCGCCAGCTAGTTGCCGACCCAGCCTGCATCAGTACTCTACTACCTGCGCGAGCCTCTACCGGACCCCTCACACCACCAACCGTGAACCAGTCCAGCCCTGTGCCCCCCTGTGCTCCAAAACTCCCTGTTCTATCCTACCAGGGGTTCCCGAACCAGGGCCGTAAGAGTGATTGCTTCCTGCATAAGACAAACTCCACCATCAGGTGCGTGACAGCAATGGACAGCCATGTCTGAGTCTGCACAGGGAGCACCCTCTGCTATGGATGAACTGTGTGTCCACGTTGCCGGCCTCACACAGGTGGTCAAGAACATGCAGGAGGGCTATACCCGGCTGGAAGAATGGGTACAGGAGCTCGCTTCATCCGCGGCTCCAGGGGTTAGCCAGGCCGCAAGCCGCACCATTGTGGCCCTACCATCCAAGCCCAAGGTCCCCCTACCGCATAAGTTCTCTGGAGACCGCCGCAAGTTCAGGGCATTCCACAATTCGTGTGAACTATATTTCGGGTTGCAGGCCGCACCTTTTCTCTAGAAGCCACAAAGGTGGGACTAGTAATTTCACTGCTGCAAGATGAGCCACAGCCCTGGACCCATTGGCTCTGGGAACAGAGAGCCCCCAAGGTCTCCACTGTCTCTCTGTTTTTTGACGCCATGGCCCGCCTATACCAAGATACTCATCAGGCTGCTACCGCTGAAGCCGCTCTACATTCTCTCCATCAAGGCCGGTGGAAGATTACGTTGCCGAATTCAGGCGCTGGAGCGCAGACACAGCATGGAATGACGCGGCACTCTGCTACCAGTTTCACTTAGGGCTATCTGAGCCACTAAAAGATGAGCTTGCCTGTGTTGGAGTGCCTCAAGCCTTGGATGCCCTTATCAACCTGGCTATCCAGATAGACTGGCATCTAAGGGAATGTGGCATCCGCCTCTCTGGACTATCCTGAGCGAATGCAAATAGGGCTCCTTCGTCCTACACTTACCCCCGAAGAGAGACAGCGACGTCGCACCCACAACCTGTGCCTATACCGTGGAAAGCCTGGGCACTTTGTGCGAACTTGCCCAGCCAAGCTCGGTAAGTGCTCTACAAGGAGCAGTCAGAAAGACCCCCCTGCTCCCAGCAATGGCTCTCATTTTACTCTCTTGCTCTCCTTACAGCTTCCTGGAGGGAGTCTCCAAATACCAGCAATTATTGATTCCGGGGCATGTAGCTATTTTGTGGATCAGACCTTTGCTACCCAACATCAGATTCCCCTTCGTCCCAAGGCACACAAGATGACCGTCTACCTAGCAGACGGGACTGCCATCAAATTCAGCACCGTCACTTATGAGACTGTTCCTATACCTGCTGTGACGGCCACCAGGAGTAACTTATCTTGGATGCCATCGCATCTCCCCTCTTTTCAGTTATCCTCGGTCTGCCATGACTTAAGGCCCATAGCCCCTGGTCCACCGGGGATATCCAGTTCCAATCCACCTACTGCTCTCACCACTGCCTGCCACAGATCCAGAATCTCGGCCCTATGTTACTTAGTCTGTATCCTGACCCTGATTTTGAAGTCATCCAAGCCGCCCCATCCATTTACCATGACTTCTTGGATGTATTCAGCAAGAAGGGGCCAAGAAATTGCCACCACACAGGTCATACGACTGCCCCATTGGACTTTTACCCGGGGCAGAAATTCCCTTTGGATCGGATTTATCCGTTGTCCGAGTTAGAGCTTTCCGCCCCCAAGGCCTACCTCAATGACAATTTGGAGAAGGGCTTCATCTGGCCCTCCACATTCCCTGCAGGGGCCGGAATATTCTTCATTGAGAAGAAAGACCACACCCTACGGCCTTGTATTGACTACCAGGAACTAAATAAAATAACGGTCAAAAACCGTTATCCTCTGCCTTTAGTTCCGGAATACTTTCAGAGACTGGGGTCTGCCATGGTCTTTGCCAAGCTGGATCTCCGTGGGGCGTACAACCTCATCCGAATTAGGGAAGGCGATGAGTGGAAAACCGCCTTCCAAACCAGTTTCGGACTCTTCGAATATCTAGTCATCCCTTTTGGGCTTTGTAACGCCCCAGCGACGTTCCAGCATCTGGTCAACGATGTGTTCCAAGACTACCTGGACTTATTTGTTATCATTTACCTTGATGATATTCTCATTTTCTCTTCTTCTCTGGAAGAACACCGCAACCATGTCCGCAGTGTCCTGAGTAGTGTTGAGCGAACGTTCGGGTCCGTACTGAACTTTCGGGTGTCCGGGGCACGGACCCGGACATTTCAAAAATCATTCGGGTTCAGTCCGGGGTTCTGCTATTTTACTCCACGTGTTGAGAAGTTGCAGGGCAGTCAATCAACAAGCGTTTCACTGGTTTGCCCTTAGAAGCCATCACAGCCATGCCTACTAATGGCATGTCTGTGATTGGCCAGTGCATCATGTGACCCAGCCTCTTTATAAGCTTGCCTGGGCTTGCAAGCGAGTTGTGATGAGTCCTGTGACGCCTGTACCAACGCCACAAGAAGGTCTCTTCTTCTCTTTTACTCTTATAGTAGTTCCATTTACTATTGTTTATTCAGGTCCATCAGAACCTTGTGTAGCAACTGGTCTACGACCTTGCAGCGACCCCGCAATGTTTCGGGTTTTCCCTACTGATCTATAAGCTTCTCAGGCTTTGACCAAACCTTCCGCCAAAAGGTGAGTAGCGGAAGGGATTAAGCCTACTCCAACATGCGGGGTGCCTCTAGGTCGAACCGTTTCTGGTACCGTCTGGG
>BLSH010219609.1:9931-20671 GCA_018402905.1 Glandirana rugosa | reverse complement strand
TCTGACCCTGCCGGGGATGGACGCTCACCCTAACGCACGCTAAAACGTAACTGAGGTCACCGCCGGACGATCAGGGGTTAAAACCTATAAAGGTAAAACTATCTAGCTAGCGTCACCCTTGACACTTATACAGTGATCACAGCTGACAGGGGGCAATCAAGGGGTTAGCAACTTTATTGGGGGGTAAGGGGGGTATTTATACCTACCTAGGCCTACTACTACCTACCCTAACACTGATTAGTGAACAATCTGATCGCTGCACTCAGTGACACAGTGACAGGGGGTGACAGGAGTGAAGGGGTTAACTGGGGGGGGCGATCAGGGGGTGGAAAGTGTGCCTATGTGTACTGGTGTTAGTGTGGTGTTGGTGCACTCATGTTTAGATGTCTCCTCTCTCCTCTCTGGAACAGAAAAGGACAGAGAGAGGGAGAGTGACATCACTTCCTCTGTGTTTACATTACACAGACAGAGGATACCATTCGCCAGTACTCATCAGTAGGTATAAACCAAATATCATTGGTCTATTCCTGTAGATTGATCGGTCCTCTAGCGAATAGGCGATTTGCAGGACGCTGCCACACTGCAGCAGAAAAAAGACGCGACGCTGTCCGGAACCGGTTAAAAGAAGTTACGCTGCCTGCAGTTCATCGAGGTCTACAATAAGGGAAAAGGTAACCAGCACCCATCTGCTTCACCCACAAAGGACACCCCACCTGAACCAAATAGGGATCACATCCAGAAAATAAGCCAAAAAGAAAAAAAAATATATATATATATTAAAATTAGGTGCCTCAGCTTATATTCGGGTCGGCTTATACTCGAGTATATATATATATATATATGTCTTCCATGGGTAAACGAGAACTCGGTGAATATTTAAAGTGGCTTACTAATTACTTAGATGTATCCAAAGGAATATTGTAAGTATTTCTGTAGTTTCTCCCCTGGGGATCTTTGATTCACAATCCACAGATATCAAAGGGTAACCAGTCAGGTTCCCGGATATATTTTCTAGAAATGGGAGATATCTAAAACAATCAGAAAACTTACAAACTTACAAAGGTTAAAATACTGTTTCAGGTGGCCCACGCATAAGCAGGAAGATGCAGGAGGAGGAAAAGCCCCCCTTCGTGAGAAAAAAGCTGGCTTTCAAAGTAAAACACATACCTTGGTCTGTATTTGTACTAGGTCTGGAGCCACCAAGCAGGCAATCCAAATGACCCAGCATTTGGCAGAATATAAATACCAGGAGCGGTGCAGTGTGATTGGCCAAGAGACTGTGTGATCCAACAGGCACAGGTGTGAAGTGGGTGCCCCCCGAGGGGATGGCGCAGGACCCTGCCCCCTCTGGGTATTCAGGGTTGTGGTATTAAGGGATTTGTATAAAATACTTGTGAAAAATGTTAACATGCAAGAACTGAAAATGGGACTGCAACAAGTGTGTGAACGAAAAGAACTTGTCATCAGACCTGCAGATAAGGAAGGGGGGGGGCATTGTGATCCCCGACAAAGCTGACTATGTCACTGAGATAAACAATATCCTGAGTGATCAGGAGACCTATGTGCCTCTGAGAAGGAGGGCCCCGATCCAAGCATATAACCGATAGTTGGAAAGGCTAGTTGACCGCGGTTATACTGCAGGGTTCATTAATGACAAAAAAGTCCTTTTTGGTGCCCTCTGCACCTAGGCACTGATCCTATATTATTTACTGAAGGTACACTAGAATCCTACTTGCCCCCCCGGGGCAACCCATAGTCAGTGGCATAGACTCGGTTACGTGCAAGTACATCTTTTTACAACCATTGGTGAGAAAAATGCCTTCATATGTAAAGGATACGAAAGCTACCATCACTCTAACTGAGTCTAGAACAGAAAAAGAGCAGTGCCAATCTAAGTGCAGCAGTATAAAAACATCTTTATTAAAAAGACAAATGGCAACTCACAAGATAAAAGGGTTGTCAGCGCATGTGTGGCAATAGGCCTTGTGTAGAGGTTCATCCACTCCTTTCAGAAGGACGGGCTGCAGGCAGGGAACACTGGTGGCCGCTGGTACTTGCTGAGCTGGTGGCTTCCAGCACTTCCAGAAACTCAGATGGGGCTCAGCAACCACCGCTGACGTCACTACCGGATGCAGGGTGGAGTGGGAGGTGCTCGCGTTCGGAGCATTCGTGCTCCTTCCTCAGGCAATCTAATTGAGTCTAGTACATTTCGTGAGGGATGGCGGATGGTAACAGCAGACGTATCCTCTCTGTACACCATTTTCCCTTATGAGCTAGGGATCTCATCCGTGGCCTATTATCTTGACAACGATTCTGTCTTGGATGTAGTGCAAAAATAATTCATTATGGATTTATTGAAATATGCTGCCGGCGTGGTCGGGATGTGAAGGAGAGAGGACGTGCACAGCTTTAGCTCCCGCCATGCGTCTGGATAATCCTGTCTCTAAAGGCACCATCGTGCTTAGCAAGCACCTTCCCGCTGTTGGGGGGGAGCGACCCCGGTTCTCCCCATGACTGGATCTCACAAATCCAACAAGAAGGCGGCTTTGTAGAATCCCCAGTCTGATCTGCCAATGACACATGTGGCAGGAAGCAAGTGCTGTCCGTTCCACAGCGTCCCCAGTGTTCCGTAGAGATCCGTTCTGAGATTTCTGTCTACCTGTGACTCGGCTTGACCCCATACTTGCTTGAACTCTGCCTGCACCGACCCCCGCCTTGCCTAAGACCATTCTTCTGCCTGACCCCTTGTACCTCTACTGCCTGCCTGTTAACTAACCTGCTTGTACCTGACCACCTGCCTATCTGCCTTTTGTACCACGCTGCCTGCCTGTTACTGACCCAGCCTGTACCACCATTCTTCAGCCTTGCACAAGCCTCTTAAGGACCTTCACACCACCATCTGTCGCCAGTCCAGCCTCGTGCCCCCCTGAGCTCTAGAACTCCCTGTCTGCTCGATCAGGGGTTCCCGAACCAGGGCTGTAAGAGAGGTTGCCCACTGCATAAGCCAGACTCTACCATCAGGTACATGACAGGCGGTAAAGATGGAGTCCTGAATGGCAGCAGCTATAGCTCAAGATCCTGGGGATGCTTCTCTGTTCCAGCGGGGTGGATGTGGACCCCCAAGAGGAGCAGTCCATAGCCGTGATTCTGGCGGCCATCGCTGAAAGTAAGTCCTCTCTAGAGGAGAAAATAGACACTCTTACCATAGAATGTGGCCTAATCAGACAAGATGTGGACAAGATCAGGGGTCGCCTTACTGAGGCTGAACACCGCATTTCAGAGGTTGAAGACACTTCTGCCTCCACAGTACAGGCAGAACTGCAGCAAAAAGTCAAGGTCCTTATGGTCTGCTCGGAGGATGCAGAAAATTACCTCCGTCGCAATAATGTGTGGGTGGTCAGACTCCCGGAGGGTGCGGAGGGCAACAATCTGGTGACTTTTGCTGAGGTATTCTTCAAGCAAATTCTGGTCCTACAAAACCTTACCGGTATACTGTATAGAACGTGCGCATAGAGTGCCTACTGGCCCTAGGACTCCTGGTGCGCCGGCACAGGCCTCCCTAGTTCGCCTGCTGAATTTTAGGGACAGAGACTTGATCCTGGCAGAGGCTCGCAAACACCCAGAGCTCAATTTTGAGAATACAGTGATTCATCTCTCCCCAGATTTTTCCCCTGATCTGCAATGGAGATGGCGTTCATTTACAGAGATGTGTAAACATCTGAGGGAGAAGGGCCTGGTTTACAACATGCTTTACCCCAGTCGCCTGAAGGTCATCCATCGTGGCTCTGCCAAATTTTTGAGATGTGGCTGACTGGCTGGACACCATTGCCTGAGGCCCTGTGTCATTTTTACATTCTATGCAGTGTACTCACTCCTTTCTTACCATAAGATGGTGCTGAGGGTGTTTTGCTACTAATCCTACACCCATCCGTTCATGTGTTCTGTTTTCTGCTGACTTTTTTGTTTTTACAGGTTTTTTTGCAAGATGGGCCAGGATTCCTGCCTGTTTTCATAGGGAGCTGAGGTACTGTGCTAATGTGATATGTTCTAGGACCACATCCACATAACCCCCTGAGAGTGGATGGACTCTAGGAGCATTCTGCTCATGTTCTTTACAGTTTTTGGGTTAAGGTTTCTCCGGCTGTTTTTACATGTTTGTCCGGAGCAAACAGGGAGTTGGGACTTTGGACTTTTGACTCTTTTTTTCCTATTTTTGTTCCTTTTTTGTTATCTGATTATTCATGTGCTTTTTTCTCTGGGAGATTAACTGCCAGAGGCATAAATGTGAGACTAGTTTTTTTGCCTGCCATGGTATATACTGCTTAATTGTGCTTGGTGTGCTGTGCCTTTCTGTATTTAGTTCCTTGTACCTCCCACCACCTTTACTGTACTACTCTACTCCATATATGATGTTATACCAATTGCTATATCATGGATGACCTTATGGTTTTGTCCTGGAATGTCCGGGGGCTAAACTCTAAATTTAAAAGATCACTCGTTTTTCAATACCTAAAGGCCCATGGCCCTCATTTGGTTCTTCTCCAGGAGACTCATTTGGTCAGTAGCAAAACTTTGGCTCTGCATAGGCACTGGATACAGAGAGCTATACATTCTATGCACTCCTCTTATGCAAGGGGGGGACCATCTTGATCCATATGGTCATGGACCCATAACGGAGATATGCAACTGTTGTGCTGAATACAGATTCCCAATTGATCGCAGTAGCTAATGTGTACGTCCCCCCCCCCATTCAAATGTCAGATTTTATAAACTGTGTAGGAGAAGGTGGCCAGTTTTGGCCCACTGAAATTACCGGTGGCTGGAGGAACTGTGGGGATGGAAACATACTGGGGCCAAAGACTATTCCTATCTTTCCCACGTCAGCACCTCCTCCTCCTGCATAGACTTTGCTTTTGCCAATCCTGCAATGCTCAACCCTGAGGTCGGTTACCTGGCATGGGGACTTTCTGCTCACACTCCTCTGCAGGTCACCATTGCTCTTGGCAAATCCAGGAGTGCTGGACCATGGAGGTTACACCCAGGGTGGGTGATGGAGCCCTCGGTTGAGGCTCTGGTCTCCCCATATTTAAAGGAATATTGGGAAACCAATGAGGGCACTGCAGATACACCTGTGGTCTGGGACGCATGCAAGGTGACAGTGAGGGGGGCATATGTTTCTGCCATTAAAGCAGCCAGGGTAAAAAAGAATGCAACATCAGCTGAACTCCAGGCACAGGAAACACATTGCGCCCAGATTAATGCGGATATGCCTTCTGCCTCCTCCCTTGCTGAGCTACAGATGGCTAGGAGGGCTTTGCTCGTCCATTTCCAAGACCTTACCCTGTGCACTTTTAAACACATGTCAGAAACTTTGTTTGAGAAGAGAGACAAAAATGGGAAACTCTTGGCATACCTGACAGCTGACAACCGGTTAAACACGATGGTTGTCCGTATATACTATTCAGCGGATCCCCTTGTGGGGGATAGAGACAACATTATGCAGGCGTTTACCTCTGCTTATTCTGAGCTTTATGCTCCTATCCCATCATACGACCCCCAGATATTGACAGATTTGTTAGATTCCATTCAGATTCCAGTATTGCCTGCAGAGGTGGCAGCTAAACTAGACGCACCATTCACAGAAAAGGAGTTGACTAGGTCGATAGCGTCATTCCCTAATGGCAAATCGTTGTGCCCAGAGTGGTATAAACAGTACTCAGATCTTTTGTCCCCCAGACTATTAAAGCTATACTTTGACTGTTTGGAACAGGAATCCCTACCAGCATTGTTTTATGAGGCTTATGTGGTGTTGTTGCCCAAGCCGGATAAGGACCCCCTACACTGCTCCTCTTATAGGCCCATAGCATTACTCAACATGGACCTCAGATACTCACAAAAATGATAGCCAACACCACCTAATCTCCCCAGACCAAACTGGGTTTATGCCAAAAAAGGCTACTGACATAAATATCCGTAGAGTCTATACACACACACACAGTTCCCCCCTGGGGGGGGGCACTGGGGGCCAAGGTATTTTTTGACCTGGAAAAGGCATTTGATTCCATAAATTGGCAATACATGGCCTCTGTCCTACAACGCATGGGGTTTGGCCCTGTTTTTCTTAAATGGATATCACTGCTATATGATCACCCAACAGCAGCCATTCATCTCAATAGCGAGGTCTCGGGTGCCTTTCCAGTGTCGAGAGGGAAGAGGCAGGGATGCCCCCTTTCTCCGGGGCTCTTTGCTCTGGTTATAGAACCTATTGCAATTGCACTGCGTTCCTCCCCTCACATACAGGGAATTAGGCCTCAAGGTCAACTGGACGAAGTCTAAAATACTCCCCTTACAGTCTCATCCGGCCCCTGGACAGATAGATCCTGACAATCCCTTGCAGTGGGTTACAAAAGTCTAGGACTTCAAATGACAAACTCTATGACAGATTTTGTAGGTCTAAATTTGTCTCCGCTAGTAAATGTTCTCAGTGGGAAATTACATACCTGGAAGATTCTTACATTATCACTCATTGGAAGAATTAATCTAATTAAGAAGAACATTCTTCCCTCACTTCTGTATGTCCTTAGAAACTCACTGGTACGGATACCAAAATCTATTTTTAGTGCCATTGACAGTATGCTATCCTCCTTTATATGGCATGGGGAACACCCCGCCTTATATTGATGGTACTACAGTAACCATGGGGGAGGGGGGCCTAGCTTTGCCAAATTTTTATAAATATTTCCTTGCTGGACAGCTAACGGGGGTTCATCGCTGGCTGATGTCTTCACAAGACGACGCCGCGGTGGCCCTGGAGGCAGCCTGCGTAGGATCATATGAGGCGCTTGCGCATCTAGTATACAGGTGACCAAAATCTCCCTATAGGCTCACCCCCTCTATGCGTTTGACAATCAAGGCTTGGCTGGTAACTCAGGGGTTGCGGCCCTCAGGTGCTCATAGCTTTTCCCCCAACTTGCCCCTGTGGCGGAGCCCCAACTTGGACCATTTTTTTGTCTACCCGGACCCAGTGGTCTGGACTAGGTATGGCATCAAGACACTAAGACACATTGTGCTCAATGGCACCTTGATGACTTTTGATGTCTTAAATTAACGTCATGGCCTGCCAAGTTCTCACATTTTCAGATATATCCAGTTAAGACATGCCTTTAATTCCCAATTTGGCAGGAATGTTTTGGACCTTGCACCTAGTGACTTGGTACTGATGACACAATAGTGAATCCCTGAACAAGTCAGTTTTCAGCTTGTATAGGAAACTGTTTTCAGACACAACTCGGGTGATGGAGAACTGTAGAAGGGCTTGGGAGATGGTGGCTCCTGACCTTGACAAGGATGACTGGGACGATATTTGGGAAGCCCCTTTTCAGTGTTTAGTGTCCTCTAGAGACCGGTTGATTTTGTACAAGTTTTTACATACCTTACCCCAGCTAGAATAGTGAGGATATTTGGGAGTCAAATCTCACAGTGTTGGAGGTGAATTTCATGCACATATTCTGGGAATGTTCCCATATAAAAGGCTATTGGCAGGAAATAGCGCACTGTATCAGGTCACTTACATCCATATCAATCCCTCTCTGTGGTGGTATGCCTTTTACACCTAGTGGGTACATTGGCTACTACAAGGGCCATAAGGACACTTGTCACTCAACTACTTTATTATGCTAAGAAGCGCATCATTTTATCCTGGAAAAGCTCTTCTGCCCCTACATTGACATCCTAGAAATCTCTGGTAAACAAAGTGATATCTTTGTACAGGGCAACCTATTTAAGAAGAGGAGTACCAGCTAAATTCGAAAAGGTCTGGGGGGGATGGATGGCCTCTGTAGACATGGCCTCTGACTGATTCCTGGAGCTGGGGCCCATAGAGGATGTTGGTATCATTGTGATAAGATGGGTAGGTTGTTGTAAAGGAGAGAAGTCCTACATCATTCCGATAATTTAGAGGTTGCACATCAACTGATTCATTGGTCTTCCTGATAACATATTGAGACGGGTGGGTGGCGGATGATGGGGGAGGGAGGGATAATTGGGTCCAGTGAAGGTGGCATAACCAAGCTTGTAATTCATGTGTTCCTCCACAGTTGGGGTATAGGAGTGTATAAACGGCATTGGCAACTGTTGTAATCCGTTTTGTTATACCTATATCCTATTGTTAGGACTCCGCAGTTAGTGGAATGTTATTGTATCTATGTGCAAAATACTTCAATAAAACATGTTTTATAAAAATAAGAGAGTTGCGATGTGGGCTAAACATGCCCCAAGGATGTCATCTATGCACAGGACACGCGTATAGTCCTTTGGGCTAGGTACATTGATGACATCTTCCTCCTATGAAGTGGAGACTCAACATCCCTTATGGAGTTTATGGAAGAGTTGAACCAAAATGATAGGGGTATTAAACTGAACTATGAGATAGGTCAGAAATCCATCAATTTTGTGGATTTGAATATAACTATTGAGGATGGAAAACTGGTTACCCACTCATTTCAAACCAACAGATCGTAACACCTACATTCCAAGAGATAGTTGCCATTATGCCCCTTGACTGGATGGAGTCCCTAAGAGCCAATACCTCCGGATTAAAAGGAATTGTTCTTCTTTGTCATTCTTTGATGAGAAAGCTAAAACTATCATGGATAGACTCTTAGAAAATGGCTATGATCCGTATGCTCTACAGATGACTTGTAACGAAGTGAGAAAAGTGGATAGAAGCAGCCTATTGATTGATAGAGTTGCTGATCCACAGAAGGAAAGTAACAACTGTCTGCCTTTTATAACTAGCTTTTTGACTTAACATAATACTATTAAACGCATAATTCACCAGAATTGGCATATTTTGTAAAATGACAGGGTACTTGCACCTATAATCCCTTCTAGACCGCAAATTCTGTTTAACCACTTCAGGAAGGATTTCCCAAGTTAGGACCAGAGCACTTTTTGCGATTTGGGCACTGCGTTGCTTTAACTGACAATTGCGCGGTCGTGCGACATTGTACCCAAACAAAATTTGCGTCCCTTTTCCCCCACAAATAGAGCTTTCTTTTGGTGGTATTTGATCACCTCTGCGTCATTTCTGATCACCGCTATAAACAAAAAGAGAGCGACAATTTTGCAAAAAAAAAAAAACATTTCTAACTTTTTGCTAAAATACATATCCAAAAAAATATATATATATATAAAAAAAATGTATTCATTGGTTTTGGCCAATTTATATTCTTCCTCATATTTATGGTAAAAAAAATCGCAATCGGCGTTTATTGATTTGTTTGCGCAAAATTTGCCGCGTTTACAAACCATGAGAATTAATTTCTGCCATTTTTACAATTTTTTTTGGCGGAGATCTGCTATTTTAATCAGGACTGTGATATTGGGGTGGTCATGTCGGACATTTTTGACACTTTTTTGGGACCAATGACATTTATACAGCAATCAGAAATGTAAATATCCACTGATTACTGTGTAAATGTCATTTGCATTGAAGGGGTTAACCAGCAGGGGGCGATCTAGGGGTTAACTTTGTTCCCTAGGCGTGTTCTAACTGTGAGGGGGCTGGGATACCAGGGGCATAAGATCCAACTGATCCCAGTGACAAGGATCAGTAGATCTTTTACATGCCCACTGGCAGAGTGGGGAACCGTCCTGTTTACATTGACGGTTCCCCATTCTTCCTCTCTGCTGTTGGGGAAATCTTAATATTACCCCGTTGTAATAAAAGTAAGGTATTCAGCTATCTTTGTATAAGGAAATCCAAACACGTTAGATATCAACCAGTAATTCAGACGGAGGCTGTTTCATGGTCGATGGTCTAAATTGCCAATCTCAGGCTTTCTCGTTTATTTTATAATAGCAAAACAGGGGTTTACAGTGGGAGGCGATGGCTATACAAACACCAGCCAATCAACCTCCAAGGCAGTCACATGACGTAAGCTCAAACACAAATAACAACCAATGACACACAATCAAAAGATACAATAGAAAGGGGCGTGTATCAGGACCTGGGATTGAACCTGGGACTTCTTCCGTGTCTGGCATTGATCCTTCTCACTGAGCTATCTGAGATGCTGGACAGCTCCCTGCCTGATCTGTTGGATATTCTGCCCGGTCCATTAGACAACCCTGTCTTATGTCTTGATTGCTGGTGAACCTTGAACTTCTTGCTCCTCCCATGAACTTCCTTTATAAACCTTGTCTCTGCACTTCCTCTTTGCCAGGTTATTGTGCTTTCTTAGCCAGTGCCTTGCTTTGTCTTCCCTGCTGTTGTCCAGATTTGCTACCATTTTGTTATCGACCCTTGGCTTGTTCCACGACTACTCTACTGCCTGATCCCAACCTGCAACTACTCATTACCGACCTTTTGGCTTGATTACTGACCACGCTCCCATCTGATCCTTATCTGCTCATCCGCTACTGGACCCCGGTTTGCTAACACCCTGGTGGGGCAATCCTGAGGACCGCAACGCCAGGAGTCCTAACGGGGTGGTCCCACAATCGTTTGGCCCCAGGTCATCGCCTACTCGTCTATTCCTAGTCTACCCTCGCACCAGTCATTAGTTCGGTTTTCCAGCCATTACTCATCAACGTCCAACCCTAGTCCGTCATCTCATCAGCACCTTGTTCGGTTCCCAGCTATTGTTTTACCATCGTTTAGACCTGTTGTCGTCCCTTCTGTTTCGTTCCGTGACCGATTCTTTCGTGTTATTGGACCGTTTCTCCTTCACGTCTCTG
>BLSH010219605.1:1426048-1442242 GCA_018402905.1 Glandirana rugosa | reverse complement strand
ACTGTGAATTTCCCCCAAAATGAAGATGTAGATCCCACAGACCTAACACTTACGTTTGGGAATCTTCCTTTAGAACGTCTCCAGACTTTACTTCTACTCGGATGACCTCCCGGCCCTAACAACGACAATCCCAAGGGTCCCGACTGTAGTGAAAGACTAGCATTTATGGACCAACCAGACCTCGTAACGACGGTGCGAAACCTGGAACTGGGGAAAAAAGAAGACCATCTTGCTAAAAGACAAGATGACTCAGACCATCGGATTCTTGCACTGGACAACTCGACCTAACTTTTGTCTCAATAATGGACTATTGAGTGAAAAGTCCTTAGAAGGTCCTGCCGAATGTCTCTCTCTCCGATATAATGTGGATCATGTGTTTCCTGTTAGGTGGGAGGAGCCTCTCTCTCTGTAAGCCGTCCTGGAAGATTCCTGAAAAGTGAGTTATCAGGTAATAACTCTGTTTTCAATCCAGCTCAACAGGTCACGTTCTTAGGCTACCAGACTCAGTAGAACAGAAAATCGTTCTACCAGAAGAAAAAAGGGGTCAAGGTCCAAAGCGTGGCAGCAATGCTCCAGACCAACCAGGTATTTACGATCAGAAAGTGATGTCAGCCCTGGGAACCCTAACAGCAACAATCCCGGCCCTCCAGTAGGCTCATCTTCATTTCAGACCTCTGCAAGATTTCCTTCTAAGGGTTTGCATTCACAATCCAGACACCCTAGATGTAGAAGTAAAACCCCCTTTAAGTGTCAAAAGGACCCTTTAGTGGTGGGGGAACCAGGAAAATTTTGCCAAGGGTTTACTGTGGACATGACCAAATGGCGAAACAGTGACAACGGATGCCAGCAGCTGGGGCTGGGGGGCTCACTGGAGACAGAACCTAGCACAGGGTGCATGGTCCAAGGCAGAGGCAAGAAAGTCCTCAAACTGGAGAGAATTAAAGGCAGTAGCTTTAGCATTCGCTGCCTTCTCTTCAGGCTTCCAGGGGTCCCAAGAAAGGATACTGTCAGACAACGCCATGACCGTGGCCTACTTGAACAGACGGAGGCACGAGAAGCAGGGCTTTTCAGATCTTGTCAACAGAGATCTTGAGGGATGCGGAACACCATCTGTTTTCCCTATCAGCAGTCCATTTAAAGGGCACTTTAAACAAGGTGGCAGATTTTCTGAGCAGGCAAAAAATTCAAGCGGAATGGAGCCTGGATCCACAAGTGTTTTCTGCAATCACCAAGCGATGGGGAGTTCCGCAAGTGGACTTGTTTGCGACAAAAGAAAATGCACAGCTCCCGCAGTTCTTTTCTCTCCACAGAGACAGCGATTCGCTAGGTATAGATGCCCTCGCGCATCCTTGGGACTTTCAACTAGCTTATGCATTTCCTCCTTTTCAGCTGATACCGCTAGTAATAAGAAAAATTCTGAGGGAGAGAGCGTGTTATTCTAGTTGCTCCATTCTGGCCGAAAAGGGCTTGGTTTACCACCATCCTGCAATTGGCGATCAAACCATATTAGAGGCTTCAACCCAAACAGGACTTACTTCGCCAAGGACCAGTTTGCCATCCAGACATAGCCAGACTTAATCTTACCGTCTGGTATCTGAAGAGCAATTGTTGAGAGCAAAGGGTTTTTCAACACCTTTTGATAAATGACCTACTTTCTAGTAGGAAGAAAGTTACTAGAAACATCTACACCAAGATCTGCAAATTCTACAATGCTTGGTGGTGTTCAGAGGGTAGAACCCTAGAAGACTTAGTATCAGTACTGGAGTTTCTACAAGCAGGAACAGACAAAGGGTCTAGCGGTCAGTACCTTGAAGATACAAGTAGCCGCACTAAGTGTTTTTTTGGAGAAACCAATAGCGCCTGAACCGTTACAAGATTCTTTAAGGCACTCTCCAGAGCCAGGCCCGTGCCTAATAAGTTGTTTCCCAAGTGGGATTTGTCTGTAGTGCTACAAGCCCTAACCAAGGAACCGTTTGAACCAC
This sequence comes from Glandirana rugosa, assembly GCA_018402905.1. NCBI lineage: Eukaryota > Metazoa > Chordata > Amphibia > Anura > Ranidae > Glandirana > Glandirana rugosa. The sequence goes on along the minus strand of BLSH010219605.1, from coordinate 1,440,260 downwards.
TGCAAGAAGCTTCCTTAAGGAACCTAACATTCAAGACTGTATTCTTGAAGAAGAATCAGTGAAATACACGCTCTGTCAGTAAAAGAGCATTTTTTTTGGCTATTTATCCTGATCGGATTATTTTGAAGACAGATGCTTTGTTTTTGCCAAAAGTAGCGACGGTCCAGAACCGATCGCAAGCAATTACTTTGCTAACATTTTGTGCGAATCCTTCTAATGAGAAGGAAAACACATTTCACAGTTTAGATGTGAGAAGAACTTTGTTACATTATGTAGAAGTCGCAAAGGACTTTTGGATCAGCAAAGAGTCTGATTTCCTATTTTCAGTTAACACAGTGGTTCTCCACTCCGGTCCTCGGGGCCCCCCCAACAGGCCAGGTTTGCAGGATAACTGAAATACATCACAGGTGATAGAATTTTACTGCTCAGTGATTGCAGTATTCTAGTCTGCATCTCCCCAAGGTAATACTTAAAATCTGGCCTGTTGGGGGGGCCCGAGGACCGGAGTTGAGAACCACTGAGTTAACAGGAAAGGCCACCATGCCTCTAAGGGGTCAATTGTAAGGTGGCTTAGATCAACAATTCTGGAGGCCTACTCCAAAATGGGACTGCCTCCCCCACCAGGGGTTCGAGCACAGTCTACCAGAGCTCTAGCCACGGCATGGGCTGAAAAAGCTGGTGCTACCCCAGATCAAATCTCTAAGGCAGCCACCTGGTCTAGTTACCAGACCTTTGTCTGGCATTATAGGCTGGACCTTATGTCAGCAGAGGAACAGGCATTTGGCAGGAAAGTTCTGCAGGCCGTAGTGCCTCCCTAGGGGGTAATTCTCACTTATCCTCTCAAGGTGCTGTCCTGAAAGACGCTTGCAGAAAATTCAAGTTAGTCTTATCAGTAACTTGTTTTCCAAGAAGTCTTTCAGGACAGCAGCAACCCGCCCTTGTTTTTGTGCATATATTCAGGCTGTTCTGATTATGTGTTCCAGCCTGGGCCTAGGTACTCTACTACAACTGATGGGGATGTGGAGATGCCTCCTTTTTAAAAGGTGGAAGTGTTTCCTGGATTTCAAGGGAGGAACCATCTCTCAAGGTGCTGCCCTGAAAGACTTCTTGGAAAACATTCTTCTTGGAATTACTGGTGAGAGGGGCCCCTCCCTGAGTAGACAGGTTCCTCAAAGTTAGTTTTGAGAACAGACTTTACCCTGTGTCTTTGCAACAGTATCCGTCTCATCCGTTGAGCACCCAGGGTAGCAGGCCAGTCTGTTCCTGCAAAGGGAAAAGAAAAGGACAAACTCTCTGAAACTCCTCAACAGTCCATGTGGCACTTTATAGTGGCTGTACTCTAGAGCTGCACGTTTTAATCGTATTAAAATTGCGATCTCGATTCACCCCCCCCCCCCCCTGCAATCTCCATCAGGCATTACCACAATTTTCAGTGCAGTTAATGGAGTCTGCCTAGTGGGGCGACTCAGCGCGCCTTGACTGTAATAGAAGCCAATGCAAGTCGTCTGAAGTCTCCTCAGGGATATTTTTCTAAAGTTGGAGCAACTTGAGTCTGGGCAGACTGCCAACTCAAGTTGATTGACCACTTAAGGACCGGAAGGATTTCCAGCTTTAGGACCGGAGCCCTTTTTGCGATTCGGCACTGCGTCGCTTTAACTAAAAATTGCGCGGTCGTGCGACGTTGTACCCAAATGAAATTTGCGTCCTTTTTTTCCCACAAATAGAGCTTTCTTTTGGTGGTATTTGATCACAGCTGCGTTATTTCTGATCGCCGCTATAAACAAAAGAAGAGCGACAATTTTGCAAAAAAACCCAAATTTCTTACTTTTTGCTAAAATACAAATCCAAAAAAAAAATATAAAACATTTTTTTTCCATCGGTTTTGGCCGATTTATATTCTTCCTCATATTTGTGATAAAAAAAATCGCAATTGGCGTTTATTGATTGGTTTGCGCAAAAGTGGTTGCGTTTACGGATGATTCATTTCTGGGGTTTTTATTTATTTATTTTTTTATTTTTTACTAGAAATGGCGGCGGTCTGCGATTTTTAGTGGTACTGCGATATTTCAGCGGACATGTCGGAACATTTTGACACTTTTTTGGGACCATTGGCATTTATACAGCGATCAGTGCTATAAAAATGCACTGATTACTGTGTAAATGCCATTGGCAGTGAAGGGGTTAACCTACAGGGGGCGCTCTAAGGGTTAACTGTGTTCCCTGGGCGTGTTCTAACTGTGTGTGGGCTGCCCTAGCTGGGGAAGGGAAGTGATCACACCTTCCGTGTAGAGGAAGGCTGTGATCACAGCCCTTCCCCCGCCCCCCCCCCCCCCCCACAGAACTGAGGTCCGTGTTTACTTACACGGACCTCCGTTCTTTCACTCCGGGGGGGGGGCATCGCAGGTGGCCGGCGGAGATCGAATCCGCCGCACCCGCTCCCTGGCCCTCCCCGGACACAGTGAGCGCACGGGCGCGCCTCCGGCGCCGCGCGCTCACTGGGCTCGATCTCGCGGCCGCCGTCGTATGACGGCGATCCGCGTTATCGAGCCACACTGTCGCCGTCAATTGCCAATCAGCCGCCGGCAAGCGGTTGAAGTAAAAAGATACAATGTTTCAAATGATCAAAGGGTTGAACTCCTGTGTATAGAAGAGTTTAGTTAAGTTAGTTAAAAGACTAAATCTTTTCTGACATTTGCTGCTTATAAATAAAAATCCAATTTTTTTTTCTGCTAGAAAATGACTTAGAACCCCCAAACGTGTGTGTGTGTGTGTGTGTGTGTGTGTGTGTGTGTGTGTGCGCACACACACAGTGGGTACGGAAAGTATTCAGACCCCCTTAAATTTTTCACTCTTTGTTATATTGCAGCTATTTGCTGAAATCATTTTAAGTTCATTTTTTTTCCCTCAATGTACACACAACACCCCATATTGACAGAAAAACACAGAATTGTTGACATTTTTGCAGATTTATTAAAAAAGAAAAACTGAAATATCACATGGTCCTAAGTATTCATCCTTTGCTGTGACACTCATATATTTAACTCAGGGGCTGTCTATTTCTTCTGATCATCCTTGAGATGGTTCTACGCCTTCATTTGAGTCCAGCTGTGGTTGATTATACTGATTGGACTTGATTAGGAAAGCCACACACCTGTCTATATAAGACCTTACAGCTCACAGTGCATGTCAGAGCAAATGAGAATCATGAGGTCAAATGAACTGCCTGAAGAGCTCAGAGACAGAATTGTGGCAAGGCACAGATCTGGCCAAGGTTACAAAAACATTTCTGCCGCACTTAAGGGTTCCTAAGAGCAGAGTGGCCTCCATAATCCTTAAATGGAAGACGTTTGGGATGACCAGAACCCTTCCTAGAGCTGGCTGTCTGGCCAAAATGAGCTATCGGGGGGTGGGGGGGAAGAGCCTTGGTGAGAGAGGTAAAGAAGAACCCAAAGATCACTGTGGCTGAGCTCCAGAGATGCAGTCAGGAGATGGGAGAAAGTTGTAGAAAGTCAACCATCACTACAGCCCTCCACCAGTCGGGGCTTTATGGGAGAGTGGCCCGACGGAAGCCTCTCCTCAGTGCAAGACACATGAGAGCCTGCATGGATTTTGCTAAAAAAAACACCCGAAGGACTCCAAGATTGTGAGAAATAAGATTCTCTGGTCTGATGAGACCAAGATAGAACTTTTTGGCCTTTAATTCTAAGTGGTATGTGTGGAGAAAACCAGGCGCTGCTCATCCCTTGTCCAATACAGTCCCAACCGTGAAGCATGGTGGTGGCAGCATCATGCTGTGGGGGTGTTTTTCAGCTGCAGGGACAGGACGACTGGTTGCAATCCAGGGAAAGATGAATGCGGCCAAGTACAGGAATATCCTGGACTAAAACCTTCTCCAGAGTGCTCAGGACCTCAGACTGGGCCGAAGGTTTACCTTCCAACAAGGCAATGACCGTAAGCACACAGCTAAAATAACAAAGGAGTGGCTTCACAACAACTCCGTGACTGTTCTTGAATGGCCCAACCAGAGCCCTGACTTAAACCCAATTGAGCATCGCTGGAGAGACCTAAAAATGGCTGTCCACCAACGTTCACCATCCAACCTGACAGGACTGGAGAGGATCTGCAAGGAGGAATGGCAGAGGATCCCCAAATCCAGGTGTGAAAAACTTGTTGCATCTTTCTCAAAAAGACTCATGGCTGTATTAGATCAAAAGGGTGCTTCTACTAAATACTGAGCAAAGGGTCTGAATACTTAGGACCATGTGATATTTCAGTTTTTCTTTTTTAATAAATCTGCAAAAATGTCAACAATTCTGTGTTTTTCTGTCAATAAGGGATGCTGTGTGTACATTGAGGGGAAAAAATGAACTTAAATTATTTTAGCAAATGGCTGCAATATAACAAAGAGTGAAAAATGTAAGGGGGTCTGAATACTTTCCGTACCCACTGTGTGTGTGTGTGTGTGTGTGTGTGTGTGTGTGTGTGGTATGTATATAGAGAATAAGATGCCGGTTGTTGCAATATTTTATGTGACGCGGTATTTGCGCAGCGGTCTTTCAAAAATGACACTTTCAAAAAAAATAAAATAAATAGTGCTGTTAGCTCAATTTTTTTTGTATATGTAAGATGTTACGCCACGAGAATCGTTATCTTTATTCTAAGCAAAAAAAAAATCGGGATTCTCATTTTGGCCAGAGTCGTGCAGCTCTACTGTACTCCAACAGTCCCTCTCAAAAGTGCGGGTCAGGTAACCTCTTCCTCCCTGATAGAGACAGAGTGACTCCTCGCAGACCGTCCCATCTTTACTACCATCACTCTGTCCTTGTATATGGACCTCCCTAGCCTCCTTTCCTTTTGAATGTCTATGAAATGGGCCCAGGTCTCCTCACATTCTGGCACCTGCAGCGGCTTAGGCATGTGCAGAAACTCCCAAATCAGGTCATTCTCCCATTCTTCCCGGGAGTCCTCAACAATGTCCATGATTTCGGGAGGGACATAGGGGAAGTCCAGACCCCACGCCAAAGCGACCCTTCTTTGAATTTCCCGCTAGAACCGGTAAAACCTGAGCAGCATTCTTGGATTTCCTTTCCTGGGCAGGATATAGACGTCAGGGGACCTCTTCACCCACTGCCTGTATGTGGGCGCTCTGGTCTGGGTCTTCGGACAAATAGTTGCCTTCTACTGATAGGGGTTCCTGCAACTCCTACTGGCTCCCCAGCAAAATCTGTCTCCTCTCCTACCTCGGATGGCACTCCCAAGACCTGGGAATCTTCTGTCTCCCACTCCTCCGAGCAACTATCCGGAGACGACCATTCTGCAACCTTTTCTAGGGACCCGAATTCTGTTAACAGTCTGGGGGATCTCCAATCCAGGGATCGGCAAGGTGTCCGCTCCCGGACACCAGTGTCCGACAGGGCTACCTGTAGTGGCCGCCGCAAACTTTGTTTTTTTACACTTTTTTTCATACAATCTTCTCCAGTCCTCCTAGGCCGTAGTAGGCCGGCCAGGGAGCGTGGCGCCGCCCACTCGTCCTCAGTGTGAGAGGAGAGAGAGAGAGACGGACATGTGTTGCAGCCAGCACAGTCGCGGTGCTGAGTGCGGGCCTCGGGGCCAGGCAGGGAAGAAGAGGCGCTGCTGAGCCTGCCTGACTCCTGAGTGAGGACTGGAGACCATGTTGGAGAAGTGTGCAGTGCCAGGCCAGCAGAGTAAGTGTTTTTCAATGACTGTCTGCCAGTGCCAGCCAAGGTGGACTAGTAGCACTGACTAGCACCTGGCTGGCGGTCCTCCTGAGGCCTCACTCACTTCAGCAGCCTGTATGTTTCACAGGGAGGAACAGGATCTGGACTGAGTGTGGTGGTCTGGCCTGCCTGGGAGGACTGGGGGGCTGTCTGGACCCTGGGCCTAACATTCATTTCTGGAGTCTGCAAGTTAACAATCATTCTAGGGGTCCCTTCTCATCTGGAAGCCTGGCATTTCCCCACTGACACCAATGATGGGGCACTATTCCTCCCACTGACACAAATGATGGGGCACCTTTCCTCCCACTGACACCAATGAGAGTACTATTCCTCCCACTGACACCAATGATGAGACACTATTCCTCCCACTGACACCAATGATGAGACACTATTCCTCCCACTGACACCAATGATAAGACACAACTCCTCCCACTGATACCAATGATGGGGCACTATTCCTCCCACTGACATCAATGATGGGGCACTATTCCTCCCACTGACATCAATGATGGGGCACTATTCCTCCCACTGACATCAATGATGGGGCACTATTCCTCCCACTGACATCAATGATGGAGCACTATTCCTCCCACTGACACCAATGATGGGGCACTATTCCTCCCACTCACACCAATGATGGGGCACTATTCCTCCCACTGACACCAATTATGGGGCACTATTCCTCCCACTGACATCAATGATGGAGCACTATTCCTCCCACTGACACCAATGATAGGGCACTATTCCTCCCACTGATACCAATGATGGGGCACTATTCCTTCCACTGACACCAATTATGGGGCACTATTCCTCCCACTGTTCCTTCCACTGACACCAATTATGGGGCACTATTCCTCCCGCTGATACCAATGATGGAGCGCTACTCCTCCCACTGATATTAATTATGGGGCATTATTCCTCCCACTGACACCAATGATAGGGCACTATTCCTCCCACTGATTCCAATGAGACACTATTCCTCCCACTGACACCAATGATGGAGCACTACTCCTCCCACTGACACCAATGATGGGAACTATTCATCCCACTGACACCAATGATGGGGCACTATTCCTTCACTGATACCAATGATGGAACACTACTCCTCCCACTGACACCAATGATGGGGCACTATTCCTCCCGCTGATACCAATGATGGAGCGCTACTCCTCCCACTGATATTAATTATGGGGCATTATTCATCCCACTGACACCAATGATGGGGTATTATTCCTCCCACTGACACCAATGATGGGGCACTATTCCTTCCACTGACACCAATGACAGGGCACTATTCCTCCCACTGACACAAATGATGGAGCACTATTGCTCCCACTAATACCAATGATGGAACACTACTCCGACTGACACCAATGATGGGGCATTATTCCTCCCACTGACACCAATGATGGGGCACTACTCCTTTCACCTCCCTGAAAATCTTTTAAACATTTTATAACCGTATACCACAAGCAGTCTATATACATTTTATTTTAAACGTATTTGTAGTTGTAGAATTAGGCCAGAGAGTAGACAGTGTTTTTTTTTTTTTTAAGGTTTTAATTTGAAATGTACCTTGGTGTCCTTCATGAAGGTCTGTACTTTGGAAAATGTCCGCCACAGCCTTGGTCCGTGCCTATCCCTGCTCCAATCTATGGCTCTGTCCCCACATTCCCTTTCCAGCTCACCTGAGGACAGACTCCCCTCCACTGCTGGTGCCTTCTGATTAGGGATAGCGAGGGACAGTGACATCTGGCTCCTGCACGACAGTACTTACAGTTGCCAAGTACCCGACCAGGCCGCAAGCCACAGCAGACTCCTCTCCTCCTATGTCACTGGTTTTCACAGGTGAGTCACCAGGCTCAGACTCGACCACACGTTTCTGGGATGATTCCAGGCCCTCTCCGGGCCTTCTGGGATATTCGCAGCTGTAGTGTGCAGAGTGCTGTATGCAGGTCCACCTGGTAGTATCGCGGATCCTGCTGGCGGGATACAAGCCGGGTGAGCGGTTCGCCACAGTGACTGCACCGGATCCAGGCACTCGCCACCGCTGTTGGTATCTGGCACTCTGGGCACAGCAGACACAGATGCTCCATCCCCTAAACAAATCTCCCGCGATGCTCCAACCAGACACCGATGTCCACCAGCGTCTGTTTCTGCATTTCAGGCAGCCATGTCAGGGCAGGTAGCGAGCGTCCACTCTCTGCCATCTTGCTCCTTTGCTTCCTCGTGGTGTCTGCTGCTAGCAGGGAACGCTGAGTTTTCTCCAGGGCATGGCACCACCCCCTCGCTTCCAGACATGCTGGTGTCTGAAAGACTGATAAGCAGGCTCTTCTCTGCTGTAACCCCTTGTTAGGCGAACTGAAGTTTGGAGGCACACTGTAGCTGGCAGGACTTGTCCGGATATGTTGCTTGGCACCGACTGCCCAAGCAACTGGAAACAGAGGGCACCTGACTTCTCCGGTGGTTGCCGGTGACCACAGTAATTTTGTAGCCCGTGCCTCGCTGAAGGGAACACTCTCTTAGCACAGTCCCACCCGCAGGCTTACCCCGATCACCCTGGTCAATAGTAGACGGTTCCAGGCATCTCTTACATTTCTAAACAGGAATTTTAAACAAAGGTTTAAAATGTGCAGCAACATCAGGTCGCTGGATCTATTTGTAATCCATGTTAGGATGCCCAACCATAGCAGAACGCTGGATATATTTGTAATCCATGGGGGCGATCACCCGCCGTGGTTGCCACGGGTAACGCTACATAATAAAACAGTTCCTGATGGCAGGATTTGCACAAGTGTCCATCCCAGCTATGGTTGGGGCAACTGGGTGAGCAGGCAGCCATAAATCTAAACTTGAATGCAACTCCCTCTGGTTGCTATGGGCAATGACACTTGTCACTATTACTGAATCGCAGGCAGAGCACATAAGTTCTTTTCCGAAGTCTAATTTTTTTTTTTTTGGATTTGTATTTTAGCAAAAAGTAAGAAATATTTTTTTTTTTTTTTTTTGCGAAATTGTCGCTCCTTTTTTTGTTCATAGCAGTCAACAGAAATGACGCAGAGGGGATCAAATGCCACCAAAAGAAAACTATTTGTTGGGAAAAGGAAGCAAATTTAGTTTGGGTACCACGTTGCACGTCCGCGCAATTGTCGGTTAAAGCGGCGCAGTGCCAAATCGCAAAGTGCTCTGGTCCTAACATGGGAGATCCTTCCGGGGGTGAAGTGGTTAAGCTACGTGCCAATCGGTATGCAATTGCTCTGTGTGTGGGCAGATTGCATGCAGATTGTGAGCTAACAGATCTGCCAGACGGAGATCTGTGTGTCTGTGGTGGCACAGCAGACCAGTCTGCGGACAAAATATTATGTGGTAGCAGGCTATCGTTTAGTGGGGGTCTGTGGACAGTGGGAAGAGTGATTTGGCAGCTGGGTTTTAGCTTGCAGGATAGCTAGAGAAACCCTAGAAGTGTGTACTAATTGCTAGACTGCTCCCCCCAACCCTTAAGCCCCGTACACACAGTGCGACGGTCGTATGAAAACGGTCGTACAATCGTTTGTTGTACGATCATCCGACTGTTAGTATGTGCAATTAGAACAGCCAACGTACGACGGTCATACAACAGGCGTTGGATGAGCAAACTAGAAAACTTTGGTTGTACCAACAAGCGGTCGTACAACCGCTGTATCGTGTGTACAGAAAAGTTGGTCCAACAAGTTGTACTGTGCAAAACACGCGTGCTCAGAAGTCAGGAATGCTCGGAAGTGTACGTTCGTGTAAACCTACGTTCCTAATTCACAAATCACATGCACTTGAACTTCCTCTTTATACGCTCTTAACACGTCACTATGTTTGGCTTGGTTGTACGATCGCTTAGTGCATGTCAGTACGCAAGATACAACAGCCAACATACGATTTGGGCCATTCGCTTGTACGACTGTCGCATTGTGTGTATGAGGCTATAGAGTGCACCAGGTTGTAAGATTCGTATCTGCCTGTGTGTGGTCAGCCAGCTGGATTGGAGTGTAGTCTCCCTCTAGTGGTGGCCAAAGGTAATGTGGGCTGTGAAAGCACAGCAAAGTCTTACTGCTTAATATAAGTTCCCCCTTATTCCCTCATATACCCCCCAGTCACAAACACACATCTCGGTTAGCTAGTTGCTGTGGGCGTGTGTGTTCCATGACAATGATCCCGGACAACACCCCCAAATGTAGCCGTGCCCCCATAGGGGTTGTTGAAAGTAGTGGTTCACCTGCTGCCCTGTCCAGCCAGACATCAATTTCTCAGTCACTCAGTCCTAGATAAGTCCAATGCTTTGTTTTTTTTTAGGGGTTTTTAACTTTAACTTTGGTAGGAATTGGGGATTATGGGATGCCCAGGATATTCAGTGCAAACTTCCTTTTTAGGACTTCTATATACACTGCCGTATATACACCTCTCTCTTCTCTCCGCCACAACACTTGCTGCTCACCGTTCCTCCTCCAGCACTTCACTTGCTGCATACTGTTAAACCTCCCCCAGCACTTCACTTGCTGCAGACTGTAGGTCCTCCAGATTAGCTAGCACTGCATGGTTAGGCCTGATGCACTAACTTAACCAGGCCTCAGTGGATTGCCTTTTGCGGTCAGAGACCTCGTAGGAAAAGTTCTGGTGCTAGCTGTCCTCTATTCAGCTACTACTCCCAGATAGCTCTTTTCAGCCTGGCTGCAATTACTTCGCTCCACTGCCCTTTCCACAGTCCTCTCTCCTGGTTCTGCACTCATTTCCAGCTGCAAAACTCCCAGCTCTTTCAGGTGTGCTTCCCCAGTCCTCCCGACTGTGCTCACTTACCAGCACTTTACTTGCTGCAACCAGTAGTCCTCCCTGGTGACTGTGTTCTCTCCCGCTGTCCTAAACTTGCTCTCTCATGTGATCTCTTCACTCCTGGATGCACCCGAACCTCAACACAGGGTCACAGCCCCCAGACTGTGGGCCCCGACAGCCTACACACTCTCTCACTCCAGATCTTTTACCCAACTACTCCTTTCCAGCTGGGCTGTTCCCAGGTAATTAAGGAGGCCTGCCTCCTTCCAATCTAAGTTGGCAGTTGGTCAGGGCTCCTCAAGATACCCCAGGCAGCTCCACCTCCTCTTCCTCACCCTTCCTTCTAGTAGCAAAGAGGAGGTAACTGAGAAGTGACACCACCTGTGAGTCACCAGCTGCTCCCTGAGCTACTCCCATCCCAAAATAAAAACACACACAGGTCTAGCAACCGGCTAGGCTTACCTAAATTTTCCTACTCTGCTAGGGAAAAATATCTCAATCTAGAACCTTACTCCCTAGAGGGTGATATATATAGTATCTAAAATAAAAGTGAGTACACCCCTCAGTTTTGTAAATATTTTATTATATCTTTTCATGTGATAACACTGAAGAAATTACACTTTGCTATCATGTAAAGTAGTGAGTTTACTGTTTGTATAAATGTGTAAATTTGCTGTTCCCTCAAAATAACTTGACACACAGCCATTCATTTCTAAACCGCTGGCAACAAAAGTGAGTACACCCCTAAGTGAAAATGTCCAAATTGGGCCCAAAGTGTCAACATTTTGTGTGGCGCCATCATTTTCCAGCACTGTCTTAACCCTCTTGGGCATGGACTTCACCGGAGCTTCACAGATTGCCACTGGAGTCCTCTTCCACTCCTCCATGAGGACAACACGGAGCTGGTGGATGTTGGAGACCTTGCGCTCCTTCACTCTCTATTTGAGGATGCCCCACAGATTCTTTATAGGGTTTAGGTCTGGAGACATGCTTGGCCAGTCCATCACCTTTACCCTCAGCTTCTTTAGCCAGGCAGTGGTCGTCTTGAAGGTGTGTTTGGGGTAATTATCATGTTGGTATACTGCCCTGTTGCCCAGTCTCCGAAGGGAGGGGATCATGCTCTGCTTCAGTATCTCACAGTACATGTTCGCATTCATGGTTCCCTCAATGAACTGTAGCTCCCCAGTGTCAGCAGCACTCATGCAGCCCCACACCGTGACACTCCCACCACCATGTTTGACTGTAGGCAAGACACACTGTCTTTGTACTCCTCACCTGGTTGCTGCCACACAAGCTTGACACCATCTGAACCAAATAAGTTTATGTTGGGCTTATCAGACCACAGGACATGGTTCCATTAATCCATGTCCTTAGTCTGCTAGTCTTCAGGAAACTGCGGGCTTTCTTGTGCATCATCTTTAGAAGAGGCGTTTCGGCGGGACAAGCCGCCTTGGTCACAGTGACCAAGGCGGCTTGTTCCGCCAAAACGCGTCTGCTGTTCCTGTATCATCTTTGCACTTATTAATAAATGTACTGCATTGGAGTTTTGGAGTGCCGACCTTCTGTACATATTCATGATTTGGATGTTTGAGGAACGTCTCGGTCTGTGCACCCACCAGGTGGATTTGGGACTACCTTTTGGATCTAGTGCTCGTTCCCTGTTGAAGCACTGCACACCTGTTATTGCTTGTATCTTTAGAAGAGGCTTCCTTCTGAGACGACAGTCATGCAGACCAATTTGATGCATTGTGTGACTTATGGTCTGAGCACTGACAGATTGACACCCTCCCCTCCCCCACCCCTTCAACCTCTGTGGCAATCCTGGTAGCACTTATAAGTCTATTTCCTAAGGACCATCTCTGGATATGACGATGAGCATGTGCACTCAACTTCTTTGGTTGACCATGGCGAGGCCTGTTCTGAGTGGAACCTGTCCTGTTAAACTGCTGTATTGTCTTGGCCACTGTGCTGCAGCTCAGTTTCAGGGTTTTGGCAATCGTCTTATTGCCTAGGCCATCTTTATGTAGAGCAACAATTCTTTTTTTCAGATCTTCAGAGTTCTTTGCCATGAGGTGTCGTGTTGAACTTCCAGTGACCAGTATGAGAGAGTGAGAGCAATATCACCAAATTTAACACATCTGCTCCCATTCACACGTGGGACCTTGTAACACTAACGAGTCACATGACACCGGGGAGGGAAAATGGCTAATTGTGTCCAATTTGGACTTTTTGACTTAGGGGTGTACTCCCTTTTGTTGCCAGCGGTTTAGACATTAATGGCTGTGTGTTGAGTTATTTTGAGGGGACAACACATTTACACAGTTATACAAGCTGTCAAATCACTACTTTACATTGTAACAAAATGTAATTTCTTCAGTGTTGTCTAATGAAAAGATATAATAAAATATTGACAAAAATGTGAGAGCAGTACTCACTTTTTTGAGATACTGTATGTATATATACAGTTGTGCTGATAAGTTTCTATATTCCGGCAGAATTTGATTTCTTGGCCATTTTTCAGAGAATATGAATGATAACGCAATAACTTTTCTTTCACTCATGGTTAGTGTTTGGCTTTTTGGTGTTTGGTTGAAGTCATTTATTATCAATCAACTGTGTTAACTCTTTTTTAATCATAATGACAACAAAAACTACCCAAATGACCCTGATCAAAAGTTTACATATCCCAGTTCTTAATACTGTGTATTGCCCCCTTTAACGTCAATGATAGCTTGAAGTATTTTGTGATATTTGTGGATGAGGCTCTTTATCTTCTCCGATGGTAAAGCTGCCCATTCCTCTTGGCAAAAAGCCTCCAGTTCCTGGAAAGTCTTGGGCTGTCTTGCATGAACAGCACGTTTTTGAGATCTCCCCAGAGTGGCTCAATGATATTGTGGTCAGGAGACTGAGATGGCCACTCTAGAACCTTCACTTTATTCTGCTGTAGCCAATGACAGGTCGACTTGGCCTTGTGTTTTGGATCATTTTCATGTTGGAATGTCCAAGTACGTCCCATGCGCAGCTTCCTGGCTGATGAATGCAAATGTTCCTCCAGTATTTTTGATAACATATTGCGTTCATCTTGCCATCAATTTTGACCAAATTTCCTGTGCCTTTTGTAGCTCCCACATCCCCCAAAACATCAGCGATCCACCTCTGTGTTACACAAAAGGAATAGTGTACCTTTCATCATAGGCCTTGACTCCTCCAAATGTAGCGTTTATGGTTGTGGCCAAAAAGCTCAATTTTCCAAGTCATCTTCCAGGACGGCTTACAGAGAGAGAGGCTCCTCCCACCTAACAGGAAACACATGATCCACATTATAAAAAGACTGCTCACCAGTAGTACCTCAGTATATGTGTTTCCTCCGGCCTGACAAGAACTCTAAAGAAGTTTGTTATTTTTATGGCCTTCGTGCCAGGTGGCAGGGGCCTCCCGGCTACAGCATCCCAGAAACAGGGGCAGTGAACCTGGGGGTGCATGTGGCTTGGGCTTGTTCAGGCTGCCCTGGAAAAGGAGCCTTGAACTTTTACTCCAGGAGACCCCCCCTCTCTCCAAGGGAGTCCGGTCAACAGCGGTGCCTGTAGTTCAGGTACACTGGTAGTGTGCGATTTTGACTCAGTGAGTCAGTCCGGGGGACAGTGCGGTCTAGTGGTGTCCTGATGCTTGCAGGACAG
>BLSH010219605.1:1383057-1415142 GCA_018402905.1 Glandirana rugosa | reverse complement strand
TAAACACTATTTTTTTTTTTTAACGTTAGCCGCAAATAACTAACGACCTCCGTTCTGTGAAGGGGGAAGGGCTGTGATCACAGCCTTCCTGTACATGGAGGCTGTGACCACTTCCCTTCCCCAGCTAGGGCAGTCCCCCCCCAGTTAGAACACGCCCAGGGAACATGGTCCGACATGTCCGCTGAAATATCGCAGTACCGCTAAAAATCGCAGATGGCCGCCATTACTAGTAAAAAATAAAAACCCCAAAAATTAATTCTCATCATCCGTAAACGCGACCACTTTTGCGCAAACCAATCAATAAACGCCGATTGCAATTTTTTTTTTTTATCACAAATAGGAAGAATATAAATCTGCCAAAACCGATGAAAAAAAATGTTTTTTTTTTTTGGATTTGTATTATAGCAAAAAGTAAGAAATTTGTGTTTTCTTGCAAAATTGTCGCTCTTCTTTTGTTTATAGCGGCGATCAGAAATGACGCAGCGGTGATCAAATACCACCAAAAGAAAGCTCTATTTGTGGGGAAAAAAGGAGGCAAATTTTGTTTGGGTACAACGTCGCACGACCGCGCAATTGTCAGTTAAAGCGACGCAGCACTGAATCGCAAAAAGGGCTCCGGTCCCAAAGCTGGAAATCCTTCCGGGGCTGAAATGGTTAAGGACCCTGCCGATAGGAGGACGGAAGCCGCGTTAACGGCTCTGTTCCTCTTGGCAGGATCGGCTTTGAGGCCGGCCCTGGCATCTGCCATGGAGGCGCAATATCTGTCTGAATGTATGGCGGAGCTGCAGAATGATCTGGACTGCGGCTTAACACTTGAGGCGTTGCAGAAAGCAGAACATTTGTGATGCAGCTCTGGACCTGCTTCTTATGTTCAAGATGTCTGTTTTTGCAGTCATTATCAGACGGGTTCTCTGGTTGCGTTCGTGGTCGGGTGACCACGTGTCCAAAAAAGGTCTTGCGGATCTTCCTCTTCAGGGTGACCGTCTCTTTGGACCACAGTTGGATGAAATCATCAAGGATTTCACTGGCGGGAAGAGTACTTTTCTTCCGGAGCCCAAGCGGCGAGAGTTTCGCGGCAAGCAGGGCCCTGTTTCAAGGTCAGAAGAGGTTTTTCCATGCCCCTGGCGCAGCAGGCATGGGGTCGCAGCCCGGCAAGTCTGCTGCAGGGGCCGGTAAGCGACACTGGCAGCGCAACAACGAAAAGGCAGAGGATAAGCCCTTCTCTGCATGATGGGTTGCCCCCACCCCAACTTCGGGTAGGGGGATGTCTTCTGAGGTTCGCAGACAGGTGAACTGCTCGCATTTCTGACCGTTGGGTGCAGGAAGTGGTGTCCACCAGGTACAGGATAGAGTTCAGCACTCTACCCCCAGACAGGTTCTTTACATCGTACTTGAGACTCCCACAGCAGCGTCGGGAGTCTCTCTTAAGGGCTGTTCAGGCACTCTCAGACCAGGGGGTGATCGTGCCAGTACCTCAGTCAGAGAGGTTTCACGGTTTCTACTCGAACCTATTTGTGGTCCCCAAAAAAAGAAGGGGGGGCGGGGGGTCAGGCCAGTTTTGGACCTAAAAGGCGCTAAACCTTTATGTGCCAGCGCGCAATTTCCGGATGAAATCGGTCCGCTTGGTCGTGGCCGCCCTACATCAAGGGGATTTCCTGGTGTCCCTGGATATCAGGGACGCGTACCTCCATGTTCTCATCTTTCTCCGACACCAGCGCTTCCTGCGCTTTGTGGTGGGAGATCTACATTACCAATTTGTGGCACTGCCCTTATGTCTGGCCTCGGCTCCTCGGGTCTTCACCATAGTTGGTGGCCCCGGTGCTGGCTCTACTGAGGCAAAGAGGCATTGCGGTGGTAGCATACCTCGACGACCTACTCCTGAGAGCTGAGTCCGCCTCAGCTCTGGAGGAGAACGTATCTATCACCATGGCCTCGTTTAAAGGACTTTGGCTGGCTGATCGATCTGCAGAAGTCGACATTGCACCTGTCCTGTCACCTGGAATATCTGGGTCTGATTCTGGACACGGCCAAGTTGCTGTCCCTACAAACAGCGGTGCGAACCCTGCTGTCACACCGGCGGTCATCACGGTTCTGTATGCGGGTGCTGGGGCTCATGGTGTCAGCTTTCGAGGCGGTACCTTATGCCCAGAGCCACACTCGCCTCCTTCAGCGAGCGATTCTGTCTCGGTGGGACAGATCTCCACTGTCCCTGGACCAGCTGGTCAGATTGGATCATCAGACCAGGGGCTCCTTGGTCTGGTGGCTTCGGGCCACGGCCTTGACGCTGGGGAAGTTTTTTCTCCCCCTGATGTGGTCGATAATCACGACGGACGCCAGCCTATCTGCCTGCCCAGGGCCGTTGGTCGGCGCAGGAATCTCGCTTTCCGATCAATGTGCTGGAGCTGAGGGCGATCAGGCTCTGCCTCTCCCGCTGGACGGTAAGGTTATGCAGCCTCCTGATTCGGGTTCAGTCGGACAATGCCACAGCAGTGGCGTATGTGAACCATCAGGGCGCAACGAGGAGCTCGGCGGCAGCAGCTCTCATTCTGCGTTGGGCAGAGCTTCACGTGCCAGCAATCTCCGCCATCTACATTCCTGGCGTAGAGAATTGGCAGGCGGACTTCCTCAGTCACCAGACACTGGATCAGGGGGAATGGTCCCTTCATCCAGAGGTGTTCAGCCAGATTTGCCACAGGTGGGGCACGCCAGACGTGGACCTCATGGCGTCTCAGTTCAATCGCAAAGTAAAGACCTTTGTGTGCAGAACAAGGGACCCGTTGGCGGTGGCCTCGGATGCACTCGGGTCGACTTGGGGTCGGTATCGTCTTCTGTACGCCTACCCTCCCATCAAGCTTCTTCCGCGACTACTGCGCAGGGTAGAAGCGGAGGGGGTTCTGATGATCCTGGTGGCTCCGGATTGGCCTCGGCGTCCGTGGTACGCCGACGTGGTACGAATGGTGGCAGATGTTCCCTGGCGTCTTCCGCTGTGAGGCGATCTGGATCTCAGGGACCCATATTTGCACCCTGCTTTACCCTCGCTGGCTTTGACGGCTTGGCTATTGAGTCCCAAGTGCTGAGGGATAGGGGTGTCGATGACTCCGTGATCCCTACCATGCTAAAAGCACGTAAGTGTACTTCGCGCAAGATTTATCATCGCACCTGGAAGGCCTACATTGCCTGGTGTGAGGGGGGGCTTGGAACCCTCGCTCTTACGTGGTGTCTAGGGTCCTGACTTTTTTTGCAACAGGGCCTGAATAAAAAGTTGGCCTTGAGTACTCTCAAGGGTCCGATATCGGCTCTGGCGATTCTCTTTCAACGCCCTCTGGCGTCACATTCGTTGATTTGTACAAGGTGTGCGCCATGTGGCCCCTCAGGTACGGTCGCCTATGGCGCCATGGGATTTGAATCTGGTGCTTTCTGTGCTTCAGAAGCCACCATATGAGAAGATCAGGGATATTCCCTTACAGTTGCTGTCGCAGAAAGTGGCTTTCTTGGTTGCCATTACATCCATTAGGCGGGTGTCTGAGTTGGCAGCGTTGTCCTGCAAGTCTCCTTACTTGGTCCTGCACAAGGACAAGGTGGTCTTGCACCCGCCGCCTTCATTTTTACTGAAGGTGGTTTTCTCTTTTCATATTAATGAAGATATTGTTCTTCCTTCATTGTGTCCGCAGCCTTCACACCCTAAGGAATTTGAGTTAAATTCTTTGGATGTCGTAAGGGCTTTGCGGGTGTATTTGGCAGCTACAGCTACTATCTGATGTGCTGAGCAGAGTAGGGGGATTATATGGGAAAGAGAGGACGGCCCCCTGGGAGGGGCCAGCTTGCTTTCTTTCTTGGCCTAGTTAACTCCTAATAGGATCTGCATATAACCCACATGTCAATGAAGAGCTGCGTCTATCTGAACTCGGAGAAAAGGATTTTACGGTAATTTTTTTCTTTTTTTTTTAATCCCTTTTTTAATTTTTATTTTTTTTTTTTTTTTACACAAAGTTGTCCATTTTATACAATACATCATAACAACGGTATTCCACTTCAAACTGCCACCGTATTATGACGGCGGGTGGTCTTGAAGTGGTTAAAAACTTTTTCGGCTTTGGAAATTTTGTGCCGAAACCAAAAATGCACTTTCGGTGCACCACTACTCAAAATATATATTGCTACTCGTCCCTAGTATAGCGATACCCCATATGAGACTTTTCCACAGCCTGGCCACATACAGAGGCCCAACATGCATGGAGCACTGTCAGGTGTTCTAGGGGCATAAATTTCAAATCTAATTTGACTACCTATTACACTATTGTGAGGCACTGATGGGCAATGTAGGGTCACTGTAGTGGCATTGATGTGTCACGGATGGGAATGGCTGAGCACGAATGAGGATGGCTGGTTGGGTGAGTGGCACATAGTAGCGCTGTGGGCACTGCAGATCCTGCCCACAGCGCTGCTGCATCAGACCTCTCCCCCTGCATTGTACCAATTGGTACAGAGAGGGGAGGCACAAGCCGGATATCCGCCAGCTTGTTTACATGTGATCGCGGACCCGATGGTCACGGATACTCCCGGGTGTGCGCCCGATTCTGGGAGGACGTTATAGTATGCCCTTCCAGAATAATGAGTCCACCTTGCGGCCGTGTTTCTACATGACATGGTCGGCAAGTGGTTAAATCAGAGGCCCTAGAGAATAAATTGGTGGGTTTTGCAATTTTTTTTTTTTTTTTTTTTTGTAATGGGTATTTGCACAGCAAACGCAAATTAATGGGACAAAGTACACTTTTTAAAATTTTAATGCAAAAATATGCAAGACATAACCCGATTTTTTTTTAAACTATAAAAGATGTCATGCAGAGTAAATACTTTACAGGTTGCCACTTTATATCTACAGAGGAGGTCTAGTGCTAGTTACTGCCTGTGATCTGACGTTTGTGGCGATACCCATGTGTGGGACGATCTCTGTGCGTGCACGACCGAAGCACGCATTCGCCTTTGCGGGGGGACAGGGGCACTTCAATTTTTTTTTAATTGTGTTTTTTTTTTTTTTTCCACTGTTGCTTTTATTTTTATTTTTTAATCCCTTTTATTACTGTCACAAGGAATGTAAATATCCTTGTGACAGCAATAGGCTTGTGACAGGTACTCTTTTTATGGAGGAATCTGGGGTAAATTAGACCCCAAATCCCTCCATTGCATGCGAAAGCATTCAAAACGCCAAGATGGCAAAAATGGCTCTGACAGCCAGGTAAACCAGAAGTGATGTGTTGTTGCCATAGCGGAGACCCGTGATTGATTGCTTTTTCAAAAGAGATGACCGTCGGCTCTAAAAAAACAGCACCAAGATAACTGCAGCTGCAGGCATCATCCCGGTACAACCACTTGAATTCAAATGACGGACCAGGTACGTGTTTTGGCAGCAAGTGGTTAAAGTGTGCATGTATATGTATGTGTGTAATATATATAAATGTATCTATTTATGTGCTCAAGCCCCCGCAGGCTTTAGCAGAGTGGGAGGATACTTGACGGTATGCAAGGCGACAGGTAGCGTCCATCTACCGCCTTCGCCTCGCATACCATCACATATCCTCCCCCTCTGCTCAAGTCCCTGTGGCTGAGCTACTGTCCCAACCATACAGTGCACCTGGGAGAGGGCATCCGCATTGTCCTGCAGTCTTCCCACCCAGTGTTCCACTGTGAACTTAAATGGCTATAGGGCCAGGAACCACCTAGTTACCTGACTATTCCTGTTGTCACACATCCACTTCAGAGGAGAATGGTCGGTAACTAGCCTAAATGACGTTCCTAAGAGTTAGTACTTCAGTGTCTCTAAGGCCCACTTGATAGCCAGGCACTGTTTCTCCACAATGGCATACTTCCTCTCATGCCTGTTAAACTTTCTGCTTAAGTAGACAACTGGGTGCTCCCTCACTGTCTCTGATCTGGGACAGAACAGCACCTAGTCCCACCTCAAAGGCATCTGTTTGTACAACAAACTCCTTTGTGAAGTTCAGGGTCATGAGCACCGGTTGTACACAAAGGGCCTGCTTCAACTTCTGGAATGCCTTCTCATCTTCGGAATTCCACTTAACCATGCTCAATCCTCTCCCCTTCATTACATTGGTCAGAGGGACGGCAATGGTGGCAAAGTCAGGTATGAACCGCCTGTAATCCTCAGGAAGGGAAGAACCTGTTTTTTATTCACCGGTTGGGGCTCTTTTTGAATTGCATCGATCTTATTGGTTTGGGGCTTGATTAGTCCCTGACCCATAACATACCCAAGGTATTTGGCCTCCTCCAGGCCTACGGTACACTTTTTTGGGTTGGCTGTTAAACCTGCTACCCTAAGAAAATCTGCGACTGCTTGCACTTGGGGCAGATGCGATTCCCAATCTGGACTGTGGATGACCACATCATCCAAATAGGCGGCTGCATAGGGGCAATGCGGCCTCAGAGTTTTTTTTTTGTCCATTATCTGGAAGGATGCAGGGGCCCCATGCAGACCAAACGGCATTCGCTTGTACTTGCTGGACCCCTCGGGGTAGAAAAGGCTGTTTTTTCCTTTGCAGACTCAATTAAGGTGATCTGCCTGTAGTTCTTAGTTGGGTCTAGGGTTGTTATGTACCGGGCACCTCCCAACCCGTCCACAAGTTTGTCAACCCCTGGCATTGGGTATGCGTCAAACTTAGACACGTTGTTCCGCTTTCTGAAATCATTACAGAACCTGATATTGCCATCAGGCATTGAGACCAGCACTATAGAGCTCGACCAGGTGCAGGGTGGATTTGATTTATAATCAACTTGATTAACATAGTTGCAGTTAGGTTGAAAAAATACACAAGTCCATCTAGTTAAAAAAAAAAAAAAAAAAATTATATATAACCAAACCATCCCATATACAATCCTTCACCTACAGTTGATCCAGAGGAAGTCAAAAAAACCTCAGCAAAGCATGATCCAATTTGCTATAACGGGGGAAATAATTCCTTCCTGATCTCCCGCGAGGCAATCGGATCCACCCTTAAATCGCTAGTAAAAAGGCTTGATTTAAATCAACTTTTAAATCATTTTTAAAGAGCAACTATCACCTCTGGCCCACTGCAGCTCCTCCTCTGACCCGCTGTTGAATCCCGACAGTCCCATTCACTTTAATGTGACGGCCGGTGATGCGGCAGTGACACAAGGTGAGGGACGTGGCGGCAGCAGGTGAGTGGATGCCCACTAACCGGCTCTGCCATGATGGATCTGAAATGACTGGAGCTCTTTAAATGTAAAGACTTATTCTTGCTGGTAGTTAGAATCTTTAATATTTGCAAACAAAATGAAGGTTTCCTATTTAGAATAATAAGCTGTCAGGTAAGTAAAACAGCAATATCAGAACCGATTCAATCATACAGTTTGTAGTGTACATAGATTTGCAAAACAATGGGATAAAGGAATATTCCTGAACTTTGTTTTATCTCATGGTTACTGTGAAATTGTGTGGATGCATCAATGCAGTGCAAGTTATCTCGGATTCATTGAATGAGTTTACCAAAAATTTAAATATTGCAGAATACACAGCCTCATGCTACATAACTAAGCTCCATTTCATGCTGAATAAACTAAATTATAAATGTATCCTACATAGAAATTTATCGTTGGATAGGTATTTACTCCAAAAGCATTTTATTAAAATCAATTTGATAATCAAAATCGAGAAGGGCTGCGGTAATTATGAATGTGACTGCTGGGACCCTGTGAGTTGGACACCTGAGGGATAATGGGGGTGCAGTCCTACTCAGCTAGTGATAAAACAACGATGTTCACAACACAACCTGAGGCAAGTATGCTCCTGCATAATCTGCGGATGGGGGTGGGGGGGGGGGGGGGGGCAAGGGTAAGCAAATCAGAAGGAGGGGAGTAAGGGGGATTGGGTTATTTCTTTAGTTTTTTTTTTTTTTCAATTTTGTGTTTTGTTGGGATAGTTAGTAGACTAGGTCTAGATAATCAAGGGCCCTGCGTGGCCCTAAGGTGAGTCGAAGAATGGCTCACCTAATGTTGGAGACTTGTATTGTGATTTCTCTACTTTAAAATTTAATAAAGTAATTTCCAAAAAAAAAATCAAAATCAATTTAAATTTAAAAAAAATTGAATATATATATATATATATATATATATATATATATATATATATATATATAAATAATATAGTTTTGTTTTTTTAATTTTTATCCACCCTGCTTACTCTTTCCCTAATCTCAAAGGGACCCTGCCACTTTGCTAGGAATTCTTCTTTCAACCATGGGGACTAGCACCAGCACTCTGTCTCCGGGGTTGAAAGTCCGGGTTTTGGCACCGAGATTATAAACCCTTCTCTGGGTTCGCTCCATGTGTTCTCGCACCAGGGGCAGGACTGAGATTCGACCCTGCATCAAGGAAATATGCTCGATGACGCTCCTATATGGGGCGGCCCCTCCTTCCCACATCTCTTTTGTGACATCAGGCAGCAATAAATCTCTCCACAAGGTCCGGGAGTTGGCGCTTTTGGGGTCCCCATGACTGACCCATTTCCTCAAAGCAGCCCATGACCACGCGCTCCACAATCTGGGGACTTGGCAAAGTCTCTGGCTGTAGCCACTTCCTGGTGAGGTGGACCAGGTCGAACATCTGCCAGCGGGGTGGCCTGTCAGTGTGGTAGGTCCACTGATGCACCCGTTTGGCCCGGACTACCATGGTGACCCCTAGGCGTGCGAATATCTCTGCCTTTAGGGTCTCATAGTCCTGGGCCTTATCTGGTTCCAGATCAAAGTAGGCTTTTTGGGGTTCTCCAGTCAAGAATGGTGCTAACAGTCCCGTCCACTGTTCTTTTGGCCATCCTTCCTGAAGAGCGACTCTTTCAAAAGTCGTAAGATACGCATCCACATCATCCGCAGGTGTCCTCTTCTGCATGTGGCAAGAGGCGTGTACCAACTTTGGTTCCACTATCACCGCTATTTGACCTGGCGGTTGGTTCCCCCGCTGAGCTGCATTGACTTGTAACAGGGCTTTCAAAATTTCCTCCGTCTTGGAAAGATGCCCGCTGAACTCCACCACGTGTGGGAGATTAGCTCGTGGGGGATCAACTTTCCTGAGGAATATAGTCTCTGTACACATGGCACAACAGTCGTACATACGCTTGTTATACAAACAAAGTTTTCTAGTCTGCTCATCCAACTTCAGTTGTACAACGGCTTTTGTAATTGTGCGTACTAACGGTTGGATAATAGTACAACAAGCTGGTTGTATGACTGTTTACAACCGTTTTACCGTGTGTACGGGCCTGTATAGTGCACAGATCATAGAAATGCAATAGGTTAAGTAAATATAAACTGCAAAATACATTTTCTCATCAGCAGAGCAGTCTTGTGACTTCCGTAGTGCGTGTGAATTATACTTCACCCTACAGCCACGCACGTTCGCTCTTGAAGCCACTAAGGTGGGCTTTGTGATATCCCTGTTACAGAGAGAAACGCAATCCTGGGCTCATTGCCTCCTCGAACAGAAGGCGACATCTCTGAATGACCTCACCTCTTTTTTCCAGGCTATGTCCCTGCTCTCTGCGGACCCGCATCAGACTGCCACCGCAGAAGTGGCGCTACACACCTTACAACAGGGGCGTGGGGCCGCAGAAGATTGTCCCCAAGTTCAGGCGCTGGGGGTGTGTGGCCAAGATGGAGACCTGAGCGGACGTCTCACACAGGAGCTCCGCTGTTCTATAGGGCTGTCTACTTGCTTACCAGCTCAATCCGGCTGGCGCAGACACCTAGAGGCTCCCTATGCCCAGCAAGGCTTACAAAGCAGAATGTTGTCAGGGTAAGAAGCTTCATTTCCCCCCCCCCTATACCACTTAACAGTCCCCCAACCAAAAGCGACAGTGTGCTGACACGTGCAGGGGCCCACCTAAACATGGCGTCACAGACGGAGCAGCCCTCACCTACTCAACCAGGACTGGCGGAGGCGTTAGCAGCCATAGGCCAGGCCTCACTCACCTCCCTGACCTCCAAAGTGGAGGCCGTCCAGTT
The DNA here is from genome assembly GCA_018402905.1 of Glandirana rugosa. Lineage (NCBI taxonomy): Eukaryota > Metazoa > Chordata > Amphibia > Anura > Ranidae > Glandirana > Glandirana rugosa. Next base: position 1,405,111 of record BLSH010219605.1, on the reverse strand, counting down.
AGATGTCGGGCACATTAGGCAAGATATGGACAAAATGAGGTCCCGGAATCTCCGAGGCAGAACAGCGGCTGGGGCATGTGGAGGACACTGTGGCAGAGCACTCCTCTGACCTCTGTACCCTGCAGACTAAGATCCGGGTGTTAGAATACAAGGCCGAAAATAGGTGAAACAATTTGCACATAGTGGGCCTCGTGGAGGGGGTAGAAGGCCCTAACCGTACAGTCTTTGTGGAAACACTTCTGCGCAACTTGCTACCCATGGCTCAATTCTCACCCTTCTCCGCAGTGGAGCGGGCCCACCACATCCCACCCAAGCCAGGGCCAGTGGGGTCACCACCCCGTACATTTATTCTTAAATTTTTGAATTTTCAGGATCGTGATGAAGTCCTGCGCGCAGCTAGAGTGAAAGGGGAGCTGGCGTACCAGAATACAAAATTGCTTATTTTCCCAGACTATTCGATTGAAACGCAGAGGCTGTGGCGTTCATTTGACCATGTCAAGGCTGCCATGCGAACCCAGGACATCCAGTACAGTGTGCTTTTCCTTACCCAGCTGCGGGTGCAAGATGGCGAAATCGTCAAATTCTTGGGGGACTGTTTAGATTGTTGCAATTGAGTGTTAAAGGTGCTTTGGTAGATGCATTAATAGCTTTACGCGCCGCTCTTGGCCTGCTTCTGAGGATGGGGGTACTGGCCCGCCGGGTATGCATTATCCTTCAACCCTGCTATGATTATAGGGATGGCGCAGTGTAAAATTGTTTACTGGAATGTGTGGGGTCTGAACTCTGCCATTAACCACTTAAGGACCGGAAGGATTTCCCCCTTTAGGACCAGAGCCCTTTTTGCGATTCGGCGCTGCGTCGCTTTAACTGACAATTGCGCGGTCGTGCGACGTACCCAAACGAAATTTGTGTCCTTTTTTTCCCCACAAACAGAGCTTTCTTTTGGTGGTATTTGATCATCGCTGCGTCATTTCTGATCGCCGCTATAAACAAAAGAAGAGCGACAATTTTGCAAAAAAATCCAAATTTCTTACTTTTTGCTAAAATACAAATCCAAAAAAAAAATACAAAAAATTTTTTTCACCGTTTTTGGCTGATTTATATTCTTCCTCATATTTGCGATAAAAAAATAGCAATCTGCGTTTATTGATTGGTTTGCGCAAAAGTGGCCGCGTTTACGGATGATAATTCATTTTTGGGGTTTTTTATTTTTTATTAGTAATGGCGGCGATCTGCGATTTTTAGCGGTACTGCAATATTGGGGCAGACATGTCGGGCCATTTTGACACTTTTTTTGGGACCATTGGCATTTTATACAGCGATCAGTGCTATAAAAATGCAATGATTACTGTGTAAATGCCATTGGCAGTGAAGGGGTTAACCTGCAGGGGGCGCTTTAAGGGTTAACTGTGTTCCCTGGGCGTGTTCTAACTGTGGGGGGACTGCCCTAGCAGGGTAAGGGAAGCGATCACCGCTTCCGTGTAGAGGAAGGCTGTGATCACAGCCCTTCCCCCTCTCACAGAACGGAGGTCCGTGTTTACTTACACGGACCTCTGTTCTTTCACTCCGGGGGGGCATCGCGGGTAGCCGGTGGCAATCGAAGCCGCCGCACCCGCTCCCTGGCCCTCCCCGAACACAGTGCGCGCGAGGGCACGCCTCCGGCGGCGCGTGCGCTCACAGTACGCGATCTTGCGATATCGCACCACTTTGTCGCCGTCAAACTGCGGTTGGCGGTCGGCAAGTGGTTAAACTGTCTTTAGTGTTTAAATTCTTACAACATTGCCCACAAATCTGTATACTGCAGAAAACCCACGTGTAAGGCCTCAGGAGATCATGGGTGGGTCACCATTATCATGCCACTTACTCTGCATATATTCTAATTAGGAAAACACTGCCCATCCAGATACTGGACGTCGGCATGGACCCAGAGGGCAGATATGTTATTTTGCATGTACGTATCTATGATAAGAATGTTGTGGTGGTGGGGTTATATCTTCCTCCCCCGGCTTCGGGCCAACTTTTGCACACCATTATGAGACGTATAGTGCAGTACAATACCAATCTGATTCTTCTGTTAGGTGACTTTTTAATATGGTCCCAAGTGCAGCCATGGATTGCACCCTACTGCTTGGGACCCTCCAGCAATGGGCAACCACTTTTGCCCTGACAGATGTCTGGAGACATCTCCATCCCACTAGTAGGGAGTACACATGCCACTCCGCCACATTCAAAACTTTGTCAAGGATTGATCTAGCTTGTGCTTTGCGGTTTATTGCTTCAGTGCTTCCCAGGGGTGATTCAGGCCTTGCCCTCCTGTCCTTGGCTGATACCTTGGCTCCTCCTGGCTCTAGGCGCTGGACGTGAGACTACAGGAACAGGTGGAGACTTCCATTGGGAAATATTGGGCAGACAATGGAGATTTTTCTTCCCAACAGGTAGGCTGGGACTCATTGAAAGCGTGGGTGTGAGGGGAATATATATCCAGAATCTTGCGTATTAAATGGGAAAAGACTCTATCTCTGCTGGGGCTGGAAGAGCGGGCAGGTAAACTAGAAGCGGTCTATGTTGAGAAATCTGACAGTGACCGGTACGCCTTATGGCAGAAGTCGCTGCACGCCCTCGCTACATACAGAATGACGCAGACTAAAGAAGCCCTCCTTTATTCCACCCAAATGTATTAACGAACGATTTGCCCAATTTTTTTATATCTATATATACCACTAGGGCTGATTATCAGTACTCTGATCTATCCTCCTTCCTGGATGCACTGCCACTCCCTGTGCTGTCGGAGGAGGCACGGGAGAGGTTAGAGGGTGTAATTACTCTTGAAGAGATCCAGGAGGCCATGGGGAAACTAAAGGGGGTGGGGGAAGGTGCCCGGGGCAGATGGTCTCCCATCAGAATTTTACCAAAATTATAATGAACTTCTTACACCCAGGTTAGTGCCTCTCCTTTCCATATTTGGGACGTTAGAAGTATTACCCGATTCTATGGCTGAGGTGATCATAGTGCTAGTCCCTAAGCCAGGCAAGGACCCACAGAAATGTGCATCATACAGGCCTATGTCCTTATTAAATGTTTGCCAAGGTCTTGGCTACCCGCCTTTCCCAAGTTATTGAGGAACTGATAGATATCGACCAGACGGGATTTATGCTGGGCAAAGGGAACGACATAAATATAAAACGTCTCCATCTAAATCTAGCTATCTCTCACGATAACACAGGATGCAGAGTCATTGCCTCTCTTGATGCGGAAAAGGCTTTTGACTCCGTGGAGTGGGAATACCTGTGGGAGGTTCTCCGTTGGTTTGGGTTTGGTCCGCGGTACCTCCATGGCCTTCAGTTATTATACAGCTCACCTAGAGCCCGTGTGTGCAAGAACATTTGACTCTCCCCTCCATTTAATCTATCACCTGTGATGCATTTCAGTTATCCTGCAAACCTGGCCTGTTAGTGGGTCCCGAGGACCAGAGTTGAGAACCACTGTTGTAAGCAAACTTGGCAAGTGACAGCAACGGAACCCAATGGAAAAAAAGAAAAACACCGGAGATACTGTTCCAAAGCCTGGTCCTTTCGGTTTGCCCATTAGTCTGTGGATGATATGCCGAAGAGAAGGACAGTTCAACCTTGAGTGACTTACATTTTAAACGGTCGACTGCTACAAAGATTGTGGAGTACCCTTGAGATAGGGGTAGCTCTACAATAAAATCCATGGCTATCATTTTCCACAGTCTTTCTGGTACTGGAAGCAGGTTCAGGAGACCCCAGGCTCTGGTTTTGCAGCTCTTATTTTTTATACAGGTCGTGCATGACCCCACATAGTCTCTACAGTCTTCTTTGAGCTAAGGCCACCAGAAGGTACACTGCAGGAGGTTAACTGACTTATGAGCCCGAAGTGCCCTGCCAGTTTATGATCGTGGCATTGCTCGAGCACTGCTGCGCGTAGTTCCTCGGGCACAAATATTTTTTTGTTGTGCCAGAGAAGCCCCTCCTTGGCCTGTAACGTGGTGTCCAAGAAGTTGGTGTTCCCAAGGGAGAAAATCAGGATGTCATCCAAGTACACAATAACGAATAGGTCTAGGTAGTCTCTGAAAATATCGGGGGCATTACAGAGCCTGAATGGCATCACCAAGTATTCAAAATGTCCGAACCGGGTACGAAAGGCGGTGTTATTTATCATCAGACACTGAAAGTGACGACAGCGACAATTCTGCAACTGAGCAAATTGCAGTGTTTTTGGTTTGATTACATTATTGAATATATTTTATTACTATTAAGTTATTATTTTTGATTATTTTTAGTTATTTATTATATTATAATTTATGATTTCATGTTTCAAACTTTATCATACCCGGGATGTCTACTAGACTTTTCTTTGGACAGATTTAAGTGAGTTATTAAGAACTACAGGCCTACAATATACAACGCCAAATTTCCATGCAAAATAATGTACCGCTTTCAGCACCAAAAATATGAAATAATCATACCGCCAGGGAAGTTAAAAAAAGAAAAACGTTTTTACTTCTTTTTCATTGCATAGGGGAACGGTTCTCTTTTAATGAGACACCCAGGACCCTGGATGTCTCCCCTGTGCTCCACTGAATGTAATGCACTGCAAATTGCTTTGCAATACATTCTTTCCCAGCCGTACTAGCCAGGGAAACTGACAGGGGGGACCCAGAGATTACTTTTTACATGATGTTTCCGGGTCAGCTGTCCCAATAACCGTGTACTGTACGGCGTCCAGCCGACTCTAATGTGTGCGCTTCACCCATCTCTAGGCCTCATGTACACAAAGTTGCTTAACCACTTCAGCCCCGGAAGGATTTCCAACATTAGGACCAGAGCACTTTTTACTATTTGACTGCGCTGGTTTAACTGGTAATTGTGCGGTCAGGCAATGCTGTACCCAGACAAAATTTGCATCCTTTTTTCCCACAAATAGAACTTTCTTTTGGTAATATTGTACATCTAAAATATTGTCACAAGATATCCCATAGAAATGGGATATCTTGTGACAATATTTTATATGTACAATCTTTTGTCTTTGCCTCTAGCAGCCCTAAAAAAGGGGGAGTTTGTTGGACCCCCGAAAAGCGTTGGCTTCTTTTTATCCTTTTTTAACCAAATAAAATCAGAACTGAATTCACTTTGACCTCAACGTTTCGGGCGCTCCTTTCTTTTGATATAGGTGACACTGGATGGCACTGACAGGTGACACTAGATGGCACTGACAGGAGATGAGGAGTGTTACATTGCACAGATAGCATGGCTTATAAGAGCCGTTCTGTGCTTGAAGCAATCATTGTAATGTCACTGCTTGAAGAGAGAGAGAGATACACAAGCTGTCAGATTTCACTGCTGATGTCGGTGGTGGGTGGGACCGAACAGCTAACACCCGCCCAGCCCCTATCCCATTGGCTGGTGTTTGCTAGCTGTTTGGTCCCGCCCACCCGACATCAGCAGTGAAATCTGACAGCTTGTGTGTCTCTCTCTGAATGCAGAGACATTACAATGATCATTTCAGGCACAGAACGGCTCTTACAAGCCACGCTATCTGTGCAATGTAACAAACACCTAATCTCCTCCATACACCGATACCGTGGCTTGTAAAAACCGTTCTGTGCTTGAAACGATCATTGTAATGTCACTGCTTGCAGAGAGTGACACACAAGCTGTCAGATTTCACTGCTGATGACAGGTGGGCGGGACTGGGCCTGACCAGGAAGTTTGCTAATGCTAGTAAGCTTTAGGCTGGGTTCACACTATCCGACACAAAAAACGTTAGACTTTTGATCCTACTTTGTCCTGCAACATCGGTCCTACTTCTGTCCTGTCCTACTTTTGGTCCTACTTCTATCCGACTTGAATGAACAAGATAAGATTTGACTTTGAGATAGTGACTTGTCCTTTCACCAATCAAAACAATCCCAGTGTGAGAAATTATTTTTACTGCTGCTATAATCAAGTCGATTGTCACAAGTCGGATGGTTAGAGCGAGATCCAACTTTGATCCTACTTCAATGATATTCAATGGGCTGAAGTAGGACCAAAGTAGCACAGGAACCTTTTTCAAAGTCGGACCAGTTAAGACGGCTCTCATGGGGAAACATTGATATTGTGATGTAATGCTACTTGTGCTCACAATGTCGGTCCGTTTGTTGGACTAGTGTGAACCCAGCCTTACTAATGGAGCCCATGTGAGGGGGGGGAGCTTCTTCCCTAAAGAAATGAGCATGCAAGTCAATGGTCTAATCCTGCAGTGGATACTGCAATGCTCACAGGTGAACTAACAGCAGGTAGAAGGAAGGTTAATCTTCTTTTATTCTGACAAGCTGTTCACTTTTTTAGCTCCTAGTAGCTGGGTCAGGTTGACATATTTTTATGTGAAATCATAGATATAACGTAGTTGAACTGGTAATGTGATTCTGGCAACATGTTTTTGATGAGTTCCTGGGTTACACCTAGACGAACCTGTGTTAGATGATTGCTCATTACTGCCTGCAGGTGTTAGACTGATTACACTTTCAATCTGATATGACAGACACCCCTTCTATGGGTGTCAGCAGCTTCAATTTACCTCTGTCTGGGTTCATTAAGACCTTTAGAAGCTGGAAGGCTTGGTCGGCCTCCCACCTGTGTGTGGTGGTGGGGGGTAGAAGCATTCAGGTTTACTACAGTGGTGGGATCACTGCCTGTGTATGCATGGTTAAATATATATTTGCTTCTATTCTAAAACATTTGGATATGTTTGTCTAGGGGTGCAATCTATACCTAACCTAGGTTACCAGTTTCTGCTGCACATTCCAATTGAGGTGCTCAACTTTTTAAATTTATTTCACTGAGTGCACCCTGATTGATCCTCCACTGCTTAGATGATATGGATTGTATCCAGAGAATACTATGATACATGGTTGTGCTCAGTTTCTGCTTTGTGTGTATTCTTTGGATGAATACACTATAAATCAGTCCCATGTACATGGCTCATAGCCATGCTTTGGAAGTATGTGCAAATAACATTTTAAAAGTCGATTTAAAAAACCAAATAAAATCCAAACTCACATTTACAGGTAGTTAAAGAAATACCGCGCTATATATAATAAACTAAAAATTGTGCATAAAGCAGCGACAAATAAATGTATGATAAACTACACAAGATTAGAATGAAAAGAAAAAATGTCGCGCTAAGTATCAAGTGTAAGCAGAACATATACAGGTGGGTCACCCCTCCCTCCTATTCACATGCAAATGAAAATAAAAATATAACTAACTGGTGATGATAATGAAAGATGTACCCACCACCTTAGTGATATAAGATACAAATTAAATGATAATTTGAATCAACCAAAAATTTGAATATATGAAGAAAGTGAAAACATATAAACATAAAAATCATAAAATTCGTGATATTTAAATCAATAAGCAAATATAAAAATTGAATGTGAAAAAATTAGCAATATTGAAGTGCATCCAAAATGTCTCTGTTGTTCAGTCCCAGATCAGTTAAGATCCGCGTGGGGATACTTCAGATTGAATGATGTATTCAAATCATCAAAAGTTCAACTCTAGTGTCTAGTGACCACCACCACCTTGAATAAACACCTCGGGTGACAAAAGTAAGGTAATGCCCTTACCAGATGTGACCCCCCTATCTCTAGTGAGGTCAAGAAAGCCAGCAGATATAACCCTCTGCGGGGTATGTGATGTTTGGCAGCCTTCTCTCCAGTCACTAGGGGCGCAGTCTCGGGTCTCACCCTCTAGTCTCTCGCTGTTCCCTCAGTGCATAGCCCGATGGTATATAATAAAGCAGAGATCCACATAGTGTAATAACGTACTTGTTGGGTTTATTGTAATAAAAGGTCAAGGTACTCACAAACGTAAAAGCAACACACGCGTAGAATGCAGTTAAAATCAGCCGGCATAAAAAAGAGCTTGTTCCCGTCCGTATCAGAATCACAAGGGGCGTGGTGACGTCAGCGCGTGGCTCCGCCCTACATGTTTCGTCATATATGACGTCTTCCTGAGGCCCCATATGACGAAACATGTAGGGCGGAGCCACGCGCTGACGTCACCACGCCCCTTGTGATTCTGATACGGACGGGAACAAGCTCTTTTTATGCCGGCTGATTTTAACTGCATTCTACGCGTGTGTTGCTTTTACGTTTGTGAGTACCTTGACCTTTTATTACATTAAACCCAACAAGTACGTTATTACACTATGTGGATCTCTGCTTTATTATATACCATCGGGCTATGCACTGAGGGAACAGCGAGAGACTAGAGGGTGAGACCCGAGACTGCGCCCCTAGTGACTGGAGAGAAGGCTGCCAAACATCACATACCCCGCAGAGGGTTATATCTGCTGGCTTTCTTGACCTCACTAGAGATAGGGGTTCACATCATCTGGTAAGGGCATTACCTTACTTTTGTCACCCGAGGTGTTTATTCAAGGTGGTGGTGGTGGACACTAGAGTTGAACTTTTGATGATTTGAATACATCATTCAATCTGAAGTATCCCCACGCGGATCTTAACTGATCTGGGACTGAACAACAGAGACATTTTGGATGCACTTCAATATTGCTAATTTTTTCACATTCAATTTTTATATTTGCTTATTGATTTAAATATCACGAATTTTATGATTTTTATGTTTTTTATGTTTATATGTTTTCACTTTCTTCATATATTCAAATTTTTGGTTGATTCAAATTATCATTTAATTTGGATCTTATATCACTAAGGTGGTGGGTACATCTTTCATTATCATCACCAGTTAGTTATATTTTTATTTTCATTTGCATGTGAATAGGAGGGAGGGGTGACCCACCTGTATATGTTCTGCTTACACTTGATACTTAGCGCGACATTTTTTCTTTTCATTCACATTTACAGGTGCCCATAAGTTCTGGCACCGAACGTTTGGTGCCAGGACTTATGGGCACCTGTAAATGTGAGTTTGGAGTTTATTTGGTTTTTTAATTGAATAAATTTTAAAACCTTATTTGCTCTATGAGTTTTCTTCTCTCCATCTACATGGTGATTCCTATGTTGGAGTAATTGCTGGAGGTGCAGAATGTGGAAAATCCCCACAGGGGACACTCCCCAAAAAGCCTTACTAGACCACACTAGAGATAGGTGGTCACTGGAGGAGGGGTGAGTGTACATCCATGTGGGGCTCATTGAGCACGGTTGAAGCACATCTGTCCATCTAAGCACAAGCCCTTTTTTTTCACCATAAGTGGGGATGGTTTATACCTGCCTAATTTTCTGAAAAACGGCTGTTCACCAAGGACTATTTAAAAAGGACTTTATTCCTCTATTCTACCTCAACTGAGCTCGGTGAATTGTTTCACCATTACTAAAAAGAAAACATTATAAAACATTACAGGAAAACATTATAAAAACATTACATACCTGCAAAGAAAACATAATAAAAAAACAGTAACAAAACATTACAGGTATGCATAAAAAACATTAACAATAGAGCAATAGAAAGAGAATAGAGAGAAAATAGAGAGAGAAAAATAAGAAACTTGCAACGGTTTTTGGCTTTTATAGTTTTTTTTGTTTTTTTTACAGTAAAGGTTAGGGTCTCTAAAAATCCGGTGACCTCTTTGGAGACCCTGTGACAGTGTGCCCTATTCCTGTGTAGTGCTGTACCCTACGCTAATACTTAACTTGTCTATGGTAGTGCTTGAAACAGTCACGGATGCAAAGACCAGGCTGGTCAGGACAGGAGGGACAGTAGTAACGGGTGTCACGCCTGTATCCGCGTCGTCGGCAGACACAACATCTTTTTTGTGGGGCTCGGTTGGTAGGGGTAACAGGGATGACTTGTGAAAAATGCTGTCCTTGCAGCTGGCTCGCTGCATTTCGATTGGGAACATGGGGTGCAGAACCATCTGGAAACAGAAGAGCTCTGACGATCTCTTTCTGGAATTTAAGGAGACATCCAGTCCGTCCTGACGCTTTGTATAGCACATAAGCGTTCAGCATAGCCAATTTGAATAAGTATACAGACTCTTTTTTTGTACCAGCGTCTGGCCTTACAGGCAATTAAGTATGGCGCCAATAACTGGTCGTGGATGTCCACTCCTCCTAATATATTATATTCGTGGACACCAGAGGGGTTTCTCCACAACACCAGTCGCCGTTGTAATTTGGACAGCCGTGTCTGCGTGAATGGAGGAAAGAACGAAAACTTTCTTTGTATCCCTCCACTTCACCACAAGCAAATTTCCACTTTTCAAGCAGGCTCTCTCTCCCCGTCTAAGTCTGGATTCTATCAGCCGTTGGGGGAAGCCCCAGTGATTAGATCGCATGGTGCCACATGCGCCAATTTGATGCTAAAACAAGTGACTAAAAAGTGGCACACTTGAGTAGTAATTGTCCACGTACAAATGGTACCCTTTTCGGAATAAGGGTGACACCAGGTCCCACACAAACTTGCCAGCGCTCCCTATGTAGTCTGGGCATCCTTCTGGCTCTACATGACTATCTTTTCCCTCGTAAACCATGAAACTATATGTATAGTCTGTGGCCCTGTCACAGAGCATATACATCTTAACCCCGTATCTGGCATGCTTGCTGGGGAGAAACTATTTGAAAGCAAGGCGGCCAGAAAATTGAATCAGGGACTCGTCTACGCAGACAACCTGGTTGGGAATAAACAGTGCTGCAAATTATTTGTTGAAGTGGTTTACGAGGGGCTGAATTTTGTGGAGCTGATCATATTCGGGGTCACCCCGTCGACGACAGAGTTCATTATCGCTGAAGTGCATAAACCGCAGGGTCTGCTCGTATCGTGTCCTGACCATGGAAGCGGAGAACATGGGGATATGGTGAATTAGGTTAGTGGAACAATATGACTGCAATTCAGATTTTTTTAGTTATGCCCATGTTGAGGGAAAGGCCCAGAAAGGACTTAAATTCTGGAACTGTAATTGGGTTCCAGTCTCTGGCAAGTGACAAATGGGGATTAGCGGCAATGTATCGACCAGCATATAAATCTTCGGTGAAAAACAGGGAATATAAATCAATGGCCTTAAAATAAACAGTTTCCACCTGAATGTCGGGTTGGCCAGGGAATGGGGGAAGTACGGGCGCTGAATTAGTGGCGGGTTGCCAATCATCAGGGTTAGCGTATTCAGCGGGAAGGACAGTTCTGTCTGGGTTCTGCAGTCCTGTCTTTGTCTTCTTCGTGGCCGCGGGAGAATACTTGTGCTGGCCACACCATCTTGAACTGCACTTATGGGACTCGCCATGTCACTAAGTGTTACTGCAGTGCTGGTTGTACGACAAGGATGTACTAGGCCTCTGGTGTTTGCCAGTTCACCAGAAGGAGTAGCAGTACTAGTACTGCCTCTCTGCTCTCTTGCACCTCAGCGACAGCAGAATGGGATCGGGTACGCCTGACCTTAGCAGGGACCACAACTCCGTCGTCAGAGCTATCTGACAGGAAAAAACTAGAAAAAAACATAAATATTCACACTCAAAATTGACAAAATCTCTGGTGCATGCTGTTTCCACTGATCATGCTTGAGCTGTTTCTACAACTTGATTGAGTCCACCTGTGGTAAATTCAGTTAATTGGACATTTGTCAGTAAAAGGCACATGACAGCCCACCTGGACTTTGCCAAAGGGCACCTGAAGGATTCAGATCATAAGAGTCAATTCTCTGGTCTGATGAAACAAAGATTGAACTCTTTGGCCTGAATGGCAAGCCCGGAGGAAACCATGCACCACTCATCACCTGGCTAATACCATCCCTACAGTGAAGCATGGTGGTGGCAGCATCATGCTGTGGGGGTGTTGGTTTTTTTTTTTTTTTAAATTGTTCATAATATTTTTAAGGTTGTACAGTACACAGTCATATATATTATCCATACAACAATGATAGTACAACATTCTTCTTTTTTTTTTTTTTTTTTTTTATCCATAGAAATAACCTGGAAATAAAGAAGCGAGTATACAGAATTGGTACATTAAAATGTCCCAAGTTAGTCGAGTGCCATTTCTATAAATTCAATATAACCAACAAATGAACAAAGGAAAAAAAAAACAGTGAGAAAATATCTGACTATATGTGAGAAAAATATGTGAGAAGTAATAACATTAGAGACATTAAGATTTGTACAATTGGAGGATGGAGAACAGTGGTCAGCACCAGCTATCATAAAAGAAACTTAGAGCCGGTCAATAGATATTGTTTCCTACAAGTGATGTGTGTGACGAATGCGGGTATCAGATCGCTGCCCTCCTCACCGACAGGTGACCGAGGACCCCCCTGATCTAATTCCGCACTTGTCACGAACGTAACAATGCCACTCTCAGCTTCTTTCAGCACAAAGATTTCCCAGTTTGCGGGACCACCGTCTAAGTGTCAGCCGCCTGAGAGCGATTGTTACTGGGCTAATTCAAACAATTAAGCCTTTCTCTGCCACTACTCCTGGATACCGGCCAGAAGACCCGTATGTTAGCAATACCAGTATTTTAGAACAACCGCCTGTAACACACACGGTCACCGCAGACAAGTATATTCAGATGCATTATTTTAAAAACAGTAGCGCTCTTCAAAGGAACAGATTCGTAATAGTTGCATTAAGAGCTTTAGGGACTAAAATTAACTTTTCAAAATAAGGTTTAATAATGAAAAGGTCAAGTTTTAGGTGCAGTAAAATATTTACAGAAACATAAATGAAGGTTACAAGATACTGAGAGTTTATCCTGGAACTACTGGAGTTCGCTCTAAATAACAACTGTTTCCAAATTCCTAGGAACATAATATAAACTAATAGAATGCACATCCATGGACACCTGCATATGCCTGCCTCCATCTGGGGTTTTGGGAGGAGGAGTTGGTTTATTGCCTGCCATTGTACCTTGAACATGTCAAACTTTGGCTTAGATACATCGATGATGTTCTAGTATTATGGCATGGCTCACCCGAATCCCTCATACTGTTTATGACACAGTTGAACGAGAACACACGGAATATTCGTTTGAAATTTACTTACGATGTGAAAGAAATACCATTCCTGGATTTGCTGATACAGAAAAAGGGATATTCCCTCACTACAAGAACATATTGTAAAAAAACGGCTGCCAATACCCTTCTTGAAGCAAGTAGCCACCATCCAAGTTCCCTGATTCGAGGGATACCCACAGGGCAATTCCTTAGAATCCGCCGTAATTGTACAACAGAAATAGACTTTAAAGAGGAGGCTAACCAACTCTATAAAAGATTTAGAGAGAGGGCTTATCCACATAGGTCCCTTAAAAGATCTAGGAAACGTGCCTTGTCAACAAAACGGACAGATTTACTTGTACCGAAAGCCCATCTTGAGATGAATGCGACAAGTCGTGGCCCCACAAGGATAATTACTATATTTGGGACACAATGGGAAGAGGTGAGGGCCATTCTGTCCAAGCACTGGCATGTCCTTACAAGGTCTCCGCAAATGGTCTCCATTGTGGGCCCCCGTCCAGCTATGGTGGCCAAAAAAGCAAAAAACCTGACAGATGAACTGGTAAGGTCCGAATATACTAGGCCAACTCCACGTACATGGCTTACAGAACTGCCAGTGTTAAAAGGAATGTACCCCTGTGGGAAATGCCACATTTGTGGTAATGTGGAGAAAACGGTATCTTTCTCCGATGCCAAGGGAGAACATGGTTATCAGATTAACCAGTTCATCAACTGTGACACCACAAGGGTACTGTACATGCTTGAATGTCCATGCCATAAATTGTACATTGGAAAAAATAAAGGCCCTCTTAAAATAAGAATAGGCGAGCATCTATGCAGCATCGGATCACCTGAAAACCAGACCCCTATTGGCGAGCACTTTGCAAGATATCACAACCGAAAACCACCAGGATTGAAAGTGAAAGGCATCTATGCACTTAAACTCTCAAACAGGAGAGGTGACTTCGATAAAGTATTGCTCCAGAAAGAGGAGTTGATCTTTAGATTGGGGACCCTTGTGCCACAGGGGTTTAACACCGAATGCAATCTGCAGGTGTTCTTAAACCCCTAAGCAGGAACCCATACTGTCCTCTTTTCCCACTTAAGGTGTGTCTTTGAAAATTATTCTCAGATTCCCCGCGTGACACTGATCCCCATTGGCCTTTTTTCCATCTGACTTGGCCATCAATACTAGATTCTATTTCTGTTAGTTGTATACAGATGTTTAATAAACCATAAAGACATATTTTAATTTTCAGATGAGTTATTTAGGATTTTTTGACTTAGTTTTCGGCCACAAGATGGCAGCACTAGCTACGCTATTAGCTACTAAGAGAGAGTTTGCATTGGAATAATATCTGCCGTCCACAAGATGGCAGCACCAAGTTATGGATTGGCAGTAGTGCAATTACTGATATCCTCTTTTAGAGGACAATCTAATGACGTGATGACCGGAAGTGACCTCACCGGAAGTTCCGGGTTAGGGGTCACTGAAGAAATTCCCATAAAAAGACAAATTCAGCCGGGCATCTAGCCCTGATGAAACCCACGGTCTGTAGGTGAAACACGTCGGCTTTCTGTGCCTGCGTTTGCTCACTGTCACCTACCAGCCAAGGCTCAACTTGCATCTGAAGCTCCCCAGTCACCAGCCGCGAACCGAAAGTGAACCACGGAAACCGGAAGTGGACAGATATCTGTCCCCAGGCAAGGTTCTACTGTCCAGTCACTTAAATCCATCGATCCTTGGTCACCATAATATGGATTCAGCAAGCCGGAAAACTCCAGATATGAAGCACCAATCCTGGACTTCTCACATGTGAGTTCTTATGCTTTCTTAAGACTGCTTACTTTATATGGTGACAAGGAGCGGATATGGTTCTGGGCTGCGGTGTGCCCTTTCGGTGTCCATCACCCCAATGTTCCCTGGCTTTCCCCCTATGAGATTGCAACAGTGAAGGTACGACTGCATTAGTGTACGAAGTGTTTGTCCTCAATTTGATTTCTCCACTGTGCGCTTACATACTTCTTTGAAGGAAGATATATTCAGACAACATGAGGCTTCTGTGAGAGTTTGGTGTTAACCCTGTCATTTCAGGATTTACTCTGCATACTTGTTGCCTGAGCAAAGGGACACATGTGCTGCATGCCTGCATGGATCTGGCTTTCTCCTAGTACAGTGCATTTTTTACATTTGTCTCTGCTTGTAACAGTCTATGCCTATGTAATGATGACTTTAATTGCAGACATATAGGGGTAACTGGAGGTCCTATGCATGCATACTGACACTTTCATGTGAGGTGGTGTATGTCAAGGTTTCCCAGATTACCCTCGGTCTCTATTAACCCTTTGTATACCATCACAGTTGTATCGCTTTTTAATGTATTGTCTGAAATACTAGCATATTACCAGTGGTGTATTTTCCACTCAATCTGTCAGACGAGCCTGTCACAACAGGCTGGGATACTCCTGGACGGTGCCTTCGGGACTCATCGGTTTCGATTTTGAACCAAACACATTACCCAATCAGTCCTAAGGGGGTGGGCCTGTCGGGTGGCAATCCAATTTACATATCAGGGACTGACACATAGGACCAATAGCGAGATTGGATGTCCCTCTTTTGAGCACAACACCTTTTCGAGTGGATGCCATCAGGGTTTCCCAAGACTCCCTTCATGGTCCGCAGCACCATTCACTCACTTACACTTCTGCATTGAGGGCCTATTAATGCTATACTGAACGCCACTGGCTGTGTGCATTTGGCTGAGCTCGCGAGCGAACGTCTTTTAATATACAACGTTATTTATGTCGTGTGTGTGTGTGTGTGTGTGTGTGTGTGTGTGTATATTCATGGCCCTCTGGAAGGTAGCTGGGGCGTTCTTCATCCAAACGGCGTGACGGTAAATTCGAACAAGCCGAATGCGGTGATGAAGGCCGACTTTTCCCGAGCTTCAGGGGCCAGAGGAATTTGCCAGTACCCTCTGCTCAGATCCATTATCGTGATATAGCGGGCCGCCGCCAGCCTATCCAACAACTCATCGATCCTGGGCATAGTGTAGGCGTCTGCAGTGGTGGTTGCATTCAGCTTTCGGTAGTCCACACAGAACCTGATCGTCTGATCCTTTTTTGGGGACAGAGCACTGTGGTACCTCCGAATAACCCCCAGCTTCAGCATCTCCTCCACCTCCCTCTTCATGTCAGCCAGCACCTCCAGAGAGAAGCTATAGGCTAACTGTTTAATGGGGGGATTTGCCCCATTGTCCACCTGGTGGACAGCGAGGTCCGTCCACCCCAGTTTCCCCGTAAACTGGCTCCCATGGACTTCCAGCACTTCTTCCAGCCCAGGTACCTGTGCGGGGGTAAGGTTGGGGTTTATCAGGAGGTCAGAGTTGACCTCCCTGGTGTCAGCTAACAAGTCTAGGAGTGGGTCAGCCTCTTCAGGCTCCGGTCTGCTGCAGACCGGCATGGCATAGGCCGTGCGCTCATGATGGCCTTTAATCATGTGCACATGGAAGGCCTTCTGCTGTCTACTCCCTTCTCCCAACCGGACTAGGCAAGTAAAGTCATTCAGATTCTGGTTAATGTGGTACGGGCCTTCCCATGCGGCTTGGAGTTTGTTCTGCCGCAAGGGAAGCAGAACATACACTAGCTGCCCAACGTTGTATGCTCGCTCCCTAGCATTGCAGTCATACCAACGTTTCTGTCTGGTCTGGGCCTGGGTCATGTTTTCCCGCACAATCCCCACCAACGTCTCCATTTTATCCCAGAATCTCAGGATGTAATCCACAACAGAGACCTCTGGGTCTGCTATCTTGCCCTCCCAGGTCTCCCGGATTAGGTCCAGGGGGCCTCTAACCCTTCGTCTGTACAACAGCTCAAATTGCGAGAAGCCTGTGGACTCCTGGGGCACCTCTCGGTAAGCGAGCAGCAGATGAGGCAGGTACCTTTCCCAGTCCTTACCCTGGGACTCCACAAAGGTGCGCAGCATTTGTTTCAGGGTACCATTGAAACGCTCGTACAAGCCATTTGTTTGTGGATGGTAGGGACTGGCCATGATATGCGTTATCTGTTATTTCTGACAGAGAGCGTGCATCAAGTCAGATACAAACTGAGGG
The DNA here is from genome assembly GCA_018402905.1 of Glandirana rugosa. Taxonomy (NCBI): domain Eukaryota; kingdom Metazoa; phylum Chordata; class Amphibia; order Anura; family Ranidae; genus Glandirana; species Glandirana rugosa. The sequence goes on along the minus strand of BLSH010219605.1, from coordinate 1,388,030 downwards.
CCTTGATCGCTAATGAGCTCGGCCGGGAATCCCACTCTTGTGAAGATTCCCAGCAGAGCATCAGCGACCTTGTCTGTACGGAGGGAGGAGAGAGCCACCGCCTCTGGGTAACGTGTGGCATAGTCAATAACTGTCAGGATAAAACGTTTGCCTGAACTGCTGGGGATAGCTAGGGGGTCCAACAATATCCACTGCCACCCTCTTAAAAGGTTCATCAATCACAGGCAAAGGTTTTAACGGAACACTGTGTACATCTCCTACCTTGCCAACTCGTTGGCAGGTATCACAGGACCGGAATTTAAAAATAACTCCTGCGCTCGGATATATCAACCAAGGGGTAAGCAAAAGGAGGAGAGCACCACGAAAGTTCTTTATAAATGTAGCATTTACTCGGCACTTGGTGGTCTTGCTGCCCTCCTCAGGGACATGGGCATCCAAAAGTCATTAAAGAAAAAAACACAGAGGGGCGCACCGACCTAGTGCAACACCATAAGACCGTTTATTAAAAAGTAATAGAATAAAATATACTCACAAACGGAGCAATGTGAAAAGCATCATGACAAGGAGTAAAATGATTTCTCCAAGGAGCAAATCAATCTCCACCTCAGCAGGGGGACTGGACAGCGTCAGTATGACCAGGCTAACACGTTTCCAGGGCGAACCCTCTTCCTCAGAGCCTAACAGTCATGAGGCATGTCCCTCCTTAAATACATGTATAGAAGTGCATGCAGGTGGCCAGGGTCACGATAGGGCGACCCGCCCCCCGGGGGGGGGGGGGGAGGGCAACGTGGCCCAATAGGACAAAAGCACCGCCTACCCCTTCACCCACATACACCGTTATAAACAAATAAATTATAAAAATCGTAAAAACAGTAATACATAGGCATGAATACATATCTACTTTTTCATTTATGTTCAAATGTAATGGCTATCAATACCATGTATATCATACAGATATGCAATGCAATATCACAAGACATGCGCGCACAAACCAGTACCAGTAAGAATCATTGCCTACATACTTATAAATCAACCCCACAGGGCTCACGTGTATATAGAATATAACGTAGCAATGTGGTATACTGTAGCAATAGCAACCACTACTCCATTACTCCTATACAGTGTTATCTTATAAAGGGTAATAGTACCCAATGATGTAATCTGCGGGGCCATAGATGTATAATGAGTCTTCAATATATATGCTGATGGACTTAGACAAGCCTACCATATACCTGATGGGCAGCTATTTCTCATATCCATACCAAAACACATGGAGCGATTGCATATATCAATGGAGGCCAGTGTCCCAAATTACTGTGGGACGCACAGGACTCCATGACCCAGAAGTGTGGGCGGATATGCGTTCCACCCCGTCACTTCCGGGTCGCTCCCTGCATAGTGCAGATGGGCGGGCCCCAAGGGGAAGGTCTAAAAAGGAACAAGGCAATGATGAAACGAAGACTCTAGGGCTGTTCCGCACCCCCACCAAAACTGTCAATAAACGTCCATATAAACAAACCGTCCATATACTGAAATGACCAGCCAGTAGGAACATACCTATATGTTTGGTCCTAGGGATTAGCGGGGAATGGAATAGTTATCTTTAAGGGTGGCGATACTACTCCTTTGTTCATTCATCCTTACCCTTAAAGGGCGTCACGTACGCCCCACGTATAAGACCACAAGGGCAGAGTAAGCCATATTTGGATTCGATCCTATATTATATCATTATATATTAATATATTTTTTATATTTTGTTTCATGTTTATGACCTGCCCTATAGGAAGGTGCTGTTTTGGCTGGTTTTTATACAAAATTATAGTGACTGTCCCTCATATGGATGTGCTGTCTCGAAAGACCTCATGCACAGTACCTTGTATACACTCATTGCTGCTAGCCCACTGATTCATGCCAAAAAGATATCACTAATCCCTAGGACCAAACATATAGGTATGTTCCTATTGGCTGGTCGATTCAGTATATGGACGGTTTATTTATATGGACTTTATTGACAGTTTTGGTGGGGGTGCGGAACAGCCCTTCAGTCTTCGTTTCATCATTGCCTTGTTCCTTTTTAGACCTTTCCCCTTGGGGCCGGAACATCCGTACTATGCAGGGAGCAACTTGGAAGTGACAGGGTGGAACGCATATCCGCCCACACTTCTGGGTCATGGGGTCCTGTGCGTCCCACAGTATTTGGGATGCTGGCCTCCATTGATATATACAATCGCTCTGGATGTTTTGATACGGATATGAGAAATAGCTGCCCACCAGGTATATGGTAGGCTTGTCTGTAAGTCCATCAGCATATATATTGAAGACTCATTCTACATCTATGGCCCCGCAGATTACATCATTGGGTGCTCTTACCCTTTATAAGATAACGCTGTATAGGAGTAACGGAGTAGTGGCTGCTATTGCTACAGTATACCACATTGCTGCGTTATATTCTATATACACGTGAGCCCTGTGGGGTTGATTTATGTATGGCAATGATTCTTACTGGTACTGGTTTGTGCACGCATGTCTTGTGATATTGCATTGCAGATCTGTATGATATACATGTTATCTACTTACTATCCACTTTTTCATTTATGTTCAACTGTAATGGCTAAGTATTCATGCCTATGTATTACTGTTTTTACGATTTTTATCGTTTATTTGTTTATAAAGGTGTGTTTGGGTGGAGGGGTAGGTGGTGCTATTACCCTATTGGGCCACTGCCCCCCCCCCCCCCCCCACAGTGGGCGGGTCGCCCTATCGTGACCCTGCCCACCTGCATGCACTTCTATACATGTATTTAAGAGGGACATACCTCATGACTGTTAGGCTCTGAGGAAGAGGGTTCGCCCTGGAAACGCGTTAGCCTGGTCATATGGACGCTGTCCGGTCCCCGTGTTGAGGTGGAGATCGATTTGCTCCTTGGAGAAATTATTTCACTTCTTGTTATGTCTGTTACATTGCTCCGTTTGTGAGTATATTTTATTCTATTACTTTTTTAATAAACCGTCTTATGGTATTGCACTAAGTCGGTGCGCCCCTCTTTGTTTTCGCTTATATTTTTCAGCATGGCTGGAGGTGCTAGACTGAGGAAGAGGGTGGATTTTAAAGGCTTGACTGCAGTGTTTCCTAGGAAGTGGGTGGAGCTGCGCTCTCTCCAGGTGCTGTCCTGAAAGACTCTTAGAAATACTGTTACCGGTAAGTCTAAGGGGTTTTTTTTTTGTATCACCTCTCATGGTGTTATTAAAACTAAAGATAGCCCTTTATAGTACAAAAATAGCAGATAATCGCTACTATAAGGGGCTCATTTATACTATGAAACCGTGAAAGTAATATTAATTTCTCTTACGTTCACTGACAGACGCAGCCCTCTTTGACATGTGGGTTATATGCACATCCTACTAGGAGTTAACTAGGCAAAAAGAAAGCAAGCTGGCCCCTCCCTGGGGGCTGTCCTCTCTCTCCCATATAACCCCCCTTCTCTGCTTAGCATATCAGTTTTAATATGCCTAGTGCAAGGAGTTGACCTGGCTCCCTTATGGGCCCAGCGCTTATATTTTCTCTTCCGTTCACTGACAGACGCAGCCTTCTTATGACACATGGGGTTATGCTCATCCTACTAGGAGTAGACTAGGCAAAAACAAACAAAAGCGTAGGTTGGCCCCTCCCAGGGGGCCGTCCTCACCTCAGCATATAATCCCCCTGCTCTGCATAGCACATCAGTTTTCTTTTGCCTAGTGCAAGGAGTAGACCTGGTTCCCTTTGGGAGCTGCGGTCTCCTGAAGAATCATCTGATGAAGACTGCTATCAAGAAGCTGGCTGGTGGTATAGAGGATATCTCGAATCCAAATCTTTACCCAGTCCGGCCGACGCTATGCGACCGCCCTTCGGGGTGACCACCGCATAGAGCCCGTTCCGTGCGGGCGGCCAGTGGCTAAACCCCACTAGAGCCCAGTGACTAGGTACGCCTGTCCAAAGGGCCTGACCAGCAGCATGCCTCCCCTAGGGGATGGTAGGTCTGCTCCGGTGGCTACCGCTGCGCCCGTCGAGGATTGGTGAGTGGACCCCTCTGCCGCCTTAGGGCGTGGAGAGTGGGCGTCTGGGTAGCTTTTGGTGGTAAGCTGGCCGGTGGGGGCTCAGAGGGACATTTTGGGGTAGTACCCTTGTGAGGTTAAGCCTCGGTTCCCCCCCTCCCCCCTCCCACTCCCCCCAGCCGCAGTACGGCACTATTGCACTGACCGTTCAACTCTGCAACGACCGTCCGGAGCGCTGTGTTCGGCGGATCACCGCCATTGAAAGATAGAGCACCGCTCGTTCGTGGCCGACCGCGCGGGTGTAATGGCAGCGTCCATTTGTTTGTGAGACCATGCGGTTCTCAGGCTGCGGTCTGGCGGCCTCCGGTGGTAGCTCAAGGAAGTGCAGCCTGGATACAGGAAGTGCTTAAAAGCAGGAAGTGGCTTCCAGTTTTCGCTTATACAGCGTGGCTGACACGCAGCAGCAGGCTCCCTGCACGCAGTAGTGTTTGGGCAGTTGCTCTTCCGATCGGAGTGCTGAGGCATCAAAACAGCAAGTATAGCTGGCCCTTCCTGGGTGCTGGTAGCGGTGTGGGCAATCCTCCCGGGTCCCCCTGGTTGATTGGTGGAGTTGAGGTGGTGGTTACACAGTGGGGGTGCCGGAAGCCTGTAATGTCAGAGGCCGGCAATACTATGGCAGGAGTACCTGCGGATCTACAATCCACCCCAGGAACGCTAGTGTCTTTGGAACAGCTGAGGGCAGTGTTTGGGGAGTTCTTTCCCAGGGCAGAGGTACCCGTGCCAAGGGTTCCTCAAAAACGCCCACCACCCCCTCTTTCCTCCGGGGAGGATTCAGATCTGGAAAGCGCATCATTGGTCACACCTGTGGATCTCTGAGGGTGAACCACCCTCAGAGCATGAGGAGAGTCAAGAAACTCTGTTTTCGCGTGATAAGGCGAT